>CM031244.1:693410186-694010186 GCA_018340775.1 Taxus wallichiana var. yunnanensis | reverse complement strand
ATGGATCAATCACCTTACCCTATCTTCACTCCCACTAGGGTCTCTAACATGGTTACTAATCATGCTAATTTCATGTAAGTTCACACTCAAAGCATCCTCCTCACTTTGTTATGCCTATGGCTAATCCTTTTATCAATGTCATAACACCGCCGCACTCGTCCTCCCACCACTCAACCCATTTCTATCCCACCACCTATTTCTTCTATGGCTCCTCCTACCACTTTTAAGGTCTATGATATCATTCATGAACTTAAGAATACTTCAGCCAAAATATCTCTCTATGACTTATTGTGTAATGCACCTGATTATCATCATACACTAGAAGTCGCCTTCATTCTATTCACATTGAAATTAATAACTCTTAGGTTTCATTTGCACACCTTATCCAGTCTCTCAAAAAAATTCCACTTGTTATATCATTTACTAATGAGGACATATCGTCATTTTCTCTTAACAATCCATGCACAAATTTTTTATCACACATTTTATTGGAACTACTTGTACTAAATGTGTACTCATTGACAATGGCTCAACAATTAACTTAAGTTCTCATTCTCTTCTAATACAACTTGGTATTAAGGATGATCTAATTTCTAAAAATTCTACTTTTATTCGTGGCTACGACTTAAGCACCCGCACATGCTTAGGAACAATCAACTTAGATATCAATGTTGCACCTAAGAATGTCCCTACGGAATTCTTTGTTATCGATGATTCATTTCAATTCAATATTTTACTTGGGAAGATCTTGGATTCATGTAATGCGAGCAGTTCCATCCACTTGTTCATCAATGTGTTAAATTCCTACATGATGGATATGAACATACCATTACAGAAGACCCTAAACCATTCAAATTCTATCGCATATACCTTGTTACTGTTATTTCTATTCCTCCATCATATCCTATTCCATATAATAGTATAGATACATATGACATTGGTCAATCAAGCGTTTCACAATCTTCTTTTACCGCTCCAAGCACTCCAGTTATTTCTACTTATACTACTGCCATCATTTTGCCCACAAAGTGTTTGCTCCCATAAACAATATTACTTTGTCTGTTGAGGCTCTTCTCACTCCTACATCTAGTGCACCACCTACCAACATACTTGGCATAGCTATACAACATGACAATGCTAATAAAGACAATTCTGATGACGAATTTGACATTGTTGAACTTACTAATGACAAATTGTGCAATATTAATTTCACTCCTATTGATATTGATGACTCTTATTTAAATGACACCTTCATTGTTGATGGTCCTGGTGAATACAAATTCAAAACCCCTCCTACTAATGCTATGGTACTTTACCATGGGTCTGTCCATGCACTAGATGTCATTTCACCTTCTCAAGGGAAATATTTTCCCATACCACCTCCTTTCACATGCCAGTTTTCATTAATAAATATTATTGGCATCATATTCCATTGGATTGTACTTGTTATGATACTATCTACACATACTGACGATGATTAAATAGACTTGGCTTCACACTTAACAATATCCTATCACCACCTCACTCACCTCATCTCTATCATGGATATGTTCACATTACAACCACCTATGGTCTTCGTGTCTTCCATTTAGCAAGTATTCATTTCACGTACCCCACGTGCTTCCCCACTAACACTTATACAATCTTGGCTTGATTATATTAGGGGCACCTTAGACTCTTATAACACTTTTATAACTTTTCTTATTTTGTTGATCTATGTTTCGTTGGTAATGATTCATCTCCGGCTATTCACAAAATCTCACTCGTTGGTATGCACATGGGTATCTGCCACCACCATTCACCAATGAATAATACACAATGACCATGTATAACTTATGTCACAATGGCTCTTTATATGATCCACCTAACATTATTGCTTATCAATTCTCCAACACATCTCCAATCGACTTTGATCACGACAATGATGATATTTTAGATAGTATCACTTGATTGTTCTTATTATCACACACTTGGGGGCATGATACTTATTCCCCCTCCTCTTCTAGCATCATCAGCTATCTTACATCTTATGCATATCACTTTTAGTATTTTTCATCCATTATACATTAGCAACGTCATTACCCAATGGCACACTTTCATGCTTTGGTTCACACTTGACTATTGAGGGCACCCTATACACATGAACCTCACACATATTACACATTGCATTACACACCATCCTCTTTCTCACACATATTCTTCACTATAAAACCAACACACTTGTGACACATTCTTACTCAACATATTTACAATACACTCTTCTCATGCCTATCTATTAATACAACCTCAATACAATCACACCACATACTCTTTGTGCATATTCAACACAACATACAACCCATTTGACACATTTACAACATGCTCCATACTACATCATACAACATACCTCATCTTTTTGCATACAATCAACACAACACATACCTCCTCTACATCACATAACACATCTCCCTTATGCACAATCAACACAACACATTACACATTTGATAATACACATCACACACTCAACGTGTCTACAATAAATCCCTTCAACAAAACACTTTGCACATTCAACAACTCTTTCTTAACATACACATTACACACTAGACATTTCACACATTCATCTCCTTTTACGTAGCATCTAATCTACACATTTGTGACATATATTTCTCACATCTATCACTACCTTTTGAAATCATTACCCTATGACGCATTCTATTTCCATGGTCCATACTGATTGTTGAGGGTCTATATCTTAAATAGACCTCATCACTCACATGTTTAATCACTCACTCACTTACACACTCTACGCTTTGCCTTTAATGATCACACATTTCTCACACACACATTTGACCCATTTCCGATGACGCTCTCGTGTATGGTTCATTCTTGACTGATGATGGGGCATATACAAATGAACCTCATTATATGTATAAACATACGCTGGGGGGAACGTTTCTCCTATCATTCACACTACATTCCATTCCATCTCATCCATAACATACTACATATCTTGTTTGTATTTACTCTTGCTTACTTATGATTTTATATGTACACTTTACTACACATGCTAGATAGATATCTTGTATGTCATTATCTTTATCATACACACATACTTATTCACTTGCTTTCTAGTTGTGATCACATATTCTACAGATCCATACATGCAGCATGGATGTTTGGTGCAATACCTATTACCAATCCCAAAACTCCTGGGGGCATCCACTTTCGTACATTACATGTGTTATTTTTATTGTGTTTCATAGAAAATTATTATCACATTATACACGCTTTGACATACTTTTTATCTCTCTAAATGCTAACGGGTGCTTCATGTGCAATATTTGTTTTACATGAGCCTATGTGCCACCATGGTTGTCTGTTACATTGATTGTTCTTGGTTGTCATTGTTTGCCAGTTTTTGTGGGATTTTCCCTTCTTTTGTGTGCACATTTCTATTTTTGGCCTAGTCGGCCTTGATTGTCTTACAATATCATGAGTGGTGACTAATGTTTGAAACCCACTTTTCTGGTCTATAGTGTCTTCTTGTGTATTGTCTTCATGTCTTAGCTTACACATTGTCTGGCTTATTTATTTACTTAAATTTTATATGCATGTTTTCTTATACTATCACTTGTCTCCTAACCACTTATTTTTGTGTGCCTTGGTTTCTACCAAGCACACTCCCTCCCCATGCAAGGAAAAGTTTAAACATAGTGGTAGGTGCTCCTATGAGCCACATACTCCTTCAACGATGTCGCATGCACCCCAAATGAGGGGGAATAATTTGGGTGAATTAGTCACACCATACATCATCATATAGTCATAGTTCATCACATCACATTACCAAGTACAACATAGTCATCAACATCATATAGGGCTCAAAATCAAACTTGGGTCCTTAGCACAAAGCACATACTTTAGCTCCTAGACTAGGACAATAGTGCTAAGATGCCTCTAACCCTTCCTAGAAACTTGTGACTAGGGGGTAGTTACATAATATTTAGCAGATTCAACATGATCTACAAAACTCCACACAATAGATTTTACAAGGCACACAGTCCTTAACACTCGAATGCATGCATTACTAAACACTTTTTAATTTTGTGTTCAATTGAATTATTTGAATTGTTCAAAAAATTTACACACCATCTCCAATGGTTCTCTACATTACGGTAAGTAGTTAAAGGTTGGAGTATAACACTGTATTTTTCTCCTACACTTCTTCTATGATTTGGCATGAGATCTCCCCAAAAACTTGCGGCCAATGAAACTAATGTGAGATCACCTGAAAAACTCATCCACAAACATCTTCAGGATCCTTTATACACCCTGTTTCTTATCATGAAGTAGGTGCATATGTTTATTTTTCACATTGTCATATTTTACATACTTTACTTACATGCGTTTAACACATTTCGATCATATACATGTGTATTTGACTATTTGTTCATTCTTCTCTTTTGCAGGTCCATCCTTATGGGAAGCGGTAGTCACATTCATAACATCAACAACACCAATCAAAATAACATCAACATCAACAACATGTACAATAGATGTATCTACAACATGTGTTTTCGCCCTAGGGTCGCATCTCATTACTTTTTATACTTTCTCATATTTAGTCTCCATGCTGTACATTTTTATGACTCCACGCTTTTCCTTGTCTCTCAAAGCACGCTTTTCTCCTTGATCTACATGGTTATCAAGTACGTATCTCTATCTACTTTATGTTCTTGATCATTCTTTCAACAACATAAAGTGGGTAAAAATGTAGATACAAAATCACACACTTTGGGTAATTATCTAGTCCTTATTACATACTACTATTCATATGATTCCTAAGTAAGAAAAGTATTAATCAACCCATTTCTCTAGCCACTTTTCTTTATTTTCTATTGCCACATCTGGTATTTCACCCTTACTTTCTTAGTCTTCCTTTTTACACCTCGGCATTTATCATCTTGGACACTAGAGCCCAGCCAAGATTCCAAAGCATCGTGCACCCTCATCCCCTCTGGGTGCCCCTGACCTCTTTGCACTTTTTCACATATTTTGGGTCCTTTCTATTCATTTGAGCATCTTATATTTTTGGTATTCATCCTTTTCAGGGTTAATTAAAAAATTCAAACAATGGAATCATATAAATATAAATTTATGTGATCATAATAAGGGACCAAGCACTAAGCATTAGCTATCACCACCTAAGGTTGCATCTATCAAGCATCTAAGGGCTCCATTTCATCCATCTAGTGTCATCTGAGTGACACAAGGGCTAGTTATTCTACATACACTTCATAGGAGTGGATTTCATTCTATTCCATGTATACAGCTATTACATTTCTTTACATCTAGCTTACTTTCTCGTTATCAAATGTGACATGCACAAGAGGCTCTAGTGCACAATTACGCACACACAATAGAACTACATTGGGTTTGAGATGTAGTGTAACGCTCAGTCATAAGATCACCATTATGATAGTTGAGGATAGTTTGACCCCTCATTTTTCATCTTTATTTTTAGGATTTGATGTCTCTTTGAGGGTTTTGCATGTCATTATTTCATTACAAGTTTTCAGAGACTTGGCGATCATTGTGTGACCTCATAATGACAAAAGGACAACAACTTATGACCACTCGAGAGAAGGTTTTATAGCATTTCCCTAAATACATGTGCCCAGAAATAGACCTAGGGTGCCCATAGGTGCCCCTATCCCTCTCTAGGTGCCCTAATCTAGGAAGATCATCAACTCACACATTTTTTTGAGGTTTTGTGTGAATCTTCTCCTCTCTGTTCATTTGGTCAGCACTTCGACATAGTCAGGAATAATTGTGAAATAACTAAGTCATCTTACCTCTTCTTTGTACTTAGGGTTTCATATATTTTGGCTTAGTTTGTTTGGGTTAATTTCGTATTTAATTGTTTATTCATTTATTGTTGCAATAGAAATCATATTAGGCATATATTTCCATATTTAGCTTAATCATTAGATGTCCCCAGGAGCCACTATGGGACTCGTATGAAATAATGCATCAAACATCCATGCTATGTGTATTGATCTGTAAATTATACGATTACAACTAGAAGGCAAGTGAACACGCATGTGTATATAGAAAGAGATAATGACATACAATGTATCTAGCTAGTATGTGTAATAAAGTGTACATGTAAGCATAAGAAAGCAAGAGTAAATGTGACCAAGATATGTAGTATGTTGTGGATGAGATGGAATGGAATGTAGTGTGAGTGTGATAGGAGAAATGTCCCCCTGATTGGATGTGTATGCATGAGATGAGGTTCATTTATACATTCCCCCTCAATAGTAGAGAATGAATCTTAGATAAAGAGTGTGTCATCATGAAATGGTTTAAATGTGTGCGTTAGAAATATGTGATCATCAAAGTGTGAATCATTAGGAATGTGTGAGTGAGTTAGTGAGCATAGTGAGGTTCATTTTAGATGTAGACCCTCAATAGTTGATTATGAACTACGAAATAGAGTGTGTCATATGGTAATGAGCGCAGTTGTAAAAATAGATGTGAGAAAGATGTGTCGTGAATGTGTAGAGTGAATAATGCGCAGAGTGTGTGGTAGAAGCTACGAGAGAAATATGTCAATCATGCATGAAGTGTGTAGTGTGTAGTGTGTAGTGTGTAGTGTGTGTGTGTGTAGTGTGTGTAGTGTGTAGTGTGTAGTGTGTAGTGTGTAGTGTGTAGTGTGGAGTGTGTAGTGTGGAGTGTGGAGTGTGGAGTGTGGAGTGTGGAGTGTGTAGTGTGTAGTGTGTAGTGTGCAGTGTGCAGCAGTGTGCGGTGTAGTGTGCAAAGTGTGTAAGGTACATACACATAGTTTGTCCTCAACAATCAGTGTGAACCATAGCATGAGAGTGCATCATCAGGGTAACAAGGATACAAGAGTGTATCAAGATGTGTAAGATGTGTGTGAAAGACAAGATGTGAGTGTAGAGTATATGAGACACCAAATAATTATAGAAATGGGGGGAGGAAGTAAGATGCCCCCCCAAGTGTATGATGATGAGAGTGATAAATTGAAATTGTCTAAAAATTCATCATTATCCTGATTGAAGCTAAATGGGGATGCGTCAAAACCTAATAAAGAAGGGTGTGTGGTGGATCATATAATGAGCCATTACGGTGTAAATTGTACATGTGCATTGCATACTCTTCATTAGTGAAAGGTGTTGGTGGACATCCATGTGCATACCAATGAGTGAGATTATGTGAATAACTAAGAGATGAATCATTACAGATAGAAACGCAGCCAAAAGGCATAGGGAATGTGATACTAGTATGATTAGGGTCCAAAGTTCTGAAGATAATCCGGCCCAAGATTTACTAAGTGTCATTAGAGAATTATGAGGAGTGCACGCCACAAAGATTGTTAGATAGAAGACATGAAGACCATAGGCAGCTGTAATATGGACACATCCATGGTAGAGATGGGGTGAATGAGGTGGCGGTAAGATATCATTGAGTGTAAAGCCAAGCCGAGTCAAGCCATCATATGTGCAAATAATATCAGAGAAAGTAATATCTAACATAATATGATGCTAATAATACTTATTCATGAAGAGCACCTAGATCAAATGTTAGCGCCCAGGAGGCCCTGTCCCAGTACAGGAACTCATGTCCGTAATATTTATGCAGTCCAATTTACGATACAGAGCTTGCACAGCCAAGAATTTTCCATTCTAGATCAGTCTTCAATCCATAATTAGTTCATACCTACATATATAATTTGATTCATTCTATAAACCCAATCTATCACTCTTTCTCTTACTTCTTTAGATTGATCTTCTTTTTTTACTATTTTATCTATTTGATCAAAAATATCCTTACATTAGATTTAATTTTATTAAATCAAAATGCACCCCTACAAAAGGAAGAATAATGTGTATCATATTTATTCAAAAAAATTGATATCTTCCCCTAAAGTGAAATGGGAGAGGAAAGCCTTCCCAAAAACATATTAGTTGCCTCACTACTTTCCATAACCCCACAAATCACACCATTATAGATATATCTAGACCTTATTTTGAAAATAATAATATAAGGTATCAAAGAGAATAATTTCACCCCAAAATCTCCCCACATGCCGAAAAACCGAGTAAAAACACTTAAACATGCTGAAAAATATGTAAATGACATTGAACTAGGAAGGAGACACATGCCCCCAAGATTCCTAAAATTGAAACTAAAATTGAGTGTTAATGTGAAGAATGAATGAATGATTTTATGCCCATGTTGTACAAGAAACTTCATTCTCACATGGGTGAATGCCGATACTGGAAGCCACCAACAACTTCGAATGATGGAGGGCTTAGGACCTCATATGCGAATATGGATCTGCAGCGCCAAGAAGATGGATCTGTGTTAATATCTCGCATAAAAAATGAAACAAATGTGATTAGATAACAATATGTGGGGGTTGCCTGGACAATTCTCGGTTCCAAGAGGCTATGAACTCCCTTGGAGGATGTCAACCCCCATATCTAGAAAGATGGCAATAAATGATGAACAGTAGATAGCATACGTAAATAGTGAAATATAACATACTAAGTAACCTGGAATGATGAAGGGACTTAGCTTATGCTCGATATGGAGATACAATGGACATCAAGATGGAAAGATGACGAAAAATTTCAAAGCTTTCTCCAACATTCCTCACCTCTAACTTCTAGTAATGGAAAAGGTTTTCCTTGACCTCAAACTTTCAAAACTTATTTCATAATTTTCTTCTCTTTTCCCAAAAACTTCAAGTTTCAAAATATGTAGAGATTTCATATTATTCTTCTTCCTTGTTTTTGAAAGAGGGGGAAGACCCATATTTATAGCTTGGATATGGGGTAGCTTAGGGTTAACGGGTAAACTGTGGTTTGATAAATTAACCATGTTTCGTGAATGGGGGACATGATTTGATGGATTAGATGAGATAATAGATCTTATTTGATTGAGTGGTGTTCATGATTTAGATGGTGGGGAAACAATTTGATTGAGTGGGGTGATGTGATTTAATTGGAATATTTAGATATTACTAGCATATGATGAGGTTTATGGATTTAAAGGAGATTAATTGATTAATCAAACATGTAGGTTTGGTGGGAAATGGGATTTGCATGGATAATCCTACTAAAGGAGAGAAAACATGGGGTAATACCAAAATTTGGTGTTTACATTTGTACATTTTTGTTGAGTGGTTTTTAATAAAGCCATGAGATAAAAACAAAAAGGGTTGAATGAAATTATGCGTCCATAAAAGAGACGAGGATGGGTAAAACATGACCAAAGGAAAGATGCCTCAAGAAAAAAGGATTGCAATAACAATGGAAAATATGGTGGTGACTCCTTTATCACATTAGCAGAGGACAATTATTGTGTTAATGGAGATGGGAGACAACATTCTATGGACCAATGAGTGGGTGAAGATCCCTACAATATGGATGTAAACTACGATGACCAATGGGTCATAGGAAAACATCAATATATGTGCAATTGAATGCGAAAGGTATGTGAAATCCTTCGTACACAAGGAATTGAATGAAAATCATGCATCCGCAAAAGGGACGAGGATGAAAATAATTATGCCCCAGCACAGGGCATGATATAGAAGGTGGATATGTAAATAAAATTCCCCAGGGGGAATGAATGTAATCATAAATGTGGACATGATGAGTAGATAAGATAGAAGGGTGAGATAAAATGCTTCCAAGATGGAGGGTAAATATGATTTTGAATACATGTTTCATAAGGAATGTGTGTCATTGACAAGAAAATACTGGGAGAAGAAAGTAGAACAAAGTTTGATTCATGGAAATGGGGGAAAGATTACGATCAACGTTTGCCAAGTAAAAAGTAGAACATGCACTTGCGAAGGAAAAGGTGATAGGTGATGGTTTTCATGGTATCCTTGAAGATGAAAATACTATCGAATAAATTCTTTTAAATGGATATGTTGATGCCCCTACTAGAGGACTGACAAAGATAAAATATGTGACAGAGTTCTCAAAAAGAGAAGAGGTCAATGTTGCACAGAGAAGAACGAGAACGGGATGTAATGAAATGGATCGATGGTGGTACATAAACAAAGAAACATCGGAATTGATTTTGAATGCTAGGTGTGAGGGATGTGTTGAAGGATGTAATGAGAAAGAGAAAAGGGAATGGACATGAGGAGTGGTTGATTATGAGAAGAGCAAGAAAGGTCAAAGTTGAAGGAGACAAGGGTATGGAATAGAGGGATGGAGATGGAGGAGGAGAAAAAAGGAATGAAAGAGGAGGAAGAGGATAACAAAGAAGGAAGGATGGATAGGAAAGGAGAAGACAAGAAAATGACAGAGCAGAGGGTGAAATTATGAAAAAGGGAGAGAGTTATTTAAAATGAAAGGCGTGAAGGAGGGTGAAGTAGATGAAGGGAGAGAGGTAATGGAAAACAAAAGAGATGATAGAGTGGAGAAAATTGAAGGAACCAGATCATGGTGAAGAAATCAAAGGCAAAGAATATGGAACTGACCGCATGGAAATGCATGTGGATGATGGGATGATAAAAAGATGGGAACATGTTGAAGAGCCAAGTTATTGATGGGGAAGTAAGAAGGAAGCGTGAGGTATAACAGGGAAGAAGACCATACAGAGGAAGTGAAATAAGATGAGGATCATAAAGGAGGAGAGGACAACTGACAAAATTATACAGAAAGAAGGGAACCGATAATGGAGATATTCGGTAAAGAGTGAGCAGTATCAAGAACGTAAAGAGAAGATGGATGGGAGGAATGACACCGATCAGAAAAGATGCAGAGATTCTTGAAATGAGGATAGGTTGATGATGAGAAAATAGAGAGAGGGTGTATGATGAAGACAATAAATAAATGGCAAGGAAGGATGGAAGATGGAGAGGTGGTGAAGAAAAAGAGAGGAAGGGATAGAAGAGGGAATTCCAAAGAAAGGGATGTTAGGATAAATCCACCGATAATGATCGGTAGGGAAGGATGGGAGGAAAGGTGAGAAGAGGGAAAAACTAAATGAGGAATGAAAAGGAAAATGTTATCCAAAATTCACCCCTCAAGGTAATTTTGATAACATGCATCAAATTATTCAGTCCCGAGCAAGTAGATTGATTCAAGGCCCGAAATCATGTTTTGGGGGCCCCTCGGCTTCTCTCTAACTCTCCCATCCAAGAAGAAATCCCAACGAGTTGGAAAAAATGGAAAAAATGCAAAAATAAGGTTGCAGGACTGTTTTAAAGCATTTCGGGTCTGAAGGGTTCGGGTCATACTGAGGTTCATCGTACCAAGCTTGGGGCCGAAAAAACAAAGAAAATCGGCTAAGTCAAACATTTTTGTCCCTGTAAAGCGGTCTATAGGGACAGTTGGGATGTCGACGCGAAAAGCCGAATCGACCAAAGCAAGGAAAATCGTCAAGTTTTTTGTTTCGCGCATTTTGGGACAGCTAGGACAAAAGTATGTGTGGGACGCGAATCAGCCGATTTTCCGATGCATACCCATTTCAGGTGGTTCAGAGATATTTGTCCCAGGCAGTTCGCGGGACAGTTGGGACAAAAGTACGCGAGGGACGCGTGGGACGCGAAAAGGCGAAAAGGCCACAAACAGGAACAAGGAAGCCCGAATCGGCCGAAGCAGGAGATTTTCATCCGGGATAGTTGGGACAAAGGTACGCGGTGGGACGTGAAAATCTGAAACGGCCGAAGGCAAAGTAGAAAAGTCAACGTTTGACCCGTGAAAATTCAAACGGCCATAACTTTTGACTCTGAGCTCTGATTTTCACAAAATTGGACTTTCTGGAACGAGCACGAAATCCTCTACGCCACAAAATTGGATTTATTATTTTTAATGAGGGTAGATATTTTTTAAATAAAAGAAACATATTCAGCTCCAGTCAGTTAATGCTCATTCCCACAAATGACAAAACGCATGCGCACTCCAAAATAGCTGTCGCACTCGAGAAGGCCATAACTTTTGCATTTCTCAATGAAATCACACAAAATTGGTACCGTTGGAATCGTGGCTCCAATCCCAACACAAAGAAATCAAGAAATTGTGGATTTGATGAGATATCAATGGATATTTTTATAAATTGTGGCAGGGTTCATAACAGTTGTTTTATTTGGTGGTTGGGAGTGCAATTAAGAGGCATGGTCGTCATTCTTTCTCTCGCTGCAACACACAGGATGGGACAATATGGAGAGCCTTTTGCAAGTAATATATAATCATTTTACTCCATTTAATGCCTCTTACAAGTGGTTCAAGGATAGATTTCGGGATTTCCATTTTCCCTTCTCTTTCCCTTCTCATTTTTCTATAAATTGGAGTGTTGGGCTCATCAGAAGAGGGAGTTTTCAGATAGCAAATCTCTGTCAAAATTGCTTTGTGAAGCCAATGTGCCGCAGCCCTTGTAGTGGACTCCTCGCATGGTGATTCGTGCCCTTATCTTGTAATATATTGAACTTGTGCATATCATGAAGCAATAAAATATCGGTTTGTGGATGTATCTTCCCCGCTGTGTTTTCTTGCATTCTTCTTGCCCCTTTAATATTTCTATAAGAATATGTGTCTCAGTTATTATGTTCTTGTAGGGATCCATTATCATTGTGTATGCTTGGAATATTGTTGTGAATGCATTTTGCTAGATTATGGAGAGCTGTCATCACCTCTTCTAGTGTGCACTTTGCTTCTATATTTCACGGATTTGGAAACTACTCTCACACCCCTCCTTTTCTGGTGTATCACCGCTTTAGTGTAGGCTTTCATTTCATGTATTCTCTCTCCCTAGTCCCTTAGAAGTTTAGATTAGAATAGTTAGTTTCCCCTGCATTAGAGTAGATTGTGGCAAGTAGTTTAGGAGCAAGAACCAGCTTTCTCTGAAGGTCTATCTCAAGTAGCAAGTCCCACAACTTGGAGATAGTACCCATGTTATCCAATCACACCGTGAGTTCAAGTATATGTGCTTGTATAAACCATAGAAGGGTGCTATGATTTGGTGATAACGTAAAAACACCAAAGAAAGTACATTAGGAGAAGTCCCCGATAATGATCGAGAGGGCATAGGGAATGAAGGAATGAAGGTAAAATGGAGGAGGTCAAAGAGAAGGATCCGTGCTATGCAGAATGAGATGAGTGGTTTTTAGGAGAAGTCCACCGATAATTATTAGCATTGAAATAGAAGATGATGGTGATGAAAGAATGTTAGGGTATGATCAACAAGAATGATGAGTAAACGTGGAGGTAGATATGTGGGAGAATTCTAGAAGATGGAGTGGAAAGAGTAAAGAAAGGAGGGATAATAAATTGTGTGAGGATGAAGGTGAGGAGAGGATGCTATGGATGAGGATGAATGAGGTAAAGATGAAGAAACAAGACATGAAATGAATGGGGAAGAAACGGTTAAGTAATATTACCAAGTGAGGGATGATGGACATGAAAAGTGGGCAAGTAGGAAGTGGTGTTTCATGAGAATGGAAGAGGAGGTGAGAGGATGTGATGATGGGGAATGAAGAGAAAATGTGGATGTTGATAATATGGAGTTATGGGCAAGTGCAAGATGACAGATCATTGTTAATAGGGACTCCTAATTAAGATCACCAAAGCTACAGGAGGAGTTAAGTAAGATCACCAAACCGGCAAAGTGATGATATGGAAGGATAAAAACAACATTATATTTGGTACAAGTGTGGAATGGTTGGTTAGAGAAGACAATTACGTTAAGATACGGGACACAGAAGATGAGGTAAATATAATGGGATGTGGAAGGGTCAAATGGAAAACCAATCTTAATAGAAACTCTTAAATATTATTTTCATGCGGCAAGGATAGTTAAGTAGGATCGCCAAGCCGAAGAAGAAGAAGAATGATGAAAAGACTAAGCGGTGTATACCAAAATGGAACAAGAGATGAAAGGAGGTGATAATAAGGAAACAAAGGAGTGTGACATGAGTGGATGGAGGAACATATGTAGTGTAGATGGAGAGTGTAAGGGAAATCCTTAATTGGGATGCCCATGTGGTGAGCGTGATGATGTAAGAGTGTCAAGTGAAAAAGGTGGAGTGGAAAGATGTTTGTGGTGGTGATTGTCATCCGATGAAAGAGGAGATGGTGGAGAAGATTCTATAGTGGGAGGATCCAAGGAAGAAGATATAACTTAACTAAGATTATCTATTTTTATGGATGATTAAGTAAGATTGTCAAACTGAAAGCGGAAGAGTGAAAGGGAAACTCAGGAGGAAAGGCAAGTAAGATATCCAACATGGTGAAAGGGGACAGAAAGGTGAGAAGGATGATGTGGGGATAAGTGGTGATGAGTGGAAATGAGGAGCGAAGAGCAATGGATTAAAGACATTGTTGAACATGTTGGGGGATAAGAAGTTGTAGGATAACAAACTCGCCTTGAGAAGGATCCTAAAGTAGGATTCGCAAACTGCAACGGAGATCAAGTAGAATTTGTAAACTGAAAAGTGTATTTACGAGGGAATTCATGGTGTGAAATTTGATTAGATTTTAATAAAATATTTCCTTGATGAGATAAATGAAACATATTCGTAGCAAGAAGGATACGGGAAACCATGCTACGAACCAAATTAGAGGTAAACGAGATAGGGGTCCACTCAAGGCATTACACTTGCAAATGATAACAAGTATTAACACATAGCCAATGATAGTTAATTATACCAAAATACCATGAGGGAAATATGGATGAAAGATGTTCATAAAGTTGATGTCAACATGACAAAGGGATTGGAGATGTAACTTGTATGTGAGAAGAGGGATCTCCATAGGTGGTTGTGTCATCACCAATCCGGCACTATGATAATTCTTCACCGGGAACTCCTCGTGCTATGATTATTTACTAATGCACAGCCTTTAGTTTGGTGGATGTAATTTGGAAACAAAACAACAACATAACACAAGAATACCATCGACTATGATAAGACGGAATGATGACAAATCTGAAATATCAAAGTAAATTATAATATTAACATGAAATTGTTACAATCTCACCCATGAGGTACTTCAAGTGTTATTGACTTCACTTGCCTTTCACCAAGACTATGGGAGAAACTTTACAATTACACCTCTTAATGACTTCTTCAACACACCTTTAAACTGATGGCTTCCTTCACACACTTCCTACAATATTTCTCACTACTTCCTTCTATGCTAAATGAGGGGGGTGGCCTCTCTATTTATATAACTCCCAGCTTATCCATCTTATCTCTAAGATAGGATAAGAAATCCACTCGACGAATCATATTCCATACCTTAACTCTTATCCGTACATGTAAGCTTATCTTTTAAGATAAGATAAACCTTATCATTTTACATGGGTTCCACATTTTTAGACTTTTACAAATAAAATACACAAAATATTTATGACCTCACTCCTTGTCCTTATTACCAATATAATATTTCTAATTCCTAATCATGTAGACCCTACTTCTCTAATTACCCAAACTTTGACATTTTAACATTACCTGACCACTTACGACAAATATTTACTTTTTACAACATTCCTATTGTACTTTGATCATACCGTACTCCACGTTATTGGCGGCACGGCGCCGTTATCTTCTATCAGACGCTACTACTAATTATACTTAACAACATCATATTCCTAATACATACATTAATGAAATAGAAATTACGGAGGAAAATTTTAGTGTCGACATCTTCCCCTTCTAGCTTCTACTCCGTCCCTGAGTAGACTATTCTCGTGCTTGGAAAATCTTCAACTTGTCGTGGTTGACCCATTTCGTAATGGGAGTGCCATCCAATTCCTCCAAATTTCTGCAGACATACCATTTTCATACACATTTGCTATTTTGTAGGGCCCCATCCATTTTGGAAGAAATTTTCTCTATTTTCTTTTTTGTATCTCGAATCATATACTAGAACCAAGTCATTCACATGAAATGAAGACCACCGGATCTTTGATCAAAGTATTCCTTCTCGCTTCATTTTCTTCTTATGGCTTATATCCGTTGCTATTTCTCTCATTTCCTCCAAGAAATGAAGATGTACCAACCTTTCTTTTTATCGAATCACTTTCATCCATCCTTTCATTTTTCATAACTCTCACAAAGTGGGAATATCAAACTCAACAGAAGAAGCTCGGATCAATGCCATAGGCCAACTGAAATGGGGAGTATCATGTTGCTGACTTTGATGTTGCCCTATATGCCCACAATGCCGCATGAATCCTTTTAGCCCATTTATGTACCGCAAGGCCGCATCTTTTGCTAGAATTTGACACAACACAAAATTTGTTCGCTCCACTCGTCCATTTCAGGCTTGGCTTATATGTTGTTGCCTTCCTATGCTTAATAGAAAACTTATTGACTAGGGCTTCTACCACCTCATTAATGAAGTGGCTTCCTTGATCTGCAATTACAATTTCTAATGGGCAACCAAATCCGTAACAATGCATTCATATATGAACCTTGCCACTTCATCCATGGAAGTCGCTTTTCAATGGCCTAGCTTCAACCCACTTGGTTAAATAACTGTGGCAACTACAATATACTTATTTTGGCGTGATGTAGTTGGAAGTGGACCTACAATGTCTATTCCCCACTTTTCAAAGGGACCAAGTGGAAGAATAGGACATAATGGAGCTGATGAAGTCTTACGGTTACCATGTGTTTGACAAATATCACATGTCTTACAATAATTATAACAATATTTAAAAAGAGTGGGCTGGTGATAACTCGCATCCAAGATCCTTCTTGGCCGTAAGTTGTCCAGAGAAGTGCCCTCCACATGTACCATTGTGGAATTCTTCTAGCAATTCCTTCCCTTGATCACGTCTAACCGCCTCTCAGACTGGTCCATCGAGTCCTATTCAAAATAATACTCCATGCAGAATAGAATATGGATGACCTGGCTTGAGTAATCTTTCCCTTAGTCTTTGATTGGCACCATCAAGAAACTTGAATTCATTCAGATAATTCTAAATATCTATGTATTCACTAGGGATTGTGTCAAGGATAACAAGGTTGCATCGGGAAATCATCATCATCACAAGATGATCCTAAACCATCATAGGCTCGAGAGAGTGCATCCGCATTGACATGCTTCTTTCCGGCCTATCTATAACATCAAATTCAAATTCTTGTAGCAAAATTATCCATCTGCTATCCTCCCGATGGGTTAGGCTTATTTACAATATATTTTAGAGCATGATGATCTCATTATAACTAGAAATTTTTTTCCTAAAGCAAGTAATTTCTAAACTTCTTTACAAGAAAAATAATAGCTTGAGCCTCTTTTTCATTACTGAAGATAATTTACCTCAAGATCGCTCATTTGTCTCGCTCCCAAAGTAAATTGGATGTTCATTCCCATTTTCATCCTTTTGGCTCAAAGTACTTCCTAGTGCTGCATCTCGAGGCATCAGTGTACACAATGAATGGCTTGCTCTAACTGGATTCTTCAAAATAGGTGAAGACACCGTGGCTTCCTTCGCTTGTCCAAAAGCTTCATGCGCCTTATTTCCCGGTTCATAAGTAACATCCTTCTTCAAGAACTCGGGTTAGTGGTCAAATGCAATCTTTGAGAAATTCTTGATGAACCTTCTATAGTAACCCACATGGCCTAAAAATGATCTCAACTTACTTCTATTCATAGGAAATGGTAAATCTTTGATTTTTGAAACTTTATCGTGATCAAGCATCAGACCATCTCTCGGATACAACATGCCCTAACAAAATGCCTTTAGAACATCCAAAGACACACTTTGTAGGGTTTAGTGAGGCTTGTGCTTCATCTAACCTTTGAAATGTTGTCTCCATCTGCAAAAGTGAGTGGTCCAACTTGCTCCCATAGATGCAAAAATCATCCGTAAATACTCGATGAAGGTCTCAATGTAGGGTTTGAACACCCTATTCATCAAACGCTGGAATGTTCTTTGGAGCATTACAAAACCCAAAAGGCATAACTCTATAAGCAAACACTCCCCAAGGAGTGGCGAACGTGGTCTTCACTGCCTGATCTTTCTCTGCTATACGAACTTGATTGTAGCCGCTATATCCATCAAAGCCAAAACTATAAAGACTCTACCAACCTACTTGGCCCAAGATCTGATCTAAAAATGGAAGAGGCTAATGATCCTTCTTTGTTGCCTTATTGAGCTTCCCGTAATCAACACAAATGCGTAGCTTCCCATTTTTTTATTGAGATCACAATGGGAGAAACCCATTTTGAATTCTCCACAAAGAAATATGAATCCCGCATCAAGCAACTTATTTATTTCTTCTTTTATAGTCTTGGAAAAATTAGGATTCATTTTATATGGCATTTGCTTTATGGGCTTAGACCATCTACCAAATTTCAATAGAATGTTCTACCCAACTTACTTGACAGAGTTCCTTGTAATCAAAAGTGAATAGGTGTATGTACCTTTGAAAGAGTCGAGGTAGGATTCCTTCTCACTCTCCATCACACAGCCTTCACCAATCTTTATTTGTTGGAGACGATCATCAACTTCTTCTTCGATAATTTTATGGGGTCATGAGTCGGTGTGACTCGGAAGGATATCCATGATGAAACATCAACCTCACTTTCTTCATCTTCGTTGTCCACTTCACCGATACTAGAGTAATCGCGAGAGGATGTCCAATCATCGCTTTCATCACTGAATCCACGGCCGCCTTATGATGTCGAGGGATCACGTTTATCTTCACCTCTCTCTACCACGTCCAAGTGTCATGAAACCTTCATTCCGGTAGTTTCTTACATGAACTCTCCTTAGCCATGGTCTTCCCTGAAGGATTGGGTACACAACAAAGCATTCATTTTTCATCACCCGAAAGTCTACCACACATTCAACACCCATAATGTATATCGCCACATTTGAAACTACACCTTCGGTTTAGTTTTTCCTTATTTAATGACCTTAATAGAAGTGTCAAGGGCGATCAATTTTTAAACCGAACATATTCATTACGCTGACTCGGTCATTACATTAACTATAACACCTCCATCAACTAAGACATCATGAATTCAAATACCATTACATAATACTTCACCTTGTGGAGCATAAGGATCCGCCCGCCTCCAAAATAGGGACCTCAACCTCCTTCCTTCGCCGAGCATTGAGTCCACTTTGTAGCTCCCACCTCTTCTCGAAGACATAGCCAAGAGTTGACCATATGTAATATTTACTGTGCCTTTTGGGAGATCTTCCAAGATGGAGTATAGTCCTGCCCCTGTGAAATTAGAAAATCCCGCACACCCAACTTTCTTCTCCTATGTTTCTTACTAGTTTCTTCTTTCATCTTCTTAGGATCATTTCCATCTTGATTATCTTTTTCTTTCTTTCTTTTTGTTACAAACACATCTATTCATTATTCTCGCTCTTATCTAGTACATCAAAAGAATTCACAGTGCTTTTCCTTTATCATTATCTCCTTTACCGATATGTAGAAGCTCTATCTAGACAATTATACTTATAATGACCCTTTTATAACAACCATAACATACAACTTCAGAAATATTTCTTTTGGACCTCTATCTCCTCCCCGAGAACTAAATTCCTTCCTCTTGAAGAAGATTAATAGTTAATCGACCCATCTTTTTGAGTAGATCTTCATACTCAATAGATGTACTAGGAGAAATATTTGTGCTCACCGGGAGTGGTGTGGATTCTCGACCAAAGGTGCTGGTGTAGGCTCTACTTTAGCAACAATTTCTTTGGGCTCATCTTCCATGCTTTTTTTCTTGCCTTCTTGCAACTTCCTTTGCTTGTTCAATGGTAAATGGGTGGTCATACTTCACTCGTTATCCGATCTCTAGCTTCATCCCAAGAATGAAGTGCTTACATAGGATATTATCCACGCCATTCGTCAACCCATCCGCTAATCCTTCCTTCCGGATCGCGGCAAGAGTAGAACACGAGCATGATAATCCCTTATCTTCTCCTTCTCTCCTTGGGATAGCTTTGTGATCTCGATCATGAGATCTCGCATATTTCGTTGTTCACCAAATTCTTCAAGAAAACTTTAGCATGATAAATCCCATGAATTTTTCACATTATCACCTAGTGTTTCAAACCACCTAAGTGTGAACCATCCAAAAAGGTAGGAAAAATTCATGTTCCCTTCTTATAAGGCCATTACAAATACAAGATCGTTTAAACTCTTGAATGAAAGAAGAAACATCTTCATTAGATCGGATGAAAAAAAGAATCTTTCCCATTTTCAAAAGTAACCACCGTGAAATAAGTACAATCAACAAGACTTATGTGCATAAATAATTGGAATCACTATACTAGAAAGTGACTTTACACCTTTCTACAAAAATAGACATGACCATTCGTAACTATGGTAAAACTTGACTTATCGCGGTAAATACTATTCCCAAGAAAAATGACTTTATCATGGTAACTACTATTCATGGCAAAAATGACTTTACCATGGTAACTACTATGCACGGTAAAAACAAGGTTACCCTCCAATTGATTTTTGACTAAGTGGGAATATTCTCCGTAAAATGATATAACGAGGAATGGTCCGTGCAATGGAACCAAAATGTCAACACCCAGTCTGGCACTATGATAATTCTTCACCGGGAACTCCTCGTGCTATGATTATTTACTAATGCACAGCCTTTAGTTTGGTGGATGTAATCTGGAAACAAAACAACAACATAACACAAGAATGCCATCGACTATGATAAGACGGAATGATGACAAATCTGAAATATGAAAGTAAATTATAATATTAACATGAAATTGTTACAATCTCACCCATGAGGTACTTCAAGTGTTATTGACTTCACTTGCCTTTCACCAAGACTATGGGAGAAACTTTACAATTACACCTCTTAATGACTTTTCAACACACCTTTTAAATCGACTTCTTCAACACACCTGAGGTACTTCAAGTGTTATTGACTTCACTTGCCTTTCACCAAGACTATGGGAGAAACAATTACACCTTTCAACAGATGGCTTCCTTCGCACACTTCCTACAATATTTCTCACTACTTCCTTCTATGCTAAATGAGGGTGGTCTCTATTTATAGAACTCCTAGGCTTATCCATCTTATCTCTAAGATAGGATAAGAAATCCACGACGAATCATATTCCATACCACATACATGTAAGCTTATCTTTTAAGATAAGATAAACCTTATCATTTTACATGGGTTCCACATTTTTAGACTTTTTACAAATAAAATACACAAAATATTTATGACCTCACTCCTTGTCCTTATTACCAATATAATATTTCTAATTCCTAATCATGTAAACCCTACTTCTCTAATTACCCAAACTTTGACATTTTAACATTGTACCACTTACGACAAATATTTACTTTTGTAGACAGATTTTGACCGGACCGTATTCTACATTATTGGTGGCACGGTGCCATTATCTTCTATCGATGCTACTACTAATTATACTTAACAACATCATATTCCTAATACATACATTAATGAAATAGAAATTATGGAGAAAATTTTAGTGTCGAATTGTTCCTAACTAAGCCCCAACTCTACGAAGGGGGAGGATGCAAACGATCAACGTAATATGATAAATTTGATCAATACCGAGAATATTTGTAGGGATGTGATGCTATATAGAAGGGTGATCAATGCGGGAAGCCTTTGCTGCCATGATAAGAGAGTAGCCATCCTTCGAGGTATGGTCTACTTTTTTCTTTTGCTTTTGGAATTTTTGACTTTTGCTTTTGGATTTTTGCTTGAATTTTACTTTTGGATGGAATTATAAAATATGCATGATATTTGTCCTTTGAGGGATCAGTCTATTCTTATGTTATATGATTTTAATGAACAATTGTCCTTCGAGGGATCAATCTATTTTTGGATAAGATAACATGAGATAGGAGCATCCATAATTGGTACTTTCTTTTTATTTGATGGGGAAGAGTTGGGTATAGCTAGGTAGACCACTTAGGAGGGGATAATGAATGTACAAGAGACACCCCTATACCCTTTACATGACTACAATAGGAGAATGATAGGGTGATGGATGTAATGATTGTGGATTTCTCACCAAATGGGAGAACCTGTCTATAATGGAAATGTTATGGACAAAGCTATGGTGCCCATATTTAAGGTCATGAATAGTAAAGTGATGGAAGACCACATAGTTCCATATCATTACACTGATAGATGGAAGAGGTTTGTGATGGAGGAATGATCTAAGGGCATGACTATCTACTCTTTGGTATATATGCTAATGTGAGACTGGTCGCAAGTGTAATGCATTAAGAGGCTATGTCTCTGGTTTACCACTAAGGGAGGGAAGACAGTGAAGTTGTGACAAGATGAGATGATAGCTTGCAAAGGATTAGATGTGATAGAAAAGAAAGAAATAAAACTATGTCCTTAAGGAAACAAAAATATGACCACAACGATGGATTTGGATGAAAATAAATGATGCCCCAAGAGAGACACAAATATGGCAAGACAAAAATGGCCACAAATGTGGACTTGATGAAATATATGGTGCCCCAAAAGAGACACAAATATGGCCACAATGGTGGACTTTGATAAGAAAATAACAAAAATGGTCCCTCACGGAAGGACAAACATGGCCACAATGGTGGACTTAGAATGAGATGAAGATTTGGATAGAATTAGTTTAGATTGGATGAATTTGGAGGAGGTAAATAAAACAATGTCAAGGAGCGAAGTCCCCTAGTGTCAAGGGAGTTGTACGAATGATATGCTCAAGGGAAAGGGAAGGTTTCTCCCAAATGAATTAAATGTGGAGGAGTTAAAGGATGTCAAAAGAGTTTAGATGAGATTATTTTAGATTTGGATGGGATAAACGGTCGGAGACCACAAGTGTGCTTGGAAAGATAAGTATTATTGATGAATAATGAAGGACCTTCCTTAGGAGGAATGTCATGTGTAGGAGGGATGTTAAGGGATGATGTGGATGAAGGAATCATGGGAAACCCGACGGATGGGATACAAATTGGATTAGATGTAGATGGAGAAGGATATTCCCCCTAAATGTGGAAATTGTCTTTCTCAATGAGGTTATGGATGATTGTTTGAAAGTCCTTACAATGTTCAATTTCATGGCCCAAGGTATGATGGTAAGTGAAAATACAATTGGGATTGAACCATGATGGCTTTGGACTATGGGGATTGAAAGCTTTAATGGGAGGAAGCATGATGGCAGATATTCAAACTAAATGTTGAAAAATGTCTATGTATGACCCAATCAAAGTATCAGGAGGAAGATAACTCTCATGATTTTTATCATGATGTTTTGGCTTGGATTTAGATGTAGATCGGATGGGTAAATTATGTGTTTTGGAAGAAAAATCAAATTTGGTTGAAGGATTGTATTGTTTGGATTGGGATTTAGGTGAGGATGTACATTAGATGGGTAGATTATATGTCTTAGACGACAAATTAAATTTGATTGGAGGATTGGATTGTTTGGCTATAAATTTATCATTGCGAGATGTTGTAGATGGAAGGACTGATCCTAAAATAGATGTTGTGGCATTGGATTGTTGAAAAGAGGGAAAATCTGAATGTTTACGAGGATGCACAGGGACTACATTTGGGGATGTTATCCATGAGCCTCAGACTTTGATCGAGAATATTTACCCTTAGTAGGGATGATAATAATCTCAACCAGAGGATCTGACAATGGTGGTGTGGATATTGATGGATAAAATTCCCTAAAAAAAGAAGTGGGTATTAATGGAGAAATAGGTGTTTGTATGATGTGATTAATGAGATCTATGTGAGATGTGGATTATTTAGGTTTTGGCATGGAAAGAGTTAATTTTGGAGAATGCAAACCATCTTTATTTGATTTAGGTGGAGGTGTTTGTTCAATAGATGTTTCAAATGGTATCTTTGATAGGGTTGTAGATCGAGAGGATTTGGTTGTTGTGATAGAAGGATTAAGTAAAGAGTATTGGGATAGACCGGGTGATGTGGCCATGGGCAAGGATATAGGTAAAGATGTCAAGGTAGGGATAGGTGGATTTGTTGATATGATAGATATAGGGGTAGTTGGGATAGATAGGGATGTAGGCATAATTGGGATATTTGGAGATGTGGGTGATGTGGTGATGGGCATGTTTGATGAGGGGTTGAATATGATGGGTTGCAGCACGAGATATGTGGATGAAGTGGTATGTATACTCGAAGCCGATGTGGATGTGGTTAGGGTTGTTGGTGTGGTCAGACAAAAGAATGTACAAAAGGAGGAACTGGGATTAACTCTAAGGATGGTATAATGGGTGAAGATGGAATGGATGTAGATAAAAGTAGTCAAATCTACTTAAGGGGTGTGGTAACCGATGGAGTAAACATTATAGGTAATGCAAAAAATGCAGGAGTATTATCAGGTGTAGAAGTAGGTGGGAATGGTTGCTTCATAAATGTTTCGAGGGGTAAGAATGATATGTTTTCTAATGGGTTTGATGTCGGAGGTGGGGTTATAAAGGTACATGTGGTAGAAATGAGTTTAGTTGGGATGGTTGTAGAGATGAGTGATGTAGATGTAGTAATAGGTGTGTTTGATGCAAATGTGGTGAAGGTATAGATGTGAGAGATATAGGGATATGTGTGGATATCAATGGGGCTGAAATAGGTGCTAAGGATGAATCGATGTGGTGGATTGGGGCATGATTGAAGTGGATAAAGTATATGTTATAGTCAAATTTGATATAGATGTGGTAAGGGTAGAAGAAGGTGTAGGTTCAGGACAAGTAGTAAAATTTGACATAGGTGTGTTAGGTTCTGAATAAGGAGTGGGAATAATGTCTAAGGTGGGAACATGCAGAGTTGGTGATAAGATGAGATCTTGATTAATGGTGTCAATTGCGTAAGCATTTAATATTTGAGATGTAAAAGGGGTAGTTTGATTCGTTGATGGTTGATTAGAAAAAGGTTGTGTAATTTTTTCAAGGGGTAGGTGTTGACCAAAATAAGCTCACACTTATTTTTGGGCAACTAACACCATTTTTCCCCTTGTGCTTCCATCTGATTTTTTTACACATTTCAAGTACTTAAGGTCTTTGAAAACATTTCCATCAAATAGGAAATTTCTTCCCCTTTCCAAAAATATAAATAATTCCTTCTAACTCCTCATATTTTGCAAGTTATCGGCCGACTTTGCGCCTTGGGAGGATTTTTTTGCCAAAAGTGGGTCACGGGCCTAGGAAGACTTTTCACCCAAAAGAGCGGTGAGGGTGGGGAGATATTTTGGCATTTAGAACTATTTAGAAAAGGTGTAATTTACAAATGGGGGCTCGCGAGCCCACGGAGAAATGAAAAGGAAAAATGCCTAAGGCCTGCGAAAGAGACACGTGGTCGTGTTTTAGGTCAAAGCGGGAAGGCGGGTTGTTAGAGGGACTTTAGAAATTTTGGATTTTGTTTTTAAACGGTGTAAAGCATAAAATTGAGTTTGCATCTCCTCCGAAACCTAGAGAAGCCACGTGTTAAGCCCTTGTTAGTTACGTGGAAGCGGGCTGGCCGGGAAAATTTGGATTTTTTGCCACTTTCTCAAAAAAGTGCAATTTCAATTTTGGGCCCGCGGAGGCTTTTTGCCCAAAGTGATTTCGGGCCAGTGGGGATGTGGGAGGTTTTCTATAATTTTGAATTTTTGTGCAAAAAGTGCCAAAGTGAATTTTGGGCCTGCGGATCCGTTTTGCAAAACTAGTTTTTTGCCATTTTTGTATGGATTCGATTAAAAATTTCAAATGAGCATATCTTTCAATCCAGAGCTCAGATTTTGACAAATTTGGACTTTTTGGAAAGATCTCAACCTCCTCTATGCCATGGAAGCATTAAATATCATTTTTAGTAGGTTTTGGTGGGTGAAAAATAGGAAAACTTTCTTCACTCCATCAATACGGGATTTGATTGTTTCAACCACCCAGATTTGATTTTGATTCGCCATTCTTCCTTCTCCAACACACCAAAATAGACATGGGGACCCAGAATTGATAGATTATAGGTAGATTTGTAGGGCATTAATGTTCGGTGGTTGAAGTTTTAAATCAAAGTCCATTTTATCTTCCTTTCTCTCTGGTTTTCATCATTCTAAACTTCTATATATTGTAAACACTTCTCATTTTGAGAAGAGATACATTCTAGGTGTAGGAAACTCTGTCAAATTTATTTCCTGACTCCATTTGAGTTAAAACTTCTCCTACACCTAGCAAGTGGATTTTTGCCTTTGAGCAAAAAATGTAATGGTCTGTGCACCTTCTAGAGCAATAAAATGTGTTTTTGTGGTGTTTCTTCAACCCTTTGCATTGTTTTGTTGTTTCCTCATGCCTCTCCCTTTCAAATTTGTTTTTTGTGCATGTATTTCACATTTGCAGGTGTAAGGTGTTGTGTTTCATGGAGTTTTGATCATGGATTAGGATTTGGGTTTGTGTCACTTCTATCTAACCTCCCCATCTTCTTTTTCCCCTGTTTCATCCTCCCTCAACAGAGTATCTCACCTCTTTCCTTCTCTGGTGTATCACCACTTTAGTGTAGGATTTCTTTCACTCTCTCTTTCTCTCTGGTTCCTTGGAATGGTTAGATTAGGATAGTTTAGCTTTGCTTGCATTGGAGTAGCTTGTGGTAGGTAGTTTAGGAACAAGAACTAGCTTTCTCTGGAGGATCATCTCAAGTTTGCAAGTCCCACAGCTTGAGAGATGGTCCAATGTTATGCAAATCACACCGAATGCCCCATTTTAACCATTTCACACTCAAAGCCATTCGGGGTGTTGTGATTTTTCACTAACAATTTTGGCACACCGGTGGGATAGGTGTGAAGCACCTTACCACTTCATTTCATCAATTTGGTGTGTTCTTGGTGAGATTCATTCTTTGGAGGCACATGCAAAGCACATCTGGCGACTCCATCTGGTCAACAACCCAATCTCTAAAGTTGCAGACCTTTTCCATCCATTTTCATTCATATTTCTTTCACATCTTTCATTTCCTTCCATCCCATGAAGTTGTGCAATCATGACTTCATTTCCATCTTGGAATTCACACTTGCAGCAGCAGTGCTATTCAAGATCCACCTCCAATGTATTTCACTACTCCTCCAAATCAACATTATGATCAAATCTAGAATAATAATGCTTACCCATATGAGTAGTGCCAAAACTAGTTTGGCTATGGAGCTTATCAGGAACAAGGGTATGCATATGATGATAATAATTACATGGAAGATGTTGATCTATTAGAGAAGATTTAGCCTATAGAGGCATGCATGGTGCATTCTAGGGCTGCAACTCAAATGAAGGCAATCAAGATTGGTTGAAGGGCACCTTGTCCATGGGTAGGCCCTATGCCAAGACATTTCAACCATCAGAGAAGCTTGACTTCATGGTTGAAATGCTGCCCCAACTTACACAATGGACTAAGGAGATTAAGGCTTATGAGTTGGATACAAGACAACCTTTTAATGGGTAAGTCAGTCACCAACTCCTTGTCCTTCATTTTCTCTTTCACAAACTTTATCATTTCAGCATGGTCAAGATTCAAGCCCATTGTTTGTTGCCCCAAATGTTGATTTCCCTTCTCCATATCCTAGTCTTCCATCTCATCTTAATTCTTCTACCCTTTTCCCTTCCAATCATTCATTCCCTCCAAAGAAACAAGAAGTTCCACTTCCCTCTCCACCACAAACAACAGCAAAACTGGTTGAATCCCAACCTACCACTCCTCTTGCATCCCCAAATCCATGTTGGGAAGATGAAAATCAGACAACCAGCCAAGGACAAAGCAAGAAGAAGAGCCAAACAGAGAAGAAATAATAGAAAATGAAGATTTGGGCTCTCAAATTTGGGATTACAAAGATCCCCTTGATGGTTAAGCCAACAGAGGAGGTCAAGGTTGAAGAGCTAGTGGTGGCTAAGGCTGAGTTTGCAGCAGAACAAGAACAAGAACAAGAAGAGATGATCAGCAATCAATTTTCTTTGAATGCAGTGCCCATGTTGGCACTTTATTTGAAGAAAATGTTGATCCAATTCAAGCTACACAATCATTCATGAAGGAACAAGAACAATCAGCTCCAATTCAAGTTAAAAAGGAACATATGGAGGAGAACCATATAGTTCAAGAGGCTTCAAGTATAGAGAAAGCCACATAAGAACCTTCAATTCTTCCTCCCACTTCATCCCCTTTAAACTCTAATGTTGAAGAATATTTTGAGCTTTAAAACTTCATGTTTGAAGATGAGGGAAACCATGGTGAGAAAGTTTCATATCAGGAGGACACCATGGAGGAGGTTGAGCACATGCAAAGACGACAACAAGGAGGTAGATTATATATCTGAATTGGAGGATTGCTTTGATATAGAAGAGCCCATGGAGATCACATCATTTTCTCCTCCATCATCCACCTTCCAAGCACATGATCCTGCTACCATGAAGGAGAGATATCAAGAAGACCTTGTTGTCCCAAATAGTCCTCTAGAGCAGCAAATTGAAGATTTTGATTTGAAAAATTTCATGCTAGAGGAAGAGGCTACCCAAGAGTAAGTTGGTCTTTAAGAAACAATAGAGGAACTCTAGAGCCAACAATGTGTTACAAAAATTATAATGATGCAAAGGAAACTTTAATGGATGTTGCAATCAATAACAATGAGCTACAGATTGTAGAGGAGTTCCATACTGCTATAGAGGAAGGAAAAGATCAAGAGGATGTCATCATTCCTCTCACATCATCCATCCAGGAAGATATGCAAGAAGACTCCATTCTTGGAGTTAAATATCATAGCAGTGGGAAGATTCAAAGGATCAGACCTT
The DNA here is from genome assembly GCA_018340775.1 of Taxus wallichiana var. yunnanensis. Taxonomy (NCBI): domain Eukaryota; kingdom Viridiplantae; phylum Streptophyta; class Pinopsida; order Cupressales; family Taxaceae; genus Taxus; species Taxus wallichiana. The sequence continues at coordinate 693,981,430 of CM031244.1, read as the reverse complement.
TCCCAATTAGGTACTTGGCTTCATTGGAGCCAAGAGAGAATCCAACCCCAGTCATGCTTGCTTCTAAGCATGAGGATGAGTATCAAAGTACCAAGGATCAGTTGCAATGCCTCTTCAATCCAAAAACATAGCAACTAAAAGAGGTATTTGTTTTGTTTCCATTTGACACCTTGATGATTTGGGTGGAGGATCAACTTATGATAATTTTTCCACTCATACAAGCATCCATATTCAGTGTCAAATCATTTACATGGCTGCCCTTTTGAGAAAGGGAAGCTACTTCTCCCTGCCAGTTGCAGGATTTGTTTGAGCTCTCTTTCTCTCTGGTTAAAATAGAGTAGGTAGGTTTGCTTTCAGCAAAAGAAGTGCTTTTACACACTTTGCATATCCCACTTAGGGTGTGTATGATTTCCAATTTTGTACATAGTGTGTTGTGGTGTTTTGTTTCTCTTGCACAGTGTATTGAAAATGGCATTTGGTGAGATCAGCTCCAGTTTCAGTGGTTTCCAAGTGGCTCAGGGATCATATTTTCAAAGTTCATATTAGTATCAAGCTATCATTCATGACTCCATGCCCAATACATGCTTTAATGCCACTAATCATTTCATCTTGTAGGAAAATATCCCCATGAGTCGCCAAATTGTTGACCAAAATAAGCTCACACTTATTTTTGGGCAACTAACACCATTTTTTCCCCTCCTTGTGCTTTAATCGATATTTTTACACATTTCAAGCACTTAAGGTCCCTGAAAACATTTCCATCAGATATGAAATTTCTTCCCCTTTCCAAAATATATAGAAGTCCTTCTAACTCCTCATCTTTTGCAAGTTACATGCCGATAGGCCTTGGGAGGATTTTTTTGCCAAAAGCGGGTCGGCGGGCCTAGGGAAGACTTTTCGCCCAAAGGAGATTGTGGACCAATGGGGCTGGGGAGATATTTTGGCACTTAGCACTTTTTTACAAAAGGTGTAATTTACAATTGCGGCTCATGAGCCCGCGGAGAAATGAAAAGGAAAAAATGCCTAAGGCCCGCAAAAGGGACACATGGTCGTATTTCAAGTCAAAGCGGGAAGGCAGGTCATCGGAGGAACTTTAGAAAATTTGGATTTTGTTTTTAAAAGGCATAAAGTATAAAAGTGAGCTGCATCTCGCCGATTCTCGAGAGAAGCCACGTGTCAAGCCCTTGTCAGCTGCGAGGAAGCGGGTCAACAAGGAAAATTTGGATTTTTTGCCACTTTCTCAAAAAAGTGCAATTTCAATTTTGGGCCCACGGAGGCTTTTCACCCGAAGTGATTTTGGGCCTGTGGGGCTATGGGAGGTTTTTTATAATTTTGCATTTTTGTGCAAAAAGCGCCAAAGTTAATTTCGGGCCCATGGATCCGTTTGGTAAAACTGGTTTTTGCCATTTTTGTATGAATGCAATTAAAAATTTCAAATGAGCATATCTTTCGATCCAGAGCTTAGATTTCAAAAAAATGAACTTTTTGGAAAGATCTCGACCTCCTCTACACCATGGAAGCATAAAATATCATTTTTAGCAGGTTTTGGTGGGTGAAAAGTAGGAAAACTTATTTCTAACCATCAATACGGATCTCGATTGTTTCAACAACCCAGATTTGATTTGATTTGCCATTCTTCCTTCTCCAACATGCCAAAATAGACATGGGGACCTTAGATTGACAGAGTTATACATAGATTTACAAGGCATTAATGTTTGGTGGTTGAATTTTTAAAGCAAAGTCCATTTTTTCTTCTTTTCTCTCTGGTTTTCATCATTCTAAACATCTATATATTGTAAACACTTTTCATTTTGAGAAGAGAGACATTTTGGTGTAGGGAAACTCTATCAAATTTGTTTCCTGACTCCATTTGAGTTAAAAACCTTCTCTTATGCCTGGAAAGTGGATTTGTGCCTCTGAGAAAAAAATGTAATGGTTTGTGCACCTTCTAGAGCAATAAAACATGTTTTTATGGTGTTTCTTCAACCCTTTGCATTGTTTTGTTGTTTCCCTGTGCCTCTCCCTTTCAAATCTATTTTATGTGCATGTATTTCACATTTACAGAATACAGGTGTTGTGTTTCATGGATTTTTGATCATGGATTAGGACCTAGGTTTGTGTCACTTCTATCTGACCTCCCATCTTCCTTTTCCCTTGTTTCATCCTCCCTCAGCAGAGTATCTCGCCTCTTTCCTTCTTTGGTGTATCACCACTTTAGTGTAGGCTTTCTTTCACTCTCTCTTTCTCTCTGGTTCCTTGGAATGGTTAGATTAGGATAGTTTAGTTTTTCCTACATTAGAGTAGCTTGTGGCAGGTAGTTTAGGAACAAGAACCAGCTTTCTCTGGAGGATCATCTCAAGTTTGCAAGTCCCACAGCTTGAGAGATGGTCCAATGTTATGCAAATCACATTGAATGCCCCATTTTAACCATTTCACACTCAAGCCATTCGGGGGTGCTATGATTTTGCACTAACAGTGAGAGGTTAGATGAAGTGGTGGAGATATCCAGTTGCATATCCCCTTGATTTATGAGTTGTTGGATATGATATTTGAAAGAACGACATTTCTCAATGTTGTGACCTTTCACCGATGATATTTACAATAGTGGGCTTTGTGATACCAAATAGTCTTGGCTTGCAAATTTTCCATGGGTCATATGGGAGGAAGTTGGATGGAGTTTACAGCCATCAACTTGTCAAATACAGAGCTATAGGATTCTCCCAAGGGGGTATAGTTGATTGTTGGTTGAGGGGCTTGTTGTTGAGGCCATGTGCTAGATGTAGATGTAGATGAGGGATTAATGACCATGGTGTTGGCCGCACCCTTAAATTTTTGTTATGTGTGAATGGTTTAGTAGATTTAACTTTAGGTTTGGTCAATCTGAGTTTAAGATGACCTTGTTTAATGGCATGAATTTCAATTTTGTGACCCATTTGAAATATTTGTCAAAGGTTCGAATGATTGGATTTGCAAGGTAGATGATATATGTTTCACACATGAATGTGAGAAGAGTTTGATGAGTTCGGTTTGTGGAAGAGTGAAGGATAGTTGGTTTATAATGCCATGCCATCGTGCAACAAAGTCGGCAATGGACTCGTCATCAAACTTTTGGATGGTGTATAGGTCAGCGATAGTAATTTTTATGCAATGTTAATTGAAAAGTGTTCTAAGAACAGTTGCACAAGATGGGTGAAAGATAATATGGAATATTGCGGGATATGGTTGTACCAATCCAATGCAAGACTAGAAAAGGACATGGGGAAAGTGTGAAGCAGTAGATCATGATCATGTGTAATAAGACAACATGCATGTTTAAATGCGTGGAGATGTTGTTGGGGATCTTCCTTACTGTTGAACTTAGTAAACTCAGGAAGTTTCCAATGAGGAGGGTAGGGTTTGATTGGAACCAATGGATGAATTGGTTCGTTACATATTTTTCGTAAGATAATGTATCCTTGGGTGCTAAGGTAGCAGCTTCTAAACTAGTCATCCTATTCATTAAAGCATGAATAGGATCATTTAACACAACATTAGGTTGAGACTAGATTGTTTGTGTGGCATGAAGTGTAGCTTGATTAGGTGATTGATAAGCTTGTGAATGTGTGGGTATTTGGGGAATTGTTTGATAAGGTGGTTGATAAACTTGTGGGTGTGCAGGTGTGTGGGGAACTGTTTGGTAAGGATTAACATGTGTCATGGGTTGAGATTGTTGCATAGGCTGACGTTGAGCAATAGGGACATGATGTGTTCATTGAAGTTGGGTAGGTTGTTGTGGTAAATGATAAGTGGGGATATGAGTGTTAAGGGGTTGAGATGGTTGGAGCATATAATGGGTAGGAATGTAAGTGTGAAGAGGTTGAGATGGTTGGATAGGCATATTAGTAGTAGATGAAATAGAATTGACAAAAAGGGATGTGGGTGGAATGTGATCCACCAATTGAGGAGATTGGGAGGATTGAGATATTGTGGGGGATTTTGAAATATGAAATCATATATGGGGTTAGGAAGAGGTCCAAGAGTTCCTAAAGGAGTGGGAGATGGGGGTGTGGTTGTTTTAGGAAGATTGGATTGGTGAGAGATATGAGAATTGGTTTCAAGACAGAATGATTGTGGATGACACGGTCCTCATGAAGTGAGGCCATGGAGAGAAGGGGTTGGGTAACTGAAGGCATGGTTTTGAGTTTAGAATCTTGTTGGGTGAGATCCTTAGAGGAAGTAATTTTATTGGGTGGAGGACATTGTTGTTTTGTTTTGATTTGAGAGAGAGTGACAATAGGTGTGAAATAGAGAAACATTTTTTATGTAATTTGTTGACAAACAAATCAAGCAACATATTTTTTATCATCATGTTTAATTTAGAGGATGTGAACAGAAAAGTGGATAACAAAGGTGCCTAGAGAACAATAGTCTAAGGTTGGTTTCAGGTAGTTTTGGCTAGGGAAATGTCTGAAACGGTTTCCTGTTGGGTGTTCAAATCCTAATTAGTGAACCAGGTGAAAGGAATGTTTCGATGTGTTGATTTTGTTCGTGAAGTTTCAAAGGCAGTGTGTGGTAAAATGTGTGATGCAGAGAGTTAAACTCTTATTTAAGCTATGTGATCAGGTAGGATGCAGAAAAGAAAGGTTCTTTTTAATCCAAAATGAAATGTGACATTTGATGCAAACAATCACTCAGAAAAGGGAAATTACAATGCAAAAAGGATAAAATAGGGAAATGAGGAATAAATGTAGAACGCCTTGCCTCATGGTTTGACTACACGAGATAATGGCGCATTTGTGAAGGCATTAGTCGGTGGCAGAACCTCTAGGTACCCTAGAATTGTAGCATTCACAATCATGGATGGGGTCGGTGAAAGGGATTTGTGGTGTGTTTTATGTTTCAACAAGTGATCTTTGATGAAGTAATTTTTTGGTCGCAAGGTCGTAGATGTTACCCTACAAAAATAAAATAAATGTAATTAGTGCACGTGGTCGACAAAATAAGAAAATAATTTAGATTTCCTAAGTTGTTTGTTTACAAAAAGTTCCTTCGTAAAAATAAGAATAAAAATAACATTAATTAATCTAATGAGTTAATAAAAATTGTAGTGCAACATTCGTATTTAGAGTATAGAAGATATAAAAACTTATCGATAGACTATAAACTAAACTACAAAATAAACGATAAAATATACTATGAAATAAAATTATGAGACAAATTATCAAAGATGAGGTGATACAAAATTATTAAATGAACTACGTTATAATAGGATAACCTATAAACGACAAAAATATTTACGTGAACTATAAATAAGAATAACTATAAACAAAATAGACTATAAATTGATCGAATGTGGACTTTGAGAAGTCAAGACGAAAAGTGGGTGGGGAGAGTAGACTTTTAGGATAGGAATGTGGACTTTACGAGGACAAGACAAAAATTGGGTGGGGAGAGTAGACTTTTAGGATGGGAATGTGGAATTTGAGAGGAAAAAATGAAAAATGGGTGGGGAGAGGAGACTTTAAGGACAAGAATGTGAACTTTTAAAGAGGAAAAAGAAAAATTATTTAGGAAATGCTAACCTAATGTCAAAAGCCACATGAACGTAAATATTAGATGTGAGTCCGAGTGTGACCAGAGAGAGATACCAATAGAGAAAGATAAAGTAAGATCAATCAAGGAAGCCAATAGTACTAGTGATGGGTCAATGGTTTAAATAGTGGACACGTGGAGAGTGTGTGGAAAAGGAAGTGCGTGGAGATCCAAACTCATGTTGGCTATATTTTTTGTAATCTATACGATGTTGTCCCATAGATGAGGGAATGTCACGTTGATGAAGTAAATCCTAGGATGATCATATTGCACATGATCAATCAGCAATATCGCACATGGTCAACAACAATATCTTTCTACTTTTCTTCATGAGGCTCATAATCTTGTAAAGCCTATTGCGTTCGTGAAGAAGTTTTCGTGTCAATGATGTTGGCCCTGGACCTAGTAGCATATGTTGTTGGTGACAAAAATATCTTATGTAAATTATATTGAGTGTGGTAGGGAATGATATTAAGTTTAGTAAGGAAGGTAGAATTCCAGTGATGGCACTATTAGAGAGGCTAGAATCCCTGAGCGACCCACATTCTCTGGATTTCTACCCAAGGGGGTGTTGTCATTTTTATCTAAGAGTGCGGGTGAAGTAAACTGATGTAGGGATCAATCCCCAACATATTCCAAAGTTTTTCAATAAATTTGTGTAATCTGATGTGATGAAAACAAGAAATTATGGTGGCATTGGTCTTGTAAATAGAGGAAACACATTAAAACAAATAGATCGTGTTAGTGAAGTGATTCAAGATTACATACGTGTTAGAATCAAGCCAAAGCCTACAATGGCCAAAGCACATGCAAACATCACCTCAACTTACAAATATTGGCCATGTGGAATCTATCATGAAGAGTTACAAACAGAATTACGACTTGATTTTATAGAATCAACATGCAATCATCTACATACATTACAATGTGTGTGTAATTGGGAAGATTGGGATGACAAGTTTATGGAAGTTAATGGCATTATAAGGTGACAAATTAAGCTTTCACTTATCCCTAGTGTGTAACCATTTCATGTAATCGTGTACCCCATTGATCTCATTATTTCCTTGGAAGTCATTCATAAATATGTTGAGCATTGTACTTTGATTACATCTCATTTTGGTCTTCCACCTTATTTCTTGACATGTATAGGAGGAAGTGGCCAAGCCGGCTGGGTGATGGATTTACGAGGAGAGTAGAAAAATTAGTGAGGGAAGTGGTAGAGAGGAGTCATGTCAAGGTAGGTAGTGGGATGGGGTAGTGTGTTGGGAGATGGGTTGGTCCGGTAGCTCGGGGAGAATCGAAAAGTGGAGACCACGAGAGATGTGGATAGAGGTAGAACTCGTGGTCAACCGAGTTGGGAATGTGGACTTGGTGGGAAGTGGGATGGATTTGGTGGTCATGTGAGTGGGTGAGTGAAGAGCTCGGTGAGGGGAGTCGGGATTGGATATGGAGTGAGGAGTGGCCGAGAAGAGGAGAAATATGGGTGTGGGTAGATAGGTAGGGATGTGGCCAAGTGGGTGTGAGGTGAGTTTGGTGGGGGAAGTTGAGTGGATGGGGTAATAGGACAGCTTGGGTAGGGAAGGGAGTCAGAATTGGGTAGATATTGTGGGTCGTGGGGAATGAGATAGGTGGAGGATTTGTGTGGGTAGTAGCTTGGCCGAGTTGGACGAGATGAGAAAAATAGGGGATAGGTAGAGGATAGTGTAGGATAATAATTATTTTTATTATTTGTTTTATTTACTTGATTCTTATTATTATTATTATTTTTAATAAAAATACACTTGATACTAACTATAAATGACCAAATAACAAGCCGATTAAAAAATAGAAGAGCACTTACCTCCAAGACGACATAGACCACTAAATGTAAGAAGGACACCACACAGGTGGAGAAAAATTTAAACTTGCAAATAAGTAAGTTTAAAAATGAAATGTTTGTAAGAGATATCTAAATTGATGAGGGATATGAAACACAATAATTGTTATATTTACAACACATTTACAAGACAAGTAAAGGAGCAAAACAAATGACCAGATCTTGGATATGGTCCCACTGTGCATGCCCAGAATGTTATACAGAAACTTCATTCTCACGTGGGTGAATGAGGATATTGGAAGCCACCAAGTAACCTCGAATTATGGAGAGCTTAGGACCTCATATGTGGATATAGATTTATGGGCGCCAAGAAGATGGATCTGTGAAAATATCTACAAAACTGAAACAAATGTGATTAGATAACAATATGCGGGGTTGCCTAGAAAATTTCATTTCCAAGAGGCTATGAACTCCTTGGAGGATGTCAACCCCCATGTCTAGAAAGATGGAAATAAATGATGAACAATAGATAGCATGCAGAAATAGTGAAATACAAAATGCCAAGTAACTGGAATGACGAGGGGACTTAGCTTGTGCTCTGATATGGAGATGAAATGGGCATCAGTATGGCAAGATGACGAAAAATTTCAAAGCTTTCTCCAACACTCCTCACCTCTAACTTCTAACAATGGAAAAGGTTTTCCTTGACCTCAAACTTGCAAAACTTATTTCAGAATTTTCTTCTCTTTTCCCAAAAACTTCAAGTTTCAAAATATGCAGAGATTTCATATTATTCTTCTTCATTTTTTTGAAAGAGGGGAGGACCCATATTTATAGCTTGGAGATGGGTATGTTAGGGGTTAATGGGTAACTGGGGTTTTATAAAGTAACCCTGGTCAGTTGAGTGGGGAGGGACATGATTTGAATGATTAGGTGAGATAATAGATTTGATTTGATTGAGTGGGGTTCATGATTTGGATGGTGGGGAAATGATTTGATTAAGTGTGGTGATGTGATTTAATTGGTATATTTGGATATTATTACAACATAATGAGGTTCAGAGATTTAAAGTATATTAATTGATTAATCAAACATGTAGGTTTGGTGGGAAATGGGATTCGTATGGATAAGCCTACTAAAGGAGAGAAAACATGGGGTAATACCAAAATTTGGTGTCTATAGCCCCAGATACCGATTTGCAATGTGAAAAATTTTAGAGAATATGTCTATACAAGTGAAAATTAAAAAATGCTCAAACATTTTGTTAAAATTTTCCGAGTCATAAATTTATGGGAGGTCAAGACCGTACCGTACATTCTTGACCAAAGTGTACATTTTTGAACATGTGTGTGTAATCATATTTTTGGGTGCTTGTACATTATTTGTACCTGTATCTTCCCCCAAAATTATGTGTCTATTGAAATTATAAAATAAACTTGGATAGATGCCCCCACTTTTGAGGCATGTTTGAAAACCATGTTTGAGCATGTGGCATAAAATAAATACATGTAGACTATTGAAGGAGATGTATGAGAAGGTGTGAAGTGTTGAAGAGGTGGCCACCTTTAAGAACCTATACCTACGAAAGGAAAGGTGTTTGTGCATGGTGGAAACCATGTCGTGTAACAAAAGCAATGCTAACAACAAACAATGATAGTAGTAACGAAATCAACTAGTAGAAACAATGCATGTAGAAAAACACAAACAACATCAATGTAGTCAATTGCGACACAATTTCATACACAAAAGGATTTTTTTAACCTAAAAACATGGGACACCCACGGTTGTCATAAGAAAATTAGGCTAGTAGGCATACGAACAAGATAAATCAATTACAAACAAGATAGGCATGATGCCACAAACATGGGACACCCACAGTGTCACAAGACAATCACGTGCATAGGCCACAAGAAAAAAAAATCAAAGAACACACACAAAAGTGTGTATACATGAGACCAATATTTCAAGACATGATAATATGATGTAGTAACCAACATAGGTGAGATATATGAAACAATAGATGTCAACGTTGAACAAGACACATGTTAGACCGTTAGTTAAGAAGTAGCAAGTGTGCAATATATATAATTAAACGTAAATGCGTATGAAAATCAACTTTAATATAACAATAAAACATGTAGGATGTGGAGGGATTTCCATCCAAAATTATGTGAATGTAAAGAGACATGTGTGCCCCTATAACGCTAAATTAAATTTCTTGTTCAATTTAATTAGGTGTATGATATATTAGAATTGATTATCAATCTAACAAGGATGATACAATATAAACATTAAATAAGATTTACAATTCATATTAGATAAGCAATATTTACAACACACCTCTTAACCTAACATGTCATTGAAATTACAAAGAAAAGGTATGCAACTTGACTTTCCACAACTTATTTTTGGAAAGATATGGTATTGTACAACACAAAACTAAGCAAAAATGAACCTAGGAAACTCTCATAAACTGGATTAGAACTTGAAATTTTCCTAGGTAAGGACCGTACAACACAATTAAGGTTGTATCGTAAGGTCTAGGACATTTATTACAGTCTTGGAAATTCTCTAAGTTAACTTCAGTAACTTTCTAAGTTTCTCACCTTCCTGGATTTGTCTATCCCTATCAAACCCTAGTTTTCACGCATGTAGTGAAGCTCTATGTGTGAATTGATCATCATCTTAAACACTATCCATGGATGAAGAGTCCTAAAAACAAACATTATAAGGGATGTGGGAACCCCCATGCACTTTTAATGTTGGCACTACTCTGAAGAGGCCTCAAACTACTGCACACTGTTCTCCACCTAGCATGTGATATTTAGATAGATCAATCGATTTGGAAAATTCTTTGACCATACTTTCTTTGACTTGACTCTTACTAAAAAGAACCACGGAGATAATTTTTGCATTCTTGTGGATGAGAGCTATGGATTCCTTGACCTAGTTTACACTTAGACCTAATGTGATTTTTTCCCTAATGACCTTAGATGTGTAATTTTGATATTCATGGAGCTTTGGGTGCCTTTTGTAAGAGTATGAAGTGATTCCTCCGTGCATTTCCTTAGGGGTATATTTTTACCTCTTTCTTCTTTGTTTTCGTCTGCATTTTTGTGTTGGGTTACATGTGCCTAACACCTCATTTTCTCCTCGGAAATGATTGGGGACTAATCACCCCCAATCCTTTGGAAAAGTTCAACAAATAAAAATCTCCTTGAGCATAAGAAAAGCATGAACAAACAGGTGCATTATTTCCTTGTTTACATCTTTTCACTCTACATATATACAAATGTAAATATTTTATGTTACAAGTTCTATTTGAGTTATATTCAATTATCAATCATGGACATTGAATACACTTTTTGTTGTAGGTTTCATCATGGAGCATGTCAACACCAAACACAACAACACAACTACAAAACAAACATTTGAGAAAATACAAGGTGTGTTTACACACTCATGTACAATTTCTTTTAAGTATGTAATTTTTAATTTCATACTTAAAGGGTTAGAAATCCTTGATTTTACTATGCACTCTTCTTGTATGATAAACATAACTTCTCGATTCCTGCTTAGCACCTTCCGAGTTCCAAAGTTATCTTGTTTATTCTCGCAAACTGAAATGTCGAGACATCCTAATAATTCCATGCACAAAATCTATATAGAAATAGTAATTTACCAATTCCAAATCTCATCCAAAGATGTTCCCTACTCCTATTCAGATTGTATATTCGGTTAGGGTTGTGTACTATATGGTTCTAACCTCTTTTTACGGTCTTGGACCGACATGTCTTCCAACTGCACTTTCAATTTCAAATCTTTCTTTTAGTATTATACTTTCTCTAGATTGGTCTTTATTACATAACTCATCTATAGAGTCCTATATAAGCAAGTAAAAACTACCTCATTTTCTAACATGGAACTAAATCATGCACTAGAGAACTCACTTCATACACTTGCAAAAGGCATCCAAATCTCCCTAAATCTCATAATTGCACATCTACAATCATTAGGGTAACACCCACATCAGGTATGAAGCTATAAACCATGTCAAGGCATCCATATCTCTCATTTAAAAGCATCCAAACATCCTCTCTCCAATTTTTTTAGCAAGAGTCAATTCGAGCAAGCATGGTCAAAGACTTTACTAAATCTGATTGATCTATCTAGATAACACATGTTATGGGGAGAACATCATGCGGTTTGATGCCTCTTTGGAGTAGTGCCAATGTCGGTGGTGCTTGGGGATGCCCAAAACCCTTCTAGTGTTTGCTTTGCATGACTCATCATCCATGGCTAGGGTTTGAGATGGTGATCATTTCACACAGGGCTTTGTTTCATATGTGATAACTAGGGTTTGACAACAATGGATAAATATAGGAAGGATAGAAATGCAAAAATTTGTAGAGACTAACTCAAAGCAAGTCCAAGACCATACGAAGGTCCTAGATCGTGCGATATGGTCATGACCGTGTTGCATGGTCCTTACCCAAGTAGAGTTCTAGTTCCAATCTAGTTTATGAGGGTTTCCTAGGTCCAGTTCTCTCGATTTCTATGTTGTACAGTCCCAAATATTTCCAAAATCAATTATGGCAAGTAAAGTGCTTATATAAATTTGTTTTTTACTTTTAATGGCATGTTAGGTTAAGAGGTGTGTTGCAAATCTTGCTTATTTGATCTAAGTTATAAATATAATTTAGTGTTTATATTGAATCATCTTTGTTAGATCAGTAATAAACTCTAATATATCATACACCTAATTAAATTGAAATTAACATTTAATTTAGAGTTAAACAATGTCCAAGGTGAGGGAGACTTTTTAGTCACAACTCCAAACTTGTGTTTTTCATTGACAATCATATACACTTGTTTATATTTTTTAACTATAAATAATGAATAATTTCATAGCTTCCTTTGTAATTTTCTTTTTGATCATTGACAAATGGTGTTAGGAAGATTTAGACAAGGCATTTTTAGGCACTACCACCACTATCAAATTAGCAAAGACAATTATTTTTGGCAACACGACCCACACACTATGCCGCACCGATGCCTAACCCAAACCACCATTGTTGGAGGTCATGGGCAGCCCTATTGTGGTCATGTGAACTATTTGACTAGGTCCTCTTGTAGGAGTCATTTAAATTTTTTCACTAAATGCAACAATCATACATTCAACAAGGCATAGTAGGAAATGTTTTTGTTAGATGTTGTGGTTATAGGTGTCATGTTTGATATGTATGTTAAATGTTGAAGCATACTTAAGCCATGCGATCTATTTGAAAAAATTCCCTTAGATATCTCATCTCATGGAAAGTAATGATTTCAAGATATTCATAAAATGGGGTTGTTGAAAATACGTTGGGAACATTTCAATGTCAAAATGGAAGATTTTACCTAATAACCGAATATGATATTTTTTCATGGCATATCATAATCGCAACTTATAAAAGACATGGTTATTCATTGAGACTATTTCACCAAATGCAACAAATGGATTTTCAACCTGATCATCTCACCTTTACCAACATACTTGCAGGATGTGGAAAATTAAGATCTTTGAATCAAGTTATGGACATCCATCAAGGCATAGTAAGATTTTTTTCAGATGTTGTAGTTGTACCATGTTTTTCACTCCTCCCCATCACACAAAATTAAAACAATTTAAGACAGTTGTACATTTCACCACTAATTATAACTCCAACAAAATTAGCATTGTTATCCCATGATTTTGATGTATTTTACCCATATTTTATTGGTAACATGTAAAATTATCCAATTTTTTTGCTATGCTTACAATATGTATTGAAATTTGTTCTAAATAAATCATGTTTTTATGTTTTGAAGTATTCTTTGTTTTTGTGTGTTTACAATTTTTATTGTATTAGTTCTACACTTGTGTTATCAAAACACAAAATAATGTAATTGCAGAAATCCCGAAAAGTTACAAAACCATTGACAAGTAAGGATTTTTAGGTTGGGTGTTCTTGAGAAATATTTAATATTCAATAAACATTTCCTTGAATAGGAAAATTGTTTTTATCAATTATTAATATCGCAATTTAGTTACAATTTAATTTTATTCTAAATATTAGTTTTCACATGAGGCCAAGAATGGCCAACTAGAATGGATATGTTAGAAATAGAAACAAACACATGAGGTTTTCGAGTCCATTACAGTCTAAATGTGATTACTTTTTGGTTCTTTAACATGCGTAGGAAAAATAAGGTCACAAATTTTTGCTATGTGCATGTATTGATTATGAACAAATATGCATCATCCACGTGGCTTTATAGGTGGCACATCACTTCCACAAAAGGTCCCAATTATGGATTCCTTTTGGATGTGTTGATACCTCCACCCATAAAAGTTTCAATTCATGTCTAATCACTTCATTGAAGTTGTCTTCATTTCCAAAAGGACAACATCATCATTTTTCATCTGTTTATTAGAGGGTGACCACAAGGAAATCACCATGTTGAGCTCTAACACATCATTTTTTTGCCACATTTGAGTTCATCAAAATATATATTGGTATTCTTGAGGTTGATTTGCCTCATCTCGCTTGATACTTCACCTACCAAATTTGGATAGCATATACATTACAAGATATCCAATATAGTGGGAAGTACACATTGAATAAACCATTAAATGAGTGTCTCACCAAATGATTTGAAGGCCCAAATAAATGGCAATAGAGAGACTATGGGATAAAAACCTTACCTTTTTCACTTCAACTTTGTTGACATTGTCATAAATTTGAGCAATGGAGACAAGAAAGAACTCGGATTCATTTGGTCATATGTGTACATCCCTTTTAATCTTGTCCATGTGGTGCATATTTATTGGAGAGAACTACTTGTGTGAAGATTCATATGTTTTGCATTTTTGTAGGCTATGACATTCTACAACACCATGTGATGACCATAACAACATTCTCTCAATGGAGCACCAATGTGGGTCTTGAGGTTGACCACCGCAAAGTCCTTGTCAACAAGTGAATAGTATAGCCCCTAAGGAGGTGATGTGAACTACAAATCCTCAAGAAAACTCTCAAGAGATGATTTTTTTGCCTACGCAAATGTGGAGTATGGCCTATAAATCTCAGATAAAACCACATGACTGGCCATGTTTTATGGTTATCATATTCAACTACTACATCGGCTTGACATGGAATTCGAGTCCCCTCCACATGTCATTGTCTCTAAAGTTTCACATAACATGCACAAGAAAATTCTCCTAAAATTGTTGAGTGTCCTAACTACCCAAAAAAACAAAAGTTGACATCGCAAAAATCAATTATTGACACCGGGGATATTAATTGACAAAGTCTTGCTTTCTAAGATATCTCCAAAATACATTGTCTCGATGATATTTGCACCACTCCCCTTTCTCCTTCACATGATTGAAAAAAATCCGCACAGCCTCATATGTTCCCCCAACATTTTCCCCACCCCTTGACTTCTCCTCCTCAAATCCCCTTCTTCGTATCCCCTCTTCCTCCCGCAATATTTTCTCCCTTAAATTTAACTTTTTCAACAAATATCTTTCATAGACTCCATTACATTTCTCGGTTGTGATTGGAAGTTTAATAATTCTAGTTGATCAAGAGCCAACCTGGAAAGAGAATTTGGTCATAGTTGTAGTTGATGAATAGTCGGGGCATAACAAACTAAGTAAGCCATTAGTTCTACAACCGGAAAGAGAAGTGGTCATAGTTACAATTGATCAATAATTGGGGCTTAGAGAAAACTCAAGAAACCATTGGTTTTATGACCGAAAAGAGAAGTGGTCATAGTTGTATTTGATCAATAGTCGAGGCTCAAAGAAAATCAATAAACCATTGATTCTCTCACTTTGGAAAGAGAAGCGATCATCTCTTCTTTGTCTTTTCTATTGTTATAAGTTCAAAGGTGCATATTATAGGTTGCTTTAAGCCCTATAAGCCATCGCTCCATTCCAAATGAGTATTGGGAAGTGTGAAATCTTCCCACGTTATATATGAGAGCGCATATCTAGGGAGGGAGTAGGAACCCAAATCAGGGGGAAGGGTAATATGGCTCAATCAATCTATGTTTGCAATCGCTTCATACATATACATCTTTGGCCGAGGGTGGGAGGATATTCCAATCAAGGATTGAACAATCAAGTTAGGGAAACATGGTGTAGTCAATGGATGGATGGATTCATGTTCGATGGGGAACGATTATTATTCAACATCTTTATTTTGTGGCATAATCTATGGCATTCAATTGAGGATTGGATCACCTTTGGGATTCATCGGGATCGATTCGAATCAACCAGGGACACTCCCGGGTCTTAGATAACTAGATCCCCAGGAATGCTTGAATGTTCATCTTTGAATCTTGATCAATACAAGTCGGTAGATAGGATATATACATAGTATATACTCCTATCTCACTAAGTAGTACACCTGAGTTGGCCTAATGGTGAAGAACACATGCTCTTGAAATAGAGGTCACAAGTTCAAATCCTGTAGGGGGTAGGGTATGTACGCCTTGTTTGTAGAAAAGTTAGTTGCCTCCCGCATGTGAGTACGAGGTAGTCCCATATGCTATAAGCCACTTGTAGACCCAAAAACAGGTTGCCCCACGGCATCGTGGACTGTAAAAACCTATTATTATTATTATTATTTATCATCAAAACATTTGTGCACCTTCTACATGTACAATGGAGCATATATGTGCACATGGTACAATATTTTTTACTACATTTAACATTCCTATGATAGGTATCAAAGCACAAATTTATCGACAACGATTAATTGTAGAAGTGCCTCATGACACCTCTAAACATTTCCTTCCATACACCATCAAATTAGGGTATCCAAATTGTGTAATGGAAGAATACAATAGTGATGCTCTAAGTAGGAGAATTGTGTTGAATAAATTTTCCGTGGAGATGATTGGACTCGAGTCTAAAATAATTGTACGAGGAAGATGCAAACTTTGCACAAGTTCAAAGAGCTTGTAAAGATCCATGGTGATAGAACCCTATATGTTGATTATACCATCATAATCTTTGTTCAAGAGACAAAAATATGCACCCTAAGAGGATTCACGACACAACTTGATCAAAAATTTACATGGTGGCAGACATTAGGTCATTTTGGAAGAGATAAGACCTTAGTATTGCTATAGGAAAGATAATTGTTTCTAGGTGTCTATAAATGTTAGCAAATTTGTGGAGAGATGCAAAGTATGCTAGTTGGAAAAGGGAATGAGCAACAATACAGAATTTTACATATTGTTATTAACACCATAAGGATCATGGAAAGGGTTAGTTATGGATTTATTTTTGGGTCATCTACAAGACAATGAGGTAATCACTAAAATTTTTGTGGTTGACAAAATCTCAAAGATGGCACATTAACTCCTTGTAAAAAGACCATTAATGGTTCAAATGTTTCAATATTATTAGATTGCATAGATTACTAAGGAGTATTACTTCTAATAAAAAAAAATTTTTAGATTAATGAGTATTACTTCAAACAAAAACAAAAAAATTCAAGTGACTTTTAGATAACTTTGTGGAGTAAGTTAGGCACCAAGTTGTGGTATAGGTCAGTGTACCACCCATAAACAAATGGACAAACATAAGTTGTGAACATAAGTTAAAGAGAATCTACTCAAATGCATGGTTGGATGATCCGTAAACTTCTACTTTGGAACTCTACGAAATCACATAATTATGTTGTTCTACTTTCAACTTTGGAAAATGACAGATTGAATGAAGATTAGAGCTTTAGTGACTGATTATCTAGTGTTATAGAAAGGAAATTGCATAGAATAGGAAATAATTCAAAATCAAAACACCAACAATTTTTATCCTGGAAACCCCCAATGGAGGAAAACTAGTTGAGAAGGGAAAAACACTCTTTCTTCCCACTTTTATTGGTCAACTATAGACAATTACAGATTACAAGAAGTAGAAAATGGAGACAACAATGTAAACCTCTCCCTTCCTATGCTTGTTTGCTCTATTTCTACACCTTGCTCCTACAATTCCACTCCAGCACTGAAGATCTTGCTCACTTTCTCTCATTAAAACTTTTCTCTTTGATATCTTTGGATCTTCAAATGATCAATTATCTTGCTCCTCCTAGTATTTATAGCCTTCTCCCATGTCCTCCCATACATCGTGTTAGGAATGAATGGTGTTCACATTATTATTAATATGTGCAATTATATTATCAATGATAATATAATTATATATGTGTGATGTAATTGTATAATTACTCATGATAAAAGAGTAATTGGTTTGTAAGTTTGTTGATATATTGTTATAACAATTATATAACAATATATCAATACGGGTTGTTATTGTTTGTATACTTCCTATTTTATAGGAAGTTGTTCAAACTACATTCTTGGCTATTTAATAGCCCTCTATTGTTATAATAGTGTGTGAAGAATATTATTTGGTGAAGTTTATTATGTAAATCTGGTCTCAAGCTTTCATTTGGTATCAGAGCATTATTGTTCTTGTGCCTGTATATTATGGTTGTCCGACATGTATTGATTTAGGAGGAGAGATGTGGCTTCGGCTTCCATTTCAGAGCAGACTTGATGTTGGAGAAACTGCAAGCATGACGTTGGTGTCTATTTCCTTCTTGACATACCTGAGATCAATGATCGATCCAATTGCCATTCATTTTTTCTAGTTTTACAGCTATGTGAGAAACACAATATTGTCCGAGTCCCTGACACATCTGTCAAGGCAATATTCAGTAAAGAATTTTTTAATTTGTTTGCATTCAGGTTTTAGTTGGCATTTCAACCTGTACCATTCTACCCACTTGCGCCATTGTTATTGTTGCATAGTCTTTTCTGATTGCGTTTGCATTGAATCCTTTTGCATTACTTTGGTATCCGTCACTTTTTTGTTGTCCATCTGTACCTCACCATTGTGTAGATATCCTTGTATATTGAGTATTGGTCCTTGCATTTGGACTCCTACATTTACCAAACAAGCGTAGCTATTACAAAGAAAAGAAAACACATGTTTTATGACAACAGTAATATAGTTCTGTGGTATTGGAGCTGAATGGTGATCACAATCCATCTCATGCATTGGAGGGCATGTAATATCTTCGTATTATATTTCAACTTCAAACGCATGGTCTGATTATATACCAATGAGCTGAATTTTGCTCAATATTATTAAAATTGAGGAATACTCGTCATTAAATGTTGTTGGAGGTATTTTTCATTGAGTCGATTAAATCCTTCTCTCCACGAGGTTTACAAAAATTTCAGTCTTCATGTGACTACGTAGCAAGCTGGCACGATTTCGATATCCAATGTTCTCCATTGTTGCGGATTAAACACCTACAAAAGCAGAATTTGAAGTATCCACACGTATATGGCATAGTGAATGGGATCCGCATTTTCTTCTCGGTGAGAAATTTGCGGTGGATAGTTTTATAGTGTGTACATAGTCTATTGCAGTCCATATTTGTTTTACATCCATAAGTCGATTATTTATCCAAAAAAATTAGTTGTCAATGTGCCATTTTGTGTTTTGCCACTTTAGTACTCTTTTAGTCTAATATATTTTCCAAGTTTATAAATAATCAAGTGTCCTCTTGTTTTATTGTCCTCATTAAAAGTTTTCGTGTCTTCAAGTCATGAATTTGTCCATTTATATAATTGAGTCACTTTTTTATATTAAGATTCATTTCTAAAAATGTTGTCCTCTCAAATTCGAGTCAGAAGTCAAAAATTGAGTCATTAGTCTTGTCAAAATAGTCAAAGTCAAAGTGTCAAAAATATATTTGTGTCATTTTGTTATCGTCATTTAGGTGATTATTAGGAAAATTGTCAAAAAAAAAAAAATTGCCTTACGAACACATTTTCGGTGGAATCCGACATTCAAGGCATGTTATTAAGTCTCATCGTCACATCCATGCCTGAGTTAGCAGCACGTATACTGGAGGATGGAGGCACAGGAGGATGGAGGACAAGCAGCGTCCTCTCGTCAGTCACCAACGACGGGGCCGCATACTGATCTGGTGACATGTGTGCAGTGTGGTTTTTCATTTTCAGTGTTCTTGTTTTGCAGAGTGATGGTTTTCTGAATAAACCCTTTTTAGAACTTTTTGGAGGAGTCATGTTGTCAAAATACTCATTTTTGGGGAGCAGGAGAAGATTTTGAGGTAGACTCAAGGGATGGTTATCCAGCTAGTGTGAAGCTTGTGGATCTTGGAGATTCAGAATTCGGGCGCCTGGGAGGAAGGGAAAGTCCCACAGGAACCTAAAGAGGAAGGGAGCATTCCTGCATAATTCGGCTTGACACTACGCCTTTACGAGGGTAAAGAGATAATCTATGGAGTTTGTACCTGGTCTAAGAAGTGCTTTCAGGAGGTGGTTAAATTTCTTTGAATATGGTTCTTCTTCGTGTTCACATTAAGGGGGTGAATATTGGGATTTAATAATGTTCACACCAAGGGGGTGAATGTTAGGAATGAATGGTGTTCACATTATTATTAATATGTGCAATTATATTATCAATGATAATATAATTATATATGTGTGATGTAATTGTATAATTACTCATGATAAAAGAGTAATTGGTTTGTAAGTTTGTTGATATATTGTTATAACAATTATATAACAATATATCAATATGGGTTTGTTATTGTTTGTATACTTCCTATTTTATAGGAAGTTGTTCAAACTACATTCTTGGCTATTTAATAGCCCTATTGTTATAATAATAGTGTGTGAAGAATATTATTTGGTGAAGTTTATTATGTAAATCTGGTCTCAAGCTTTCACACCGGAGAATGGGAAAGGTCAAGAGGGAAGAGACACGTTTGGGTGCTTCAAATTCACGTCCATTCGTGCTTCATTCTTCTTTTTGTTCAAAAGTATCATGAC
Source organism: Taxus wallichiana var. yunnanensis (assembly GCA_018340775.1). NCBI lineage: Eukaryota > Viridiplantae > Streptophyta > Pinopsida > Cupressales > Taxaceae > Taxus > Taxus wallichiana. The sequence goes on along the minus strand of CM031244.1, from coordinate 693,961,137 downwards.
TCGCTACCCGAGCGGACCGGTAGTTTCAAGACCGTTGCCCTAGCCGGGTGGTGATTACATGACCGCCACCCCCTTATAAGGATGCGGTTACCTTGAATCGCGCTCCGCACAAAGTGGCAGTTCTATCCAAAACCTCTGTTTACCTCATTTTCTTCAATTCTCCTTCTTAGTGTTGATGGAACTAATGAAGTGGTGTGTTTTCTGGATCCCTATGGATCATACCTCCCCTGCTTAGGAGGCTTTTGGTCCCACAAAATCTTAGTGGGGGAGTGGTAGAGGAATCAACTCCCTCTCTTGCTCCTTCGAGTACCATTGGGTCTACCTTGGTGTCTTCTCTCATCCAACCTGTCAAGACTCCTGTGGATCTCTGGTTTGTTGCTCCAGTGCTACATCCTCCTCCGAGTTTCCTCAAGTACAATCCTCTTTGGAAGGTAGCTTCTATATGTTTCTTTTTTCATGCATAGATGGCTTTAGTAGGTGTGAGCTCTTGCAACTTGCTATTGCATACATTTGCATGAAGTGTGGCTGAAGGTTTTTTTTTCCAACCTGCTCAAGTATGGCAAAGGTCCCATACTATAGTGGTTTATTCCTTCTTTCTTGTCTTTGTCTCTTGAGATGGATTGGCCAAATCCTCTCCATGTACATTGTTGTTATAGTCACCATTGTTCCTTGTATCTCCTCTTCTCCTTGCTTCCCCACGGTTAGGTCAGTGAATCCATAGGTAGATATGGTGACTGCATAGCGGAAGTTTGTTTTGCTCCTTAAATGAGAAATTCTTGTGGTGGCTTCTTCTGCAAAAACTGACAAGTGCTATCCAAATTCTCCATCCTTTGGTCAAAAATATTCGTGCTCTCACGTCCATTTTTCTTTTCTTCCAATGAAAGTAAACAAAATTGATGATTTTCTGAATAAGTCTTTGTGTTTGGTTGGCACTTACCATAGCTTTCTTTGATTTTCTCTGGTGTGCCTAGATGTTGAAAGTGACTCCATCCTTGACCCATCTGTACTACGGTTCTCCCTCTTTATGAACACAACATCCCTAACATACAAGTAAGGACTTCGAAAACAATGTCAAATGCATCAAGTGGAATGATATCAGCCTCTAATACATCAATGTATTAGGTATTTATCCCAAACTAAAACTTACACTTTCTTGTAACTTGTATTTCTACACCCCTCTTCACCCATCCCAATGGGTATGGATGTGGATGCGTATAAATCTCTAGACCAATTTGTTCTACAACCGCATCAGAAATCAGATTTGACTGAGAACTAGAATCTACTAAAGTGTTTACCTTAGTCTTCTTGATTTGGATTCTGATTTGAAAAAGCTTACTCATCTCTTCTTCTTATGCTCCCCCATACATGTTAGTGGTCGTGCATCCCAACCTCTCGTCTACATCCGAATCATCCTTAATCTCCACCTCTCCTTCTATTTTTATAAAGCAGCCATGGATTTCTTGGAATCCTTGGTTTGGTGCTTTGGGTGCAATTTCGATGCAACTTCCAACATGTGGCATTAGTGTGTCCATTTATATCACAATTAATGTAGCCAAATTCTAAACAAACTCAATATACTACAAATAATATGAACTCCAAAAGAAAATAGATCTCCTTCTTCATTATTGAATCATGAATTACAATGTTTCCTAAATAGGAAAACAACTCCCAACTCAAGTTTCCAAGCAAACTCTAACTAACTTTGACTAAATCTACTCTAGGTGGCGGAAATTACTATTTTTAGCAGTTTACTAGAACTTGTTATTCTTAGTAAGTTCGCATGCTTATTCGTATGGGCATAGAAATTTCCACGCATCTTCTACATGCCTAAATTAGAGGAATTTCCAACTTTCCAACTCATAATGCAACTAAGAGACTAAAATTAACTAATTCCCTAAAATAGGAAAAAAATTGAACTACAACTTAAATCCTAATTTTTCGGCCTCAAGATGGCAGATTTTGGGCCCAAAAATGTGTTGAAACATGCTCCAACCAGAAATTATAGTTGATGGTGCATTCATCTCATCGAAACATGTGGTTTTAAAAAAGGACTCAAATGGACACCCGGAGCACAAGTTATGACCTTTTCAAGTTCCTGCTAATTTTGGCGCATCAACAATTCTTCAAAATTCTTAGGATCTTTACAAGTATGCAAAAAACAAGAGCGGCGTGTTTACCTTTCCATTTACCTTTTCTACTTGTCTTCCCTTGTTCTTTTTCCTACCGATCTATTGATTGGTCTCCTTTTGGGTATGTTTCTCATTGTTTCTTTGTCGTCATCAATGTAGTATTGTTGTATACAAGCTTCATTAAGATCCTTGGGCTTTATGGAGATTACCTTCCTCCAAAGGTGAGTGTGTAAAGTCCTCCCAAATACTTGGTCAGAATGTCCTCATCCTCCAAGTCCATATTAAGCAATATGGCTTGTCTCTGAAACTCCATAGTGTAGTCTTGCACGTTTTAACCGTTGCCCTTCCTAAAGTACTGTCACTTAATCATCATGTCAGTATTATGGCCAATAGGATAGAAGTTAGCTCTAAGAAATTATTTAAAACCTTTCCAAGTACTGACAATAGGACGTTTCTTCTTCTCACAAGTGGCTAGATGGGTTTCCCACCAAACTAGAGCATGACCTTCCATTTTGAGACATGCAAAGGTAATCCTTTGTGCCTTAGTAACATTATGCACACTAAAATAGACTTCCAACTGTTTTATCCATTTATCTAGTAATTTTGCATCTACTTGTCCTTCAAAATTCTTTATTTCAACTTTATTTCAACTTTAAAAGGTGTATGAGCATATTTTACCTTCTCGCTTACAATTGGCGTCTCTTCTTCATGCTCTTCCCATTCTTCCTCTTCGTGGCTCTTTCCGATACCAAATTTTTCAGCCAATGCTCGAACCACTAAGTCCATGGAATCTTGCTTAACCGAAGCCATCTTTTGCATATCTAAAAGCTCTTCTTGTTTTCTATGCAACCTATCCATCATGGTCTCTAGAATCTTGACTCTACGGACCAAATTATCTTCCTCCATTTGAGCTCAAATTCTCTATTTCCACTTCTTCATAGAAATATATGGCTCACAAGGTAAAAATTCTTCACCTTTGGACCTTGTCATTGTCATACAAATCACAAAAAAAATCGAATACCACAATCATGGATACATAATCAGCTCTAATACGAAAATGATCTGTAAACTTCTATTTTGGAACTCTACGAAATCACACAATTATGTTGTTCTACTTTCAACTTTGGAAAATGATAGATTGATTGAAGATTAGAGCTTTAGTGACTGATTATCTAGTGCTATAGTAAGAAAATTGTAGAGAATAGGAAAGAATTCAGACTCAAACACCAACAATGTTTATCCTGGAAAACCCCAATGGAGGAAAACTAGTCGGGAAGGGCAAAATGCTCTTTCTTCCCACTTTTATTAGTCAACTATAGACAATTACAAATTACAAGAAGTAGAAAATGGAGACAATAATGTAAACCTCTCCCTTCCTATGCTTGCTTGCTTTGTTTCTACACCTTGCTCCTACAATTCCACTCCAACACTGAAGATCTTGCTCACTTGCTCTCATTAAACCTTTTCTCTTTGATCTCTTTAGATCTCTCGAATGATCAATTCTCTTGCTCCTCCTTGTATTTATAGCCTTCTCCCATGTCCTCTCGTGCACTGGAGAATGGGAAAGGTCAGGAGAGAAGAGAAACAGTCGAGCGCTTCAAATTCACGTCCATTCATGCTCCATTCTTCTTTTCTGTTCAGAAGTGTTGGGACCGCCACCCTGAGCAAACCAGTGGTTTCAAGACTGCTACCTTGGCTAGGCGGCGGTTACAGGACTGCCACCCTTACAAGGTGGCATTTCTATAACCGGCACTCTACACAAAGCGGCGATTCTGTCCAGAACCTCCATTTACCTCATTTTCTTCAATTCTCCTTCTTGGTGCCGATGAAACTAATGAAGTGGTGTGTTTTTCTGGATCCATATGGATCATTGGAAATGTGCCAACACAATGGGATATGATGTTTCTTAAGCAACATTCACGAATTACAATTCAAATGCAATGACATGGTTCCAGATTGTATATGGAATATCACCCAATGGGGCGATGGATTTTGATCATTGTGGCAACATCGAAGAAGAGTGTGGACATACAATTTTACATACGCGAGAGTTTCATAAAGAAGTGAAAGATAAGCTATGGTAGAGTAACAAAAGGTGCAAGGAGAAGATTGAAGAGAAAATGAGAGTGGAATCACTTGTTAGAAGGATATTTAGTACTAGTGTTATTGAGGAATGAGAGGTTCCTAAGAGGAATATATAATGATTTTAAGTACAATAAGATCCATCCAAGTAAGGTAATGAGAAAAAAATCAAAGGATGCATATGAGATAGAGTTCTTTAGAAGGGTTAGAGATTTCATTTATTTTCAATGTTGTCAACTTATATCCTAATCAAAAGGATTATAATGTTGAAGAAAAGGAATTGCTTATTTTGAATTGAACAACTCAAATTCCTAAGTAAGAGTGGGTAGAGATTGAAGAAATCTCGGAAGAAAAAGTTGGAAATGAAAAGACAACAAAAATAAAAGAAACACCTAATCCATTGGAAGAACAAGGACCAGACGATTTATGGATTACAAAGGTGAACTTGGTCGGTCGATTAGTCACCAAGAACGCTAGTTCTAGACTTTCAATTGAAAGCCCCAAGCTCACACACAAATTTCTAAGGGAATCTAATGGATGATTATTCAATGCTCTCCACATTATTATGCATATGTGGTTCAACTAAACATTTTTCAAACTCAAGTTTTGTTTGGCAAAGAATATAACTAATTCAAGAAGTCGCTCTTCCCTAACTTGATTTGAGCTTCGCCAGAGCTTTTGTAGAGCTTCACAACCTTGGAGAGCTTCACAAGCATATGTGGGCTTTACAAGCCTAGAGAGCTTTGTAGGCTTATATGAGGTTTACAAGCCTAGAGAGCTTTGTAAGTTTATCCGAGGTTTACAATCCTAGAGAGTTTCAAAAGTCCCTACAAGCATGCAAGGTTGATTTCACTTTACAAAAGATTCAAGTGCTCGAAAAGGACCAAACTTGTCATGCAAGCCTATTTTTGCTTCACAAGTCTAATTGTAGCTTCACGAAGTTCAACTTTAAAATATACACAATGAATGTTCCTAAGAAAATCTTCCAACCATGTATGTTTCACAAGGAAATATTGTGGAGTTGTAAGGAGTAGTGACTGTCATCGTATGGCAAGTCTTCATTGCCTAAATCATGCTCTCGAGCTTCACAACATTATGATGTCTTCGACGCAAAAAAAGTGTTTAGAAGCCGTCGATTACATATGTTGAACTCGTGGAAAACTTCCAGTGTAAGCGTATAGGCTAACATCATTGTTGTGTGCAAAGACAAAGAACAAGATAAAGAATGTAGTGATGATCTAAGTAATGTTAATCCACTTCTTGGAGGAATTACTTAGCAAGATGATAGTTAAACAACTCCCCAAGAGTATTGACCATACAACCTCGTGATGTTCTAGGGATCTCAAAACCGCAAGAATCAAGTTACATGCAACAAGATTCACAACAATTGCAGAGATAGTTTTGAACTAATTCAAGAAAGTATGCATCTACAACATCCATTTGGCAATCTAAACTCCTTGACATTAACAATTTATCATAACACGCCTTTGCCAATATATAACATCTATAACATTGTGTAAAATGGGGTTCCCATGGGAAAAGTGGTTCCACCACATGATTTTTCAAGGAGTATGGTATAAGTTTTATGGAGTTCCAAAATTATTATTTTGGATTCTAGTAAATAGTTGGTCCAAATATAAGAGTTTTGAACTAATAACAAATACGGGAAGGGGTGTAGTTGTTGTGCTCAGGGTAAAAGAAGGCTCAACAAGTTCTTTTAGGATGTCGATCTGCAAGTTATGCAAAGTTAAGAGTGGGCATTTTGAATGTAATGTGTACATTTTCAAGGATGAATAAATGAATTGTTGTTAAGAGCATATCTTGTATTTTCCATTGTGAGTTGTATACTTCAATATGGTCACGAATTGTTAGTTGTTTATCCAATCCACTACCTACCTCGCCATCAACCATTGAAAAATAATCATTACATGCCTTAATAGAAAACAAATCCGCCAAAAACAACCTATCACATGCAAACAAAATTCTTTACACCAAATGCTAATAGGAGAGGCAATGCTTCAAGGCTTCAATAGCATGATAGCATTCACTAAACAACATCAATGCATAGAATTTATAAACAAATCAACACCATAAAGCATAAACTTAATCATCAAAGCTACACAATATACATATCTTATTCTCCATCAAAACTGAAATGATGTTTTGTATATATATTGATACCACATGTAACTCTTCAAATTAAAGATTGTATTGGAGTTAAACTCTTTGAATATAAATTGATTCTTCAAATTCTATAAGACACCATATTTTCTCCCTTTTATAAAACGACACTCAAATATTTACATTACAATAAATATTACCAAGAAACATACCTAAGACTCAATTAAATAATTAAAGAAACGCATATATTCTAACATCTTTTACACTCCCTTATCGGGAGGGTGATATGAGATGGTTCTTTTTTACTTCAAGTGAGGATTTTGAGAGTGGTGGAAGTAATTCCAAAGGTATTTCGACTTTGGATAGTAAGGCATGTATTTAGAGGAAAGTGAATGAGTTTTTTTCCTATATTGTGTAGCCACGAAGGATGGGGAAGGCCAAGCAAACAAACATACTAATCCCACAACCCAATTAACTATTATGTTAATAAGATGGACACTTCCATTGTTGTGTCAACCCCATTAGGAATAGTGAGGGCCAAGAGTCCTTACTATTCCTAATGGCCTTGACCGATTTTTGGCCCAATAACATCATTGAATACACCTCTAGCATCTTTTAAATATCGTATTCAGCAACCGGTAATGTTTTTATTCTATAATAGCTTTCAGCAATAATGCATTCCCTTGTAATTGTGAGCAACATCAAATTTAAGAAAGGGTGATAATGTTTTTTTCCTTTTAGGTAATCTCAAATATCTGACTACCATTTAAAAGTACATCATTAGAACAAGTCTCCTAGTTAACAATAGGTCTAAAAGAACATATCTTGACCACAGACAAATCCCCAATTGTTGGGGAGAATGTATAAGAGACATGGAGTTTGTGACAGAGTGGTCACTTTTTGCAAGTCTTACGAGACAAGATGTCTTCTTACAAATTACTTATAAAGTAAACTAATGTTTGTATTAATCACACCCAATGCTCTCCACACTATCATGCATATGAGGTTAAACTAAACATTTTTCAAACTCAAGTGTTTTTTTAGCAAAGAATATAACTAATAAAGAAGTCACTCTTCACCCAACTTGATTTGAGCTTCGCCTAGAGCTTTGTTTTAGAGCTTTAGAGCTTCACAAGCATATGTAGGCTTTACAAGCATAGAGAGCTTCGTAAGCTTATATGAGGTTTACAAGCCTAGAAGTTTCGCAAGTCTTTGCAAGCTTTGCAAGGTTGATTTTATTTTACAAGTCTAAATATGATTCATGTGCATGAAAAGGACCAAACTTGTCATGCAAACCTATTTTTGCTTCACAAGTCTAATTGTTGCTTCATGAAGTTCAACTTCAAAATTTACACAATGAATGTTGCTAGGAAAATCCTTTAGCCATGTGTGTTTCACAAGGAGATACCGAGGAGTTGTAAGAAGTAGTGACCCATCATCCGCATGGCAAGTCTCCATTGTCTAAATCGCTTTCTCAAGATTCGCAGCATTATGATGCCTTAATGAGAAAAGGTGTTTAGAAGCTTCGTTTGTTGCATATGTTGAACTCATGGAAAATTTCCCATGTAAACAAAAGGTTAACATCATTGTTGTGTGCAAAGATGGCAACAAGATAAAGAATGTAGCGATGATATAAGTAACACCAATCCACCACTTATTGGAGGAATTGCTTAGCAAGAAGATATTTAAACAATCGCCCGAGAGTATTGACCATACAACCTCATGATGTGTGAAGGGTCTCAAAACTGCAAGAATCAAGTTACATGCAACGAGATTCACAACAATTGTGGATAGTTTTTGAGCTAGTTTAGTGAAGTACGCATCTACAACATCCATTTGGCGCCTAAACTCCTTGACATTAACAATTTATTTTAACACACCTTTGCCAATATATAACATGTATAACATCGTGTAAAAAGGGTTCCCATGGGAAAAGTGGTTCCACCACATGATTTTTCAAGGAGTATGGTATAAGTTTTCAGGAGTTCCAGAGAATTATTTTGGATTCTAGTAAATAGTTGGTCTAAATATACGAGTTTTGAACTCAACAAATACGGAAAGGGGTGTAGTTGTGCATTGTAGGGGTAGCAATGAAGGCTCGACCTAGCCAAGTTGTGTAGGATGTCAATCTACAAGTTATGTGAAGTTAAGAGTGAGCATTTTGAATGTAATGTGTACATTTTCAAGGATGAATAAATGAATTGATGTTAAGTGTCTATCTTGTGTTTACCATTGTGAGTTGTATACTTTAATATGGTTGTCAAACTTGTTAGTTGTTTATTCAAACCACAACCCGCCTTGCCATCAACCATAGACAAATAATCATTACATGCATGAATAGAAAACAAATCCGCCAAAGACAACCCATCACATGCAAACAAAATTCTTTACACCAGATGCTAAAGAGAGAGGCAATGCTTCAAGGCTTCAATACCCGATAGCATTCACTAAACAACATCAATGCAAAGAATTTACAAACAAATGAGCACCATAAAGCATAGACTTCAATTGTCAAAGAAACACAATATACATGTCTTATTCTCCATCAAAACTCAAACGATGTTATATATATATGACACACACACAACTCTTCAATCGAAAGATTGTATGGAGTTAAACTCTTTGAATATAAATTGATTCTTCAATTCTATAAGACACCATATTTTCTCCTTTTTATAAAATGACACTCAAATATTTACATTACAATAAATATTACCAAGAAACATACCTAAGACTCGATTAAATAATCAAAGAAATGCATATAATCTAACATCTCTTACACTTCCTTATCTAGGAGGGGATATGGGATGGTTCTCTTTTACTTCAAGTGGGGATTTTTAGAGTGGTGGAAGCAATTCCAAAGGTATTTCGACTTTGGATAGTAAGGCATGTATTAAGAGGCAAGTGAATGAGTTTTTTTCCCTATATTGTGCAACCACAACATGGGGGGAAAGGCCGGGCAAACAAACATACTAATCCCGCAACCCAATCAATTGTTATGTTAATAAGATGGGCACTTCCATTGTTGCATCAACCCCATTAGGAATAGTGAGGGCCAAGAGTCCTTACTATTCCTAATGACCTTGGCCCAGTTTTTGGCACAATAACATCATTAAATACACCTCTAGCATCTTTTAAATCTCGCATTCAGCAACTAGTAATGTTTTTTCTATACAATAGCTTTTGGAAATAATGTATTACCTTGTAATTTGAAGCAAAATCAAATTTAAGAAAGGGTGATAATGTTTTTGCCTTTTGGGTAATCCCAAATATATGACTACCATTTAAAAGTACATCATTAGAACAAGTCTCCTAGTTAACAGTGGGTCTAAAAGAACATATCTTGACCACAAACAAAACACCCAACTATTGGGGAGAATGTATAAGAGACATGGAGTTTGTGACAGAGTGGTCATTTTTGCAAGTCTTATGAGACATGATGTCTTCCAACAAATTACTTAAAATTCTATTCCTTATAAATAAAAGATACATGTTAATAAAGCAAGCTAATGTTTGTATTAATCACACCCACATTGTTGTGAACAAATATACTCATGATTAGTTCATCTCTCTTTTTACTCTCCGTGTTGCAACCTATTGAATTACTTTTATCTTGGAAAATGCTCATTACATTGCAACAAAATAATAGTCCATAATTAGTTTACAAATCAATATTTAGGAATAATTCTTCCGGTGCTTCACTTGCATTTGACAATCTGAAATGAAGGTTGTTAAGATATACAACAGATTGTTTGTTCATGAGAAAGTGGTACATAGTAAAGGAACCAGAAAATACTCTTACAAAGAAAACTCAATTACTCTCAACCATGCCTTGTGTTGGCAAAAGGAAATGGATTGATGGGTCATCTAAATCTAGTTAACCATACTTAAGGATACTCGAAAAGAAAAAGGAATACATCCCATTCATTTCACCTCTAAGTGAAAGTCCTACCTTGCATGCGTTACTATTGAGATCTAGCAGAATCCCTAGGTTCTCATTACACAATGATCCATTTTCTTGCCCTCTTTGCACAATCGATCATCGCATTGCATCTAATCGAAGAAGTCTTGAAGGAGCAAAGCTTAACAAACCGACGACAATCTGCTGCAGATGAAATTTCATTAAGGGAGTTGTTACCATATTTTTCCATGCAAAAACAAACAAGGGTATTTTTAAGTTGGCTATTTTTGGCAAAAAAATTATTTTTAGCGTTTTGCTATTTTTAGCATTCACTAAAAATAAAGTGTGCTAAATGGAAATTGGGTGAGTGATGAAAGTGGCTATTTTTAGCATTCGCTAAAAATAGCAAAGCGTCTAAAAATAACAACTAAGTGTAGGGGATTTTGGTGCTAAAAATAAAGAAGAAAAGCAACTAACATAAAGAAGTTTTGGCGTGAGAAATAAGATTGAAAAGGCATGCTAAAATAGGAAATAGGTTGATTTGTTATTTTTAGATTGCAAAAATAGGTAAATGGGACGCATTATTGGAGGATTAAAGTGTGGTTATAATCAGTTGCATGCCTAAATTCCCACACAACAACCTTGGCTAGAAAAAGCTAAAAGGTCAACTAGAAAAAACAAGAAGTCGGCTAGAAAAGGCCCTCGTAATGTAAAAGACAGAGCGGAGAAACCAAAAATATAAAAGCATATAAAGACAGAGAAGTGTTGATGACAATCATTGCATGTTTAATATACACAAAGGTGGCGCCAAAGGGACAATTTTGGGGCTAGAATGCCTAGTTTTCAACGCAATGTGTCTTAATTCCCACGGAGCAGCTTAGAAGGGCAAATTTAATTGTTTTACAACTCAACAACATGCCAATTTTCAACGCAATAGGCCTAATTTTCAACATAGCGTAGGGTATTAGAGCGATTTCTTTATTATTTCATGACACTTGCATGAATCCAGGGCATTGGATGGTGGAATAAAATAATATTTTTTATTATTGCATGCACAGTAGGGGTCTAAAATATAGACCGATTTTTATCAAAGAAATCAAAGACACTCTTTCGCTTATTCTACATTGGTAGTCCTAGCTTGTACTTGCATCTCTAAATAGAAAAGCTCTATTTTTGTCTTCTCATATCGTTGGTTTTCTGAGTATTCATTCATGTTTATCAAGTTATTGTTTTGTTTTGTTGTAGAAATTTTTCTTCATATTGTTGTCCCTTACCCAAACCTTTGAATTAATTTTGCGAGTTAGCCTAGAGTTGTGCAAATGTGTGGATCTCTATATTTTTGTATGTAGTAATACATGTGTATGTTAAATCATTGGTGTATCACTTCAATTTTATATTTCCCACATTCTTCCTCCCTTTTCCTTGTTAATATTATTAGTTCCTAGGTGATTCACAAAGAAACCAACCCACTCTAGAGATTCACCGCAATTATAGGTTACCCACAACCTTGAAGTGTCCCAATTTTGTCAACAAAAGAGAGTACACACACCATTCTCTATCAAGGTGCACTTCTTGGCGACAACGGGAGCTTCTCCAATTGGTCCCACAAACATCATTGAATGATAACAATGTCTATCAACATTTTGCATGGAAAACAGCAAACTCATGACAAAATGTGGCGAGTTTTCTCTAATTATGGTTGGTTTCGCTTGCTTAATTAACAATTGGGTCAAAGTTTAGCTTTCTTGTTTCTTTTGCTATATATATATATAGACACACACATAGATTCAATGCAGAGACCGAGAGATAGTACAAAATCTATTTCCTAGATTTTCATTGTATGATTTTTCTTATATGCATATTGTTGTCAATAACGTCTATTGACAATTCTAACTCAATTTAGCAACGACATGTGTTGGAAGCTTTAAATTAATAACATGGTGTCTATATTTTCTAAATGCGCACTCTTGTCAATAACAACTATTGGCACTTCAAACTCAAATATCATAAAGCAAAACACAAGATATTACAGATTTGTGATATAAGTGTCTTTTAAGGAAGAAGAGAACACCTTACATTTTAAGTTTACACATAGAACAACTACAAGTGAGCATAGCAAATGCGATCGTGGAGAAAGAAAATGAAAAATAAAAATATTTTCTTGACATTATTCTGTTCAATGCAGATAGTATAACGAGTCGAGAAGCAAAATTGGAAAACATACACGAGTCATGCTGGGAATAGATGAGGCTGTACGACACTGGAAGACGAGAAAGAGGGTTATCCTCTTTAATTTCCACTAGTGGCGATAATAATGTTGTTATTATGACTTTGAATGATAATGTAAGAAGCAACTCAAAGTAGCTCAACTTTCCTTAGAAAAGGCAAGAGCTGGTAACCACTCTACTAAAGACATAGTAGACAAAAATAAATGTTAAACTTTCGTTTCAGTTATCCAAGTCATTATATAAAATGAATAACTCGATACAAAATGTTACCAAGATAACAGATTAGTACCTTGTGTTCCTAACCAAATCCTACAAATGTACATTTGAATGTTTTGCCATCATTCAAAGTCATTCAAAGTCATGTTTTAAGGTTTTTTTTTTAAACATCATTTTGGTGGAACTATTGATCGTGGAATTCATTAAATATTCTTTCTGGATTGTGATTTTCTATTTAACACATTGGAAGAAGGATCTGCAGCAGATGCCGATGACTTATTGTCCTCTCCCAAGCAAGGTGCATCAATGAATGACTTTGTAGGAGGAAACCTAAGTAAAGACATACAAAAGTAATTTTAGGTTAAGTCATACTGAAAGCATAAAACAAACTTCATGTAAATTTACTGTATATGTGTTCATGTTGACAGATTTTATATTTTAGGGTGACCGGTGGACTTTTAAATGTGCAAACATATTATTTGCTTCTTAAGAAACCAAAACAAGTGGCAGAGCAAAGTGTGCACCTGCTTGCCCGTATAACCTCATTATCCACAACTGTCTCTTTATCAAATATAATACCTATACAATTACAGCTGCCCATAAATATACCATCCAACTAAAAATTAAAAAGCCCAAATAATGAAACAACATCCCCAAATATATGCTAATGGATTTTTAAATAGGGCAGCAGTATAAATTATAAACATACAAATAATGTTAAGTCATTATGATTGATTCTGAGCTATTATGTAAAATCACAGACCTTCAAAAACATATTAGAAAGGAATCTGCAAAGAAAAAATGCCCTTCATATGAACATTGCCTCCAAATTTCATCAAAAGTCTTAAGATCATCTACAGAGAAGCTTGGAGCAGCTCTATGAATTTTCTTCTAAGTAGCTTATACATTTTGGATACGGGAGCAGGTACGGAGTATCCGATACACGGAAACGGAAAAAAAATTTGGCCTCGGATACGGCAGTACAAAAATATATAAAAAATAAAAAATATATATATTTCAGCCTTCTAAATAAGAATTAACCACATATTATGCATATGAAAAACAAAACAAGCTAAATAGCCACAACAAACTACTCATACATTCATAATTTCAATTGTCCCTACCATATCTAGTTGAGGTGTTTATTACATTTATGATTCATCTCATACATGCTATTTTTATCCATGTTTATGATGGCTTGTACTTGTTACCTTCCATAAAATAATGGTGCTGCGAAAACTGTAATTTCTGCTGTAATGATATATTAAATTTAAAATATACCTTCTGTAGAATAATGGTGCTGTGAAAACTGTAATTTCTGCTGTAATGATATATTAAATTTAAAAAATACCTTCTGTAGAATAATGGTGCTGTGAAAACTATAATTTCTGCTGTAATGATATATTAAATTTAAACTATACCTTCTGTAGAATAATGGTGCTGTGAAAACTGTAATGATATATTAAATTTAAACCAGAATTTTGAAAAAAAAAAAAACACAGTTTTGTGCCAGGATACGGCTGGGTACGTCTGCAGAAGTATCCAGCCGTATCCAGACCTGCCTGACCGCTCCCGTCGCCACTCCCGCTCCCGAAACGTGTCATACCCGCTCCAGGGCGTCTAGGGGTGCCATATCGGCTACTTAGATTTTCTTTGAAGGATGAACTCAGAGATTGTGATGCCGGGGTGGCTGACGGTCAAACAACCATCAACCACTTAACCATTCAGAAAGCACAAATACAATGTATAATTGAAAACATGAACACACTTAAAATGAAAAATATGACATTCTTCATTAACTTCTCAAAACACTCAATACATCAGATACTTGACCAAAAAAAAAAATACACCCCAATTACAAACTCTATACCTATATTGACTTCTGCACTTTCTGACAATCTCACTTGCAAGTTGCACTCACTCATTTCCTTGCAAGCTTCACTCTTCCCAACTCTGAAAGCCCCCTATCTCTAATTCAAACCAAATATTTATCTTCATCATTCTTGCCATTTACAAAGAGGGAAGAATAATGCTGGGGAAGTTGAAATAATTCACCCAACTGTTTCAAGATTTCGGACATTGCAATGATCTGTCCCAAGATATACAACAGCAGATGGATGAAACGTGCTACATGTCAAATTTAATATCTTGACACATATCCAAGGATCAACATCTGGCATGTGTCAATTGTCTCTCACTTAGGCACTCAAAACGATGTCATGGCCGAGAGATCACAAACCATGCATATCCAATTGTATTATTGTGTTCCTCTCAGAAAAACATACAATTCGAAAAGAGCACTCAATTTTGAGCCCATATCAGAAAGTAATGTTCTCTACAAGGTGCCGTGGGCGGCAGACCATGAGACTGGCTTCCAGATGATGTTGCAAGTGTGACAGCACATCCTATGGGGAAATTAATGACACCAATGTTATGCTCTCGATATATTATGCAAAAAAACTCAATTCCCAGCATGTATGAGAAATTTATTGTCTCTACAAGGTGTTGTGGGCACGAAAACATGAGATCGACTTTCAGATGATGTTGCGAGTTCATCCTATGGGAAATTAACAACACCAATGTTTTGCTCCAAAATCTTTGGCAATGGGGAAAGAAGCTAAATGGTGAAAAGCCCAAAGCAGAGGAGTACATTCAACATTCCTTTCCCCTACTGAAAAATGTCTAAAGGTGTTTGTGTGTTGAGTGAGTCCCCTTAGATCATGATTATTACCATAAATACAGGAAGAAAATTGTCATTAGGGTAATGACTACTCATGAAGGTCACCTTGAGATGAATTAAACCCACACATGCGAAATCCCACAAAAATTAATAATCTAATATTTGTATCCTTAAGTGGAGCAACCTACCCTTATAAGTTCTTCATGATATGACTCTTAGCTCCAAGTACCATCCAACTTTGTATTGGTAAGAATTTTGTCGACTTTTTGTTGTTTGTGGCTGAAACAGTAAAATCATATCCATTTTTAGAATATGATGAATGGAAAATTAGAATCACGTGACATTACTTTTGT
Organism: Taxus wallichiana var. yunnanensis; assembly: GCA_018340775.1. NCBI lineage: Eukaryota > Viridiplantae > Streptophyta > Pinopsida > Cupressales > Taxaceae > Taxus > Taxus wallichiana. The sequence continues at coordinate 693,945,427 of CM031244.1, read as the reverse complement.
CAATTATTTTGAGTTTTGATACTGTATACTTATAAATATAATGGTATTGTTTAATTTAATGAGAGTAATTGTCATATGAATAAACATATATAATTTGTATGCTATTTATAAAGATATATTTACATGAAACCCTAGCTTCATTGGCCTATGGAATTATATAACATTGAAACATGTAAATCCCCATATTATGATGATTCACTCAAAAGAACTGAGCAGTATAAGGGATCTGCAAGCTAACATGTGAAGAGATATTCTCGTTTGAAAAAAACATGAGTGGGTTTGAAAGGTACAACATTGAGAAAGACTTTTTTTTCTTTGTGGAATAAGAGAATTATTATTAGTGTGGAACTAAATCCTTCTTGTAAACTAACAGACATCACATAGATAACAATCACAAGCTAGATAAGGCCTGCAAGGCGTGACACTAAAACTGACAACCATGTCAGTACTAAAGAGGAGGATGCTAACACTTCAACCTAGAGACTTGCGCCCCAAAATCCTTCTTCCGGATTGGCAAGCTTTTGGTGCAAATAATGCCTCACAAACAACCTCTTTCTCACAATTGTCATCGATGTGAAATTATTCACAAGACACAAAAATTGATAGAGATCATTGATGTTGAACATAATCGAACCATAGGGATATGCCACTATATTATAAAGCCTCAGGAGTGCTGAGTAATGTCCAGGACAGACCTTCCCAAGGAGGCTTGTACTAGAAGAGCAGCACCAAAGCCAAAATCAGAGTCAAATCAAGCCAAAAGTCATGGTCACAGGCAATCCACTAAGTCCAAATTCAGAGAGGTAGAAGGGGCCACAATTTATTGACAATGGATTTGAAAACCCGATGTGGAATTGGAGAACATGTATCATTATCTGGACTCCAAATGGGCAAGACAGACAAACATCACTGATTGCAGTATTTTCCAACGACACTCAGAGGGGGTGGCTGTTGATTGGTATATAGACACACTTTTGGAAGGCATTTGAAAAGGAATTCAAGATCCTCAGAGACCAATAAAATTGACGTACATATTCATAACACCCGAAAAGGAAAACACGAGAGTCTATGAGCCTAGAAGAGAAGACTCGAAGAACTGGTAGGCAAACATGAGATGGAACCAACCAACAGTATGAAAAAGCATTAGTCCATCAAGGGACTTATACCCTCGATGGATAGATGGAGGTGGTCCTGCCTTCCTCCTATGAAGATCCATATAATAGAGCCATGGATTTTGAGAGTGAGAACGAGACATCCCCAAGCTCGTGAAACAGGAGCAGAGATGATGATTCAAACTCTAATGAAGATAGCGAGCGAGATCATTGCAAGCCCCAAGAAGAGACATTCTCTAAGCAGGGAGATACCTAGAAATAAGGCAAGGATCTTTGGTAAACCGACTGCAAGATAGAAGGTCACACCAAGGTGAATAACCCAAAGCAGATGTTCTGTGAGATTTGCCAAGTTACGAGGCATTCAATCAAAAATTGCCCATATAACTTAGGGAACAAGAGCACCCAAGTAATTTTCATACAAGGGAAGCAATTGACAGCATCCACCACGCTGACAAAGCCAAATAATAACCAAAGTCAGAAAAATAGTGGTGGAGGTAGTGGTCAGTTTCAGTATTGACTCCAAAGGGCACCCAATTGTCAACTTTTCCAAACAAGTGGGGACATCTCATGAGAGATTGCAGAAAAATAAAATAAAATGCTTGACATTTTTGTAGACGGTGTGGGGCCAAGGAATCACAATGAAGCCAAAATTCAAAGCAAGCATCTAGGTGTAGAAGCCTTAATTTGGTCTTTGCCAATTTAGCATACTTTGACATATTCTGATACACTTGGACAAATCACATATTATTGACTCTTGAGCACACTTTCTCTCTATCAGTCTACCCACCTGCTATCTTAGCCACCTCTATTTGTCAGTGGTATCTATTCAAGATCAGCTCGGTCTATACGGAAACACCTCATAATCCTAGACAGACATTCTCCATATCAGATCCACTTTTAGTACTCCTAGGACACTCCTAGTAAACCCGGATAGTTATGGTCTACCATAGGGGTCACCTTCTGCAAATAGTGTCTAGGGGCCTTCAACAAGAAGTTTATAAATTGGGAAATCTCCAGTAGGCCAGCCCAGTCACATTTCACGGGTAAGCTATGGTGGAAACTAACAAAGAGTCACCTATATATACAAAAGATTTAGGTGGTCACTACACACCTTGGACACCTCTTAGACACCTGTGTCTAGTGCTCTCTTAAATTTGTCTCACTACATAGGGGATCATTATCAGTTGTATTAAATCTGAAATCTCTCAAGGAGCAGCCGTAGAGCAGTCCATAGAGCTAAATCTGAATCCAAAGAGGTCAAAGTTGCATGATGCTAAAGTTCGAAGTCTAAGTGATGGTCAATTGTTTGAGCATATGATTTTACACACACTCACCTACGAGGGAGAACTACATTCGGTTTGATCCCACTTCGGAGTGTTGGTATGTAGGCAACACTCACCACATCATTAGGGGTGTGACTGTGGCTGTCCAAACCAAAATGCTAACCCGTTTTTAAGGGTCCATTGTTGTCTTGCAAGCATAATTAAGGTTTGGATAAAAGAGCAGAAATATGTACCATTGCACAAAATCCAATAGCTCCCAAATATCCAGAAACAGGTTACCAGTAGAAACAAAGCTCTCTCAAAAATTGCACACCCCCAAACATCTCCCAGATACTGTTGGTAAAGTCCAACAATGTCAGGATGCCACAAGAGTTTGATCCTACTGGCAGTGTCCAGAAGTCTTGTCAGCCCCTGTTCTCAGACTATGCGGGACACCTTCTGCGACTGCCAAACAACCATAATCAGCTAAGTGACTACTCTTTTTATTGTATTGTCAATTCTAGATCGAGTAATCACACATCTACTTGCTTTAACAAATTCATATTATTGTGTTTAATGTCCTTATTCTACAGTTTGAATTTTATCTCAGTTTTAATTATATTATATGCTACTGTATGCAACATAAGTAAAACATGGGTGAATGTCAACATGCTTGACATAGTCAAGGAAAAGAAGTAATGGCACTTACTAGAGCATAAGCAAAAAAGCCATATAACTGGACCCAAGAATGGGAAGGGAAATGTTCGTTGAAGCTAGAGTGGAAATTGAGAAGGCCATAGTTGAAAATCGAAGACAATCCCATGTGCGTGCAAGTAAAATCACCAGTCGACTTGAGTCGCACAAAGTAATCACATAACAAGTATTGCAAACTACCATGCTTGTGAATATAGCTGATTTATTGCAAAGAATTTTAGAACTCAACACTACCAATAAGTTATAACCACTATTGTACTTGTCAATGGCAATGGCCATAACATGGAACATGCAATGCACTTAGCGTCAAATGGTATATGTTGTACTATTTCTGGTCATCCAGTCCTAGTCTTGTGCAAAACTGACCTTGCACAAAGGATAGACACTCCTACAACAGCATATTGCTTAAACATAACACTAAAACACTAATCTGAGCACAACGAAAGGTCGATGAGGCCCCCATTGTGTGATATGTAGAAATCATCAATGCACGTAACATGTTCATTTTAACCTTAGATTTGAACTAGTAAACTAAGTTAAGTACATCCATCACAAATACAAGTTAACACAATTACAACTGCCCTTTCTTAATATTCATAGAGATAAAGGAATGAGCAACTATCTTAACAAAGAGTTATAATTAGTCTGCTGCACAATGCGCATTACAATCATACATCAAATGACTTTCACTTCTGACTCACTCTCCAACTCTACTTACGTCACAAAATCGTCCAACATATGTCTCAAATGAACACCTAATGGGACTATTTAGAGGGTTCTTGAACCCCCTTGCCCGCCAACTGGCACAAACTAGATCCAATTGTCATCCTTCTAGAAGGTTTTATAAGTGTTCCATGTGCTTCCACATGCTTCTCTACGCAATTGATCCTGAATGAGACTTCTCTGTTACCAGGAAACGCCTGAGACCCTGCCATTTCAACTCAAAAACGTTTCTGGAACGAAAACATGGGTTGAAACGCCATTGAAACATTTGTATCTTCCACTTCTTTTTTGCCCTTTTTTGTTCTGGTTCGTCTATATTTTACGTTGTTTTTTCCCTTTCCTATTTTCGAAAAGGGTTTTGAAGCTCACTTGAGATTGCATGAATGATCTCTGGAGGTCGTGATTTGCTTTGGTTCGTGGCAAAGCTGTGTCGATTCGTCACGGGAATGTTCCTCCAAGTCACGGGAATGGTATTCCCATGCATTCCCGATGCAATTATAAGGTTTTTTAAATAGAATTTTTAGTATATTTATTTAATAAGATTTTCTTTTGTTTGTATTTTATTTTTTATGTTTTTTTATTACGTGTTTTATATATTATAAAATATAATTTGAATAATTTTTTGGGATTTAAATTTGTATATATTTGATAGTTTTTATAAGTTAGATATTATAGTTTATTTTATTTTATTTTATAACTTATAGAGTATAATTCACTTCTTATAATTTTATTCAATAGTTTTTATTATATAAATTTAATTTAATGTTTTTATTTTAATGTGGTTTTTATATGTTTATGTTTTTATATGTTGAATGATGAATCTTTAGAACTTCAAATTTCAATGAATACAAAATATTTTGAGTGCTTTATCAATTATCTCTTATGGTCCATGGAGTACAATTATAAAATGAGTACTACATATATATATATATATATATATATATATATTATGGACGTTTCCGTAACATTTTGTACCCAAGGTTTTTTGAAAATTGGCGTTTCCGTGTTTCGTACCCGTACCTGTTTCCATTTCCTAGTAACACAACTTCCTTCTTTGAGCCCCTTGTACCTCTCCATGCGATTCCTTCCCACCATGGTCTTGAGCATGGGTCTCCAAAATGGTTGTATTTCTTTTGCGCATGTCTAAGTAGAATGATGATGTTGTGTATCTACTCGCATGTGGCCATACTTTGTCATTCTAGTTGCACCTTTCTTGGTCGACATTCCCACACATTAACTTGTTTGTTTTTCCTCAAACAAGCCTTTAGCCTCAGCCTTCCCGACCCACACAACCGGTCCTTCAACTACTTGCTCCCGAAGTTCTTTTCCGAAATCCACCCATTGTGCCAAAACCATCTTGGTGGCGGTCGTGACTTCATGTGCAACCTAATCACATTTTCAAGTTCATCCAAGTCAATGAGCTTCTCCACATAAGTCTTGCACATCATCACCACTTCTTCCAAGGTTTTTCCTTGATATTGTTCGAGAATGTAATTCTACTTCCTTGTGCTTATCCACCATCGCCAATTTGTACACCTTTGATTCGTTTAATGACTTTTTCACTTCTAATTCGCTCTCCAACTTTGCTTGCATCGCAAAAATGTTCAACATCTAAGAATGTCTAAAATGAACACCTCATGGGGCTATTTATAAGGGTTCTAGAACCCTCCTTGCCTACCAACTAGCGCACAATTGGATCTAGCTATCATAGTTCTAGAACCTAAGTAGTTGTCATCCTTTGAGAAGGTTCTAGAAGTGCTCCATGTGCTTCCACATGCTTCCCTACCCAAATGATCCCTGGATCACTTAGAGCTTCCTTCTTTGAGCCCCTTGCACATGGCCACTCTCCATGTGATTCCTTCCGACCATGGTCTTGCACATGGATCTCCAAAATGGTTGTCTACATGTTGTGCAGGGCCAAGTAGACCAATGGTGTTGTGCGTGTCTCACTTGCATGTGGCCATACTTAGTCATTTTGCTTGTGCCTTTCTTAGGGTCAAAAGTATAGTTGCAGATGGTGGGGAGAGGAAAAGAAAGAATAAAAAAACATATCGTCGAGCCTCCATTGTCAAGAAACTTGATTGGCATGCTCACGACAAAAATCTATCTAGACCGTCGACAATAGTACTCGTGGAGATACTTGCGAGAAATCTATCAAACGCAATTGTGGTTGGGGGTTTTAGTGTGAATGTTCTTCTAGAGGATACTTGGAAAATCCTTGGAAAACCTACTATTTGACCTCTAAACTTCCAAGTGGCGGGAGCCAACATATATGGCTTAAAGGTGTTGCTTATACTTATGACACAAAAGGTATTTATGGGGAACCAACATTTTTATTGAATTTTCTAGTCATCTCATCATGAATAAAACCTAGCATGCATACTAGGTAGTGGTAGGCTAACAAAAGCCAAAGCAAACCACAATTTAAAGAAAAGTTTACTCTTTACATAAAATAAAGGCCAAAAATATGTGATAGATCTAAACAGTCAAGTACAAAGCAAGGACGCGGTCTAATCTAACTAGTAAGACTTGAACTCCGAAGAAGTGTGCTAAGAAAATGGAAATTGGGGTACTATGAGTTGTAAAATGAAGGGAATTGGAGTTACACTCATGGTCCATGTTCCAAATATGAGATGAACTCCCTCAACCATCTCTTCCATTGGTAAATGTAATACTACAAAGTGTTCCAAACCAGATTGCAATAGCACTGAAATTATGTGGAGATATAAGAAGAAAGCTTGCAAAGAGATGAGCAAAATCAAATGTTAGTGATGCATAGTCCTTATGGACACCAAAATAGCATAGTTCAGGATGCAAATCTTGACGATATATTGACCCGCCGATTTGAAAGTAAAGGCAACATGAAGTTCGGAGAGCTAACTACAATGAGCATGAACGCGAGGTCTAAGAATGAAATTACAATGGAAGATGGAGTACAACCTCTTGAAGCACTGACTATTTTTGAAGTACAGTTGGATGTGAACATGATCACCCCGGATGAATAGAGTACTCGTGATGTATGCATTTAATAAGTTTTTTAAGGCACAAGAATTTATACCATGGGGCAGCTATATTAATTAACATTCGATGGGAAAAAAAAGTCAAGAACATTTGAAGCAATAAATAACAGGGCAATGCAGCTAGATAAGTTGGATGGTATGATAAGTCAAGATGTGGTAAATGGGTCCAAATTAAAATTATATGGACTTCAGACTGAGGCCATCAAAGTCAAAAAATATATAAACTTTAAGGCACAAGCATCGTCAAAAATACAAGGAGGTGAGCAAAAAATATTATAGAGGTAAAGGTAATTTTATAAATAGTATTTATGATCAAGGTGGAAGGGAATTATTAGAAAAGACCCATACAAATAAAAACATAAAGGGGAAAATCAATTAATGAAGAGGATCAATGAAAAAATAAAAACTTAACATGGCGAAGAAATATTAACTAAGTTGTCAGGAAATTTAAATAGATCCGAAATGTGGGAATGCCGATTTTCCAAGAACCCTTGGAATCCAAACAGCATAGAAACGTCCGTACAATAAATTATAAAAAGTATAATATATAAAAAAATGCATATTACTCGTTTTTAGTCTATAAAAGATGAAACACTTTTTAAATATAGTATTCATGTAGATTCAGAATATTCAAGATTCTTAAAATTTCACATGTTCATGTGACATGTTCAAACTTCAAAATATAATGCAAATCTCACTTTAGTTGACTCTGTGATGATTATAATATACAATGAATCATCTATATTCTCCTCAAAATTGTCATCAGCAGCAGCGGCAACATATGAATGTCCAACACTTCAAAAATCACCATACAATAATCAAAGGAACGATGTTGTAGGATGGCATCGAAGCCAACAAAAAGATTATGCATAATTTCAAGAGTTTCACCTCTTGCTTACCAGCAAGAAGTGAATATGCAAAAAAATGTCCCAACAAAAATCAGCCAACTTACCAAATGCTAATCCCTAAAGAGCAATAATACTCAGTTTTGTACAGGAAACTCATTAGAAGTGTATGTACATAAACTTCTACAGATTTATACCTCATCTTGAATCATCATGTTTGACAGGGATCCTTCAATGCCATGATTTCAATCGTAAGGTCTTTATGATTTTTCAAGGGATTTTTTATTTTCAAAGTTTTTTTAATTAAAAATGGCTGGAAACGTCCACGTACATGCTGGATATGGCAGAAACAATGTCCAGGCCATTTTCGGCATGTGCCCAGACTATGATAGCATTTTGATTTCCAGGGCATTTCAGTTCCCCATTTCACTTCCAATACATTTGCCTTAAGAAACGCCCCCTGGTTATGTTGTTTCCTGCATCTTAGATTATTATAGAAAAATTGGAGAACAAAAATAAAAACTTAGTGGGGAGCTTTGAATATGAAAGTCTCCCAATTTATAAGCATCAAAGTTTGATCAAAATGCAATATATCATTTCCCCTATCATACAACTCTCTCCTTTGTACCGCACCCCACCAAATTGATGTATGGCTGCAGGTAGATAATGTATATTGTATACCTTCTGTGTAATTTGTTCAACCATAAAGCAGCACACAAACACATATGACATTCAATCTGCTACTGAAGTAGAAACCTTAGATGGTGAGCACAGTACTGTTCCAAATATGTACGGCCATTCAACTGATCAAGACTCAATATTGTGCGTTATTGCTCCTAATCTATCGTATGCCCCTGTACCACTTCTACTAACCAATTCTTACAGTCATCTTCTATTTTGAAGAGTTGTATACAACCATTCAACTTTTCTAAATTGTCGTACATTCACTTGACTTTACCGACCGATCATCCTTTTTCTGCTTGCGTACAGTCACTCATTTGTGCTTCCAAACACTGAATCAATATTACTATCATACACCCACCTTGCTCAGTCTACTGTTGATTGTATTGAGCTTTAATTTTCAATGTTGAATGAATTTGATGAAAGGTGTTATAAAATGAGGCACTCATGACAAATTGCAAAGCAAGGAGATGGGTAGTAAATTTGTAGAATTGAGTGAATTACAGCCAGGGCACCTAAGGATTCTCCTATAAAATTATACTGCAGGTTTTTTCTATAACACTTCAGGGAGGTGGGTATTCCTGATAAAATCAAGCAGATCAGGAGGCTGTGAGAAGAAATTCAGTTGGGTTTGTTTTATCAATCGAGGCATGTGCAAGGAGGTTTAGAGAAGTTTTGGAAAGGAAGCCTTCTAGAAATTTGTCAGCTAAGCATTTTTGGGAGGCTTCGGCAATTTTCCTGTAGTACATGTGCTCCCAAGTAAAATACCAATAGTTGAAGACAAGTGTGGCACCCTCTTTAGAATCACATCAGTTGGAGCAGCTGTACTTTCAGGGACATCTTCTTTTCCCATACTACATCAAATTCTTTGTGAGAACCTATTTCGGTTGTGTCAGAAGAGACTCTGGCTTGTGTAAAGACAGGATTAGGTACTCTGTCATGTTAGTATTATTATCAGAATATGAATGGAATAAATGTTTTGGTAATCGAATTAATTCAGTTAGTTACTGTATTGCCAGGTAGTGTGTTAATCATATTTTAGTTGCGTACGGTTGGGGTTGGCAGTTATGTCTTAACCGACATCCATTGGTCTTGCAAATAGCAAGTTTAATGTCGGGGTAAGGGTGCTGATGTGACAGGTCCTCCCTGTCTCAAGCTTTGTACTCTAGACTACCTAATGCAATAAGACCATTGTTCTGTCATGTTATTTTGTGCTATGCTCATGGCATGTGTTTATAATTCTGCGAATAGTTTCTTTTAGTACAGTGGCATAGTGCATTAAACATTCAGTAGGACACTTTAATCATTTTTTCTCTAATACTTGAGGAGGTACATGTGCATGCTAACTCTAATCTTCATCCTTTGGCAAGTGTCTCAAAGACAGGAATATTGATCAATAGTTAATTGCTGATTATAAATCTATTCAGGGCCTATTATCCTTTGATTGGTTAATGGTATCAATATGCAATGAAATGGCTGTGACCAAGGCCGTAACAAAATTGTCTTGAAGATGTAAATGGTTTTAACACTTGTACTGAGTTTTAAATGATTGAAGGGTGGGATCACATGTGAGTCAACGTTGTCCCAAAGGTGCCAAAGGCGATGAGCCCTATGACATCATGATGTTGATCATCAAAGGAGAGAGTCCATAAATGTTTGAAATGGCTATATAGTATGCTCCCAGAGATGTTGATCTCCAATATAGTAATGCCAAATGAATAAATGACATGCAGTCCCTTCACACTTGAGTAAATATTCTTCAAATTTATGACATTAACTATTCATTCTTCAAATTTATGACATTACCTATTCACTTGGTTTACATCTTGTAGATCACTCACAAAAATTCTGACATGTTTTATCCCGAATAAATGAACTAGAAATCTGAAACATAGAAAGAAAAGTAACTTGCTATAGGCAATAACTCATCCTGTCCAGAAACCAAATATAAATTCAAGTTCTTAACATAAGAAGCAGCAGGCACTAAGAGATGGAAGGAAATCAAATCCTACATGTAGCCATTGTTAGGACATTCGGTCTCACTATGGATAGCTTGTGTCAGACAAAAATAATGATATCAATCATGAAAAACAACAGTAGGTCTTTACAACATTTATGTTATAGAATGTTGGATTATTACCCCCATTTAATGAATTTTTTGAGAAATATTTGGAATTCACTCGACGCGCATAATCAGCCTCATATCTATTGTACTTTTCCTTATATTCAGCAGCATCCATATCACTGCAAAGAACAAAAACGTGTGCATTAAAATAAGCTCCAAACATTTAAGACATACGAATTGATTCTTGTACAAGAAAACAATTGGAGCCATGGTGGCTTTGGTGTAATGATTTATTACAAGTCAAAACTCATGAAAACACATTTGAACAAAATGATATTATTGTGAACTGCATTTTTTACTAGGACTGCCTATTTTATGACTCCCCTAAAGAATGATTGGGGGAAAAAAACTGAAAATGGGAGGTCATAGAGATCTTGTGACCTGTTGTGAATACAGATCACATACCAATATCAATTTCTGTAATATTAAACACACCATTCTCAGTGCATAGAAACTAATTTACCAGTCTCATGGAATGCAGTTTGATGAGTGGATATTTGAGACCATTTTTCCATCATTCTTTACCCCTGTTTCTGCTTATTTTGATATCAACATTTTATATTTTGGTATATATAGTGAACTAGTGAGTTTATATCATTGAGTTTTATAAGTAATTATTTGCTCTTATTTTGCCGGCAACTTTAATTAATTTATGTTGTAAAAAGATAATTCCTGTTAAAGCATGCTGTCAAGGACATAGATGAATTCCCTAAATAATATCTCACCTATTTGGATCCACGTTGTTTCTCTTCCTATGATTTCCATTTTATCCCCTTTTCCTGTATTTATGTGAACACGATGAATCAGAGAAAGTGGATAGTCAAACTAGTCTTCGCTTACCTTTATGTGCTTATCTGCTTGACTCTAACTTATTAAAATGCAAGAAATAAATGATCAAAGGATTGCCACTTTAATGTTGGAAAGATATAGTTTCAGCCTTGCACAACTTGCATGTAAGACTACTAAAACAGCATATGGAATGCTTTCAGATCTGTAACAAGTGAGACAATATCCTCATGCCTAGGAGTAGGACAACCTATAGACCAAACATCATTGGATATTTGAGTGAGATGTGCAATTTTCAAAGTTCCCTTGTTTCGGAGTGAGCTGCACATTTTTATTTAAATAGGATAAGCTTACCATTTGAAGGCTTTCACAACTAATAAATACTGTGCCACAGCCACAACATCTTTCTGAGTGGATGCATTAATAGTTTCATCATACCCAAGCCAAGATTTATTCATTCAAGAGTGAAACAGAGCTAACACTACACAGTTCAGCATTTCCAGAATAATGGCAACCATATACAGAGACCTGAAGACCCAGACTTGTACTTTGAATGTTGAATAGAGGAAGCGCATGGGAATGGTAGACTGTATCTTTTAGTTCAGAACCAGATTCCACGGCCACCTCCTCCATACTATCATAATGGTGTGTTCATTCTGATTCTACATTGCCAAATGTTTAAGTCCTATACATAAGGATGTGTAACAATATAATGTACTCAATGAGATGCCATAAAGAATGGCTTAAATAATCACAAGGAGTATAGTTGAAAAGCAGTTGTTCACCTAACTACCTTTGCTTTCCTTTTCCATGGTACAATATGTGAATAAGCAGAGGAAGAGGGTTGGTTGATTTGCTGGGATGAGAAGTCTGATTCGCCATTGTACAGCTTTAAAGTTTAGGGATTCAATCAATACAAGGGGGAAATCTTTCCCCAAATGTGTAAGTAAAGGGGATTGATACTTTTTCTAGGAAGATTGGTTTGCTCAAATGAGCACCCCTTGCCAGCACAAGAAGAGCTGAGCTGCGGATGAGGGTCAAATCAACAATAATCAACCATTCAGCCAGGTCATGGTACATAAAGACAATATGGAACCGAAAAGAATTTTAAACCAAATAAAAACAGCAACTACAGATTTATGGATGTTATGGCAATTACCCTAATGCAGATCTGAATTTAATTAAGAAAATGCGACTAGGGTTTGAGCTGGATCTCAATGCAAATAACACTCAAAAATTATATTGTCAATCCCAAATGATTACTGGTATTTTTAGACATCAAATCATGCAAAAATCAGAATTTATTGCAGCCAAAACAACCCAGAAATCAGATCTGAAATCTGATTATTAATCTGCCTGAAACCCTCAAAATAACACTTCAGATAAATGTAAAATTACAGCGATCTGGTTTACAATAATATGGAGAATATTTGACAAATATTTTTGAAGGAAATACCTCTTGAAATGTTGCCAAAACCATCCACAATAAGTCGACCCAACTGCTGTCATAAACCACTGAAAAACACCTTCACAAACACTGCTGAAATTAACCTGGAAATCTGAATAAGAACGCTGGAAATTTCTGAGTGAAATCCCCTCTCAATCCCTTGGGGTTTTCGTCCACAAGAGGTTTAATTCACAAGGGTTTTCGTCCTTGGAATTTCTGATAAAAGCAAGAGCTCTTAACAATGCAAAATTTGATAATAAAAATCTGGATGTCTCTAAGCAAGTCGACTTGCCCATATAAAGGAAAAACAGCCCAACCACCACCTCTAAACCAGCCAATCACATTCTTTCTTTTCCCTATGCTGGTCGCATTTTTCCCTATGGGCTTAATGACACATTTCCCTATTTATGACTCCCATAGGCAAGTCACACTTTTCCTCCTCTAATACAATTAATTTTAATTGTATTTTGATATTGACATTTTTAATTTATTAATAAGCTTTATTATTTATTATATGTGCAACTTATAATGTTATTTTAAAAACATGAGCACAATATAATAAAATAATAAAAACTTAGTCACCCTAGAAACCTCCTTTGGCCGTCGGGTAGACAAAAAGGGCCAAAGGTCTTCATCCAAGCTCATTCGGAAAGAGGGGACATTACAGTCCTCCCTCCCGGAGTTGCTTGCCCACAAGCAACTGTAGTAATCGTTGGGTGCTGAAGAATAGACTCACCCTCCCAAGTGGCATCCTCCAAAGGTAAGTCTTTCCAACGAACCGGATACTCTCGAATCACCTTGTTCCGCAACCTTCTCTCCCTCCAATCCAGAAGCTCCTCAGGAACCAAATCCAATCTTCCCTCATCATCCAAGGGTGGTAACTCTACTGAAGAAGTCGCATGCTGCCCCAATGCCTTCTTTAAGCAAGACACATGAAAAACATTGTGTATCTTACTTTCAGAAGGTAACTCCAACTCATAGGCCACCTGTCCAACTCTCCTCACTACCCTGTATGGACCGTAAAAACGAGGCTTAAGCTTTTCTGCTCCACTCTTCTTAAGAGTACTCTGTCTGTAAGGCTGGAGTCGTAAAAAGACCATATCGCCCACGTCAAATGATCGCTCAATCTTGTGCCTGTCTGCATACACCTTCTGCTGATTTTGGGCATGTTGCATATTATCCTTAAGGGTTTTAAGGATATCCTGGCTGTCTTGTAAGCACTCTCGAGCCTTAGGAGCTCTACTATCTCCAAACGCCATATCCACAAAGGATCTCGCGTCATAACCATACAAAGCTCGGAAAGGGGTCATACCGATGGACATATGGTACGTAGTATTGTAACAATACTCGCACAAATAAAGCTGCTTAACCCATGCCCTCTGCTGTCCTGAAACATAGTTGCGTAGGTACCCCTCAATCCACTTATTCACAATCTCCGTCTGCCCATCGATCTGCGGATGATAGCTAGTGCTCGGAGTCAACTCGGTGCTGCCAATCTAAAGAGCTCCTGCCAAAATGTGCTCATAAACCTGCTATCCCGATCATTGACAATATTCTTCGGGAGCCCATGCAACCTGAATATCTCCCTAAAAATAAATCAGCCACCTGGGGTGCCTTAAAACTCGTGGGAATGGCAAAGAAATGCCCATACTTAGTCACACATCAACTATCGCATAAATGCGATCATAGCCCCTACCTGTTGGTAGTCTGTAATGAAATCCCAGATATACTCTCCCACCTCTGCTCTGGAATAGGTAAGGGCTGTAATAAACTACGGGAAAGTATGCTCGGACTTGTTTTCTTTGACAAGTCACACACTCTCGAATATATTGTAGAACATCCTCCTCGAGACCCTTCCAAGAGAATCTCTCTCTAACCTGCCTGTATGTCTTGAAATAACCTGGATGTCCTGCTAATGGTGCATCATGGAGTGCATGTAGAATCTTTCCCTTAAGCTTAGATTCAGGTACCAAATAAATTCTACCCTTATAATAAATCAAATCAGAAATTACCTAGTAGCGCTCATCCTGAATTTTGCCATCCATGATCTCACATGCCAAGGTGTTCTTCGAATACTACGACCACGATTGAGACTTCATCTGCAGAAATCTCACTCACGGAATATAGGACAGCAATATGGGGCCTCCTCGAAAGTGCATCAGCCACAACATTCTTCTTCCCTTTGACATACTCGATGTCAAAATCATAGGCCTGGATCCTGTTGACCCACTTCTGCTGCCTCTCATTGAGTTCCTTCTGTTCCAAGAAGTACCTCAAGCTGTTATGGTCGGTTCTCACTACGAACTTCCCTCCCACCAAATCTTGCTGAACTTCGCCAATGCATGCATGATGGCGAGCATCTCTTTGTCATAGGTGGAATACAACCTCTCGTTCTCCCTCAACTTCCTACTCTCGTAGGCAATGGGATGACGGTCCTGCATCAAAACTGCACCAATACCTGAGCCCGAAGCATCACACTCTAAAATGAACGGCTTAGAGAAATCCGGAAGAGCAAGGACTGGACATGTGCTCATCACCACCTTGAGCTTATCAAATATCATTGTGCCTCATCATCCATCCATCTGAATGCCCCCTTCCGTGTGAGATTTGTCAATGGCGCAAGCAATATCGAATAACCTCTCACAAATCTCGTAATATCCGCATAGCCCTAGGAATCCCCCATGACTACGATATGTTCTAGGTGAAGGCCAATCTGCATAGCATGCTTTGTATCTTTTCTGATGGACCTTGACCCCATTGGCCCCGATGACATGCCCAAGATATGAGTATCTTAGTAAGTCCAAACTCGCATTTGGACATCTTAGCAAATAGAGGTGAACCTCCATAATGCCAAGTACCTCATCTAAATGCCTCAGTGATCCTCCCATGTCTGCTTTATAGATCAAGATATCATCAAAGAAAACTAGCACGAACTTCCTCATTGCTTGTTGAAGAGATGGTTCATGCATGGTGGAAAGTGGCGAGTGCATTAGTGAGACCAAATGGCATCACTAAGAACTCATAATGCCCGTAGTGACATCTGAATGTTGTCTTGAGGATGTCCTCCTCTCGAACACGAATCTGATGGTACCTTGATCGAAGATCAATCTTGAAAAGTAAATGGCCCCATGCAATTCATCCAAAAGCTCATCAATACGAGGGATGGGATACCTGTTCTTGATTGTCTTCTTGTTGAGAGCACGGTAGTCAATACACATCCTCATCGTCCGTCCTTCTTCTTCACCAACACCACCGAAGAAGCAAATGGGCTAGAACTAGGACGGATATGCCCCATATCAAGAAGCTCCCTGATGGTCCTCTCTATCTCATCCTTAAATTTCTTAGGATGACGATAGGGTGTAGTGATCACGGGCTTGGCACCCTCCTCCAACTCTATAACATGCTCAAACCCTCTGTCTGGCGGTCTACCTGGAGGAATGTCACCAAAAACCTGCCCATGTTTATCCACTATGGTACGAATATCGTATGCCCTGCTTTTGCCCATCATCGAAGAAGATTTGGATGAAATGAAACATTGGGCTGCCCATGCAACCTCTCCATGTCTGATGATAGACTCCATCCGATGTGCTGAAACAACTCTAGGACCACCATCTGAAAGGGCTCGTAGCACAATCTTCTTTCCATCTGCCATAAATTCCAACTCCATCCGTCTGAAATCCTGCACATATCTCCCAAGAGACTGTAGCCACTGAATACCTAAAACTGCATCTATCTCCCCAAGTCCAACTATGTAGAAGTCATCTGTCAATGTGTAGTCTCCTATCTGGATACTAAGCTGTGAAACCCGTCTAGTGCAGCTCAGAGCAAAGCCATCTGCCACTCGTACACTGAACCCCTCAAATTCTTCAACCTGCAGTCCCCGCTTCATCACAAATCCCTCATCAAGGAAATTGTGTGTAGCGCCACTATCAATCAAGCAGACAACTCGTTGGCCCTTAAGTACTCCTTTCAAACGAAAGGGGTGGTACCTAGGGACTCCAGAAAGTGAAGCAATAGTACCTGAGCCTGATGTATCTCCCTCTCCAAGCTCTACCTAGGGCTGCTCCTCATGTGCACCGTGATCATCATCATTGTCCTCTGTATCTGCATCTGGTGAAGACTCTGCCTCTACATCTGAAATGACCTCAATAAGATGCACCTTGCCTTTCCCAAGGCAGTTGTGTCCAGGCTCCCAGTGGTCCTTGCAATGAAAACAAAGTTTCTTCCTCCTCAACTCATTCCGAGTCTCCTGATCCATCCTAGGAGGGGGAACACTCTTCTGCTGATTAGTGGAGCGTTGAAATGGTTTGGAGCTCGTGAAGGGCTTCTTACTAGGCTGGTAAGAAGTGGGAGATGTCTCCAAATCTAATGTTGTCTGAATAGCATCGTGTAATGTCCTAGGCCTAAGGGCCTTGACCAATCCTCTTAACTTGTCATGTAGACCCTCAATGAAAAGCATCACCACACGTCTCTCGGGCATCTCTGGCACCATCACTGCAATCCGTTGAAATTCGTTGATGTAAGAATCAACGGGCCCACTCTGTCGTAGTTGTGCCAAATCCCTGTAATAAAGTTCCACATCTTTGCGATCAAATCTGGCAATCAATTTCTCACTAAACTCCCTATATGACCGTAGTAGGTCATGTCTCTGTGTGATAAGCCCATGGTGCCACCAATCGTATGCCACTCCCTCAAGGTGTAGAGTAGCAAACTGAATAGCCTCCTGTTCTGCATAGGTTTGAGAGTGAGGTATGTATCAAGCTTGTGAATCCATGCCCTGGCACTAATCTTTCCACTGCCATCAAAAGTGGAAAGGGTCACCTTGCTGGTAACCTGCTTCAATTCTCTGTTCTGTTGGGCCCTAGGTCTCTGCGCTTGTCTAGCTCTCAAGCTTTCTCTCTTTTGAATACAATACTGGTGAAGGGGAAAGGCATTCCGTACCTCCTCCGGTAATGCTCTCCACTCATCATGAGCTACCATCACATTATCCTGAAAGACTGTGTCCTCAAGTGGGTCCTCAACTAATGGTGGCTCCTCCCTCTGTAGGAATCTAGGTTGCATAGGTCTATCGCAGTCCTCGTGGATCTCCTCTCCTCTGTATGTCTCCTATCACGTGGAGGGGAACCTCTCACGCTACCCACCTCTGTAGGTGCCCTGTTGTGCCTTCTGTGGCTGCTGGCTACGGATGCAGATCTTTCCCTTCTGTCATGCCTATTTCTTGTCCTATCCATAGTCATACTCTCCATCATCTGTCTCATGGTCTGTATCATTTCTGATGGGAGTCGATCATACCTCTGAAAAGAAGATCTGGGTCAACTCGCTCTTGCCGTGGAGGAGTGTGTGATCCCTCTCTCCTGGCCATGATTTCAGTACTATTCTCTGTATCCAAATCAGCTAGAATGCGAGCCTGCCTCCTTGTATGATACCTGTGTGGCCCAACTTCTCTAGGCTGCATCAAACAACCCTCCAGGTGGGAGGATCGTTGCTCTGATACCACTGAAAGATCCCCAATGGGTCTCCCTGACACTCCGATGAATTTTAAACCAAATAAAAACAACTACAGATTTATGGATGTTATGGCAATTACCCTAATGCAGATCTGAATTTAATTAAGAAAATGCGACTAGGGTTTGAGCTGGATCTCAATGCAAATAACACTAAAAAAATTATATTGTCAATCCCAAATGATTATTGGTATTTTTAGACATCAAATCATGCAAAAATCAGAATTTATTGCAGCCAAAACAACCCAGAAATCAGATCTGAAATCTGATTATTAATCTGCCTGAAACCCTCAAAATAACACTTCAGATAAATGTAAAATTACAGCGATCTGGTTTACAATAATATGGAGAATATTTGACAAATATTTTTGAAGGAAATACCTCTTGAAATGTTGCCAAAACCATCCACAATAAGTCGACCCAACTGCTGTCATAAACCATTGAAAAACACCTTCACAAACACTTTGCTGAAATTAATCTGGAAATCTGAATAAGAACGCTGGAAATTTCTGAGTGAAATCCCCTCTCAATCCCTTGGGGTTTTCGTCCACAAGAGGTTTAATTCACAAGGGTTTTCGTCCTTGGAATTTCTGATAAAAGCAAGAGCTCTTAACAATGCAAAATCTGATAATAAAAATCTGGATATCTCTAAGCAAGTCGACTTGCCCATATAAAGGAAAAACAACCCAACCACCACCTCTAAACCAGCCAATCACATTCTTTCTTTTCCCTATGCTGGTCGCATTTTTCCCTATGGGCTTAATGACACATTTCCCTATTTATGACTCCCATAGGCAAGTCGCACTTTTCCTCCTCTAATACAATTAATTTTAATTGTATTTTGATATTGACATTTTAATTTATTAATAAGCTTTATTATTTATTATATGTGCAACTTATAATGTTATTTTAAAAACATGAGCACAATATAATAAAATAATAAAAACTTAGTCACCCTAGAAACCTCCTTTGGCGTCGGGTAGACAAAAAGGGCCAATCTCTTCAAGGTATTGTTGTAGTGGGACCACGAAATCAGCTTCAACATGGAGTTGCAAGCACTAGACCACATACAATGGGTATTTTGATGGTACCCCTAGATGGCTCTTGAAATATTATGCAATATCAAATAAAAACATGCAATTTTAAATCTGTATGACAAATTGATGACCACTACATGCCTTAGGTCTTTGACATAGTGTTGTGACCACAAAAGTAGAAAACTTATCTCCAACATGGTCATCGTAAGATGATCCCCACCAAGGTTCTTTTCTTCAAATTGGTGTAAACTACGTGAGACTACAAATGGATCTCAAGGATGCAGGATAAAGTGGTTCTACGAGGGTTATTCCTGTATCAACCACCCTATTAGTTTTCAAGTTTTGTTTCTTGCTTAAAGAATAGATTTCCTTTCCAATAATTTATTTTCATGTCGATAGATTAATATTTCTAAATTTTTTTCCTGTTTGATGTCGATCAATTTTGCAGTGTGGGTGAGCTATTTAGTTCCATTGCATATCGAACTGGTGTCTAGTAAGGTTGTTCTCTTGGCTGTCAAATTAATTGGTTTACCAATCACGCACTATTGGTATTTGTGAGCTGCAAGGGCAGATCTGTAATCTCATGCACCCATAAATTCTAAAAAGCTTATCCCAAAAGTTTCGTACAAGGTTTGTCCCTGATGTAGTAAAAAAATTCAGACACTATCTGTCTGCTTGCCATAAGCTTCCTGAAGATTGCATTGTTAATTTGCTGGTTATTTTGTTTGGAGAATCTGTCCTTCTTCCCCAACATTGTCATTTGTTCCTAGATTAGAGAGGTATAGAAGTTCACTGATGGATAATTTCGCAAGACCATAACTTAGCCAAAGGGTTTTTCCTCTTCTAGTTTGAGAAGCCCTAGCATGCCTCGATTGTCCTGCAAAAGCAGCCATGGATTGCCACTAACCCCTCATGGCTTTTTATTAATGGTCAGAATACTTTTCTGCAGTTAAAACTGTTGAGCTTTAATACCAATATGCATTGAATTTCCTCTCTAAACGATGTGCTTCTGAAGGATCATTGCTAGATTGGTTTAGCTTATTGAAGCCTTGTCTTTCATGAGCTCAATAGGTCATTTGCCCAATGTCCTACCCCTTGTGCTTATATTTTTACGATACCCTGCTTTTAGACTCTTGGATGGCAAGGGGACTGTTTCTCACATTCATTACAGTGCAGATTTTTAACCAAGTTTTTAAGCCTGGTTGGCTGTGGGGGTCTTATTTCCTAGATATCTGCCTTGGGGTATATATTTTTGGTCTCTTTACTTTGTACAAATATATGGTTGATTGAAGTTATAAAATTTTCACAAGTAAACATGTTGAATGATACAGATGGCAAGCCAGGGCACCAAGAAATGATGTAAGGACAAACAAAACTGCAGAAAGAATGAACAAGAAGAGGACTAACATAGGCCACAAAATTCCTTTTGTATACAAGTGCCCCCAAAAATAACGTTTTTGGAGACAGGGATGTCCCTATGACTTGGAGACACCTAGGAAACATCCACCCTCCGTACCCCCACCACCACCACTAGACAATAGACATCCCCAGTACATTTCCCTCGCAGACCTAGCAGAGGGAACGTTTGAGATGTCTCGACCTGTTAGAGACTTTGGGGAGACTTCTAGATGTCTCAGAAACTTTTAGGAAACTTTCCCAAGTCCCTCGACCATCCTGAAAACCCCCCGGCCGTCCCCTAAGTCAAGCACACCAAAAAGTAATTTTTTAACAGAAAACCAATGTCGCATGGGGACACATCCCCCTCAAATTTCAACGTTTCCAGGGATGGTGACGTCTGGGAAACGTCCCCCGAACCACCACCACCACCACAAGTCAAGGGTCGTCCCCTTAAAGTAGGGACATATCCATCTTAGAGGGGACTTTTGGGGGACTTCGGGACATCCCCAAGACTTCAAGGAAACTTGCCCCCAAGTCCCTCAACTGTCCCAAAACTTCTAGTCGTTCCTTGCTGTAAAAACACCGAAAAGGTGTTTTTTTATAATTAAAAACAAACACCAAAAAGATGTTTTTTATAATTAAAAACATACTTTTTTTGAATGTTTGTGCCCCCAACACCACCCACACTTTAAGCACTCAAAAAAACTATAAATGAACCTCATTCCAAATCACTATCAATGCTGAAAATATTGAGCAAGACTGCAAGTTCATGAGTGAAAGTCAGCAAGGCTGAAAGAGTGAGAGGGCATGGACTTTGGGGATGATATCTGATTAGAGGCATTGGGCCATTGGCCAATTGTATTTGAAATTTGGATGTAATCATCATTTTGAATATAAATTATGATATAAATATTAATATATTGATATTTGGCATTTTCATTGTTCAATGCAATATGTTTAGCATTTCAAACATTGTTGTCCCCAAACCGAGGCCCTTGGTAGCCCCCAATCCCCTGTTTTGAGACTCAATGGAACTAGTCTTTTTCTTGATGCTTGTGCCCCCAACCCTAACTCTAATAGTTTATGGGGCCCACCGACACTTTAAGCACTAAAAAGAACTAAAATAAACCTCACACTCACTCCAAATCACTATCAAAGCTTGAAAGCATTGAGCAAGGCTGCAAGTGCAACAGCTGCATAACAAGAGTGAGAGCAAGGAAGGCTGCAAGAGGGAGAGCAACAGCAAGAGGAAGAGCAAGTGCCGATTCTTCATTGATCAACAGTTCAAGTTTCAACACATTCATCAAGCCCTTGAGCCTTCAAGGTAAGTTGTCCCAGGTTTCAATACATTCATCAAGCCCTCGAGCATTCATCTACTGTCCTAGGTTTCTAGTTCTTGCTGCTGAGAGAAACTGGTCTACTTATAGCTTCATCCACTCTATTAAGAGGAACAGGCTCACCACTGGGAGGGCAGAGAATTTTGTACTTGTACATAGCACTTTGCATCTCATTGACTGCAGCACACTTACATACAAGGAGAGTCCAGCAGCCTAATGGAATGTAGAGCCAGAGGAGCCAGCACAGGTTGATGATGATGCGGCACAGGCAGAGTTGGTTGGTATTGGTTTGGAGGAGCTTGACCTCGAGGAGTCCAGCAATTCGAGTGATGAGGAGTTTGGCACAGACTTTGGGGATGATTACTAATAAAGGCATTGGGCCATTGGCCAATTGTATTTGAATTTGAATGTAATCATCATTTTGAATAGAAATATTAATATATTGATTTTTCATTGTTCAATGCAATGTGTATAGTATTTCAAAGTTTCACTTATTATCCCTTATACATTTTTTTAAACTAATTTTTCAAGTACTATATATATTTTCCTGTCGTTCCCAAACCTAGGCCCTTGGTCCCCCGTCCCCAAGACTCGTCCCCCATCCCAAGACTCCATGGAACTATGCTTAATTTAAAAGATCTAGGGCTACCACACCATTAAGGATCATCAAAACATTCAGTAAATGATATTGTCATCTCTTGAAAGGGGTTCTTCCTTGAATAGTAGAATTCTTCTTATTCTTCTTAAATTCTTAAATTATACAATGTTTTATGCATGTATTTTTTTCTTTGACAAATTTTTAGACAAAGATCTTAGAGCTAATTTTATAATTTTTATGCATGTAATGAAAGCACACAGCAAGTGATAAATGCTGTGTGCTTTCATTACATAAGCAAAAGTTCAAATCATGTGGAGGATATGTTTAAACCTATATGCCAGTTAAAGAATGAGAAGGGAGGATGAGTCATAATCTTGGATGGGTCTGAACGATTGTAAATTAAAATGGCAAGCATTTTAAGTATTTGCGTAGTATCCTCCTTGTATCTACTATAAGAAGATAATTCTCAGTAAAACACGTCGTCTACATATATCGTGGATTCTTGATTGACAAAGATGCTCCTTTTAGACTCTTGGTGAAAGGGGCCTGTTTCTCACATGCATTACAGTGTATATTTTTACTATTTTTTCAGCCTAGTTGGCTGTGGGGAGCTTAATTTCCTAGATATCTTCCGTGGGATCTACAGTCTTGGTCTCTTTACTTTGCACAAATATATGGTTAGTTGAAGTTTTGAGATTTTCACAGGTAAACGTTTTGAATAATATAGATGGCAAGCCATGGCACCAAGAAATTATGTAATGACGAACAAAACTGCAGGAAGAACAGGCATCTAGAAGGGGGCTGACAAATGCAAATATTTAAAAGATCCAGGGCTACCGCACCAGTTAAGAATTCTCGAACAGTCAGTAAATGATATTGTCATCTGCATATCCTGAAAGACTTCCGCTAGCTTTTGTGCAGCTATAATTTAATTAGTATTGAACATGTTCACCTGGGTTCTTCCTTCCATTAGTATTCTTTCTAAACTATACAATGTTTTATGCATGTATTTTTTCTTCAGCAAATTTGTAGACAAAGAACTTACAGCTAATTATATAATTTTTGCACTAAAAGGACTAGAGAATGTTAAAACTACGTAAATCCTGTAGAAAATTCAAAGTTGTATTCCAGGTGATAAGTACTGTATGCTTTCACTACATAAGTAAGAGTTCAAATCAAATGTAGGATATGGTTAAACTTTAAACCTATATACCAGTTGAAGAATAAAAAAGGAGAATAAGTCATAATCTTGGATAGGTCTGAACAATCATAAATTAAAAATGGAAAGCATTTTAAATTTTTGTGCAGTATCCCCCTTGTATCTACTACAAGAAGATAATTCTCAGTAAATCAGAACATCTACATATATCATGGATTCTTGATTGACGATGATTCTCCATAGCCAATTACAATCACTCTAAAATATGCTGAAAGTTACATGTAGAATAGTCTAATTTACTGCAAATATACATCCACCACAGAAAATAGGTAAATACGGAAGATAACAATAACATATTGCAAAATCTTTAAAAGAACATGAAAATTTCACAAAATAGCTTATATTGCACGCAGAAGAATTTTAGAAAGAACAGTAACAAGGTAAATTGGGATATGAGATTAATATATTCATACGATAATTACTAAAAATTAGCCTTTTCTTAAGAGCCTATTATTCACTACTGACATGTGAGATGAAAGAATTTCATGTTGTCCACTAGAATTCTACTCCAGCGATGGTCTGCCCAACTTGACACATGAATAAAAGGATGAAAACAGTCCAAGTCCCATGACACTCTGGAGGAATAAATACTCCAAAGACTGTCTGCATGTTTCAAGGGGCTTCCTAATAAAATAAAAATAATTAGCTTCTTGGACACACGTAGTTGTTTACTTTGTCATGACTAAGCCAGTCAGAATATTACAAATTCGTGTCTGACATTGACATGGTGCCAGCAAAAAACATTAGGTTTTTCTATAAATTTCAGGATTACTTTGCAACTATGGCCCACAGCAGCACACGGACGAGCAACCTCTAAGATGTAAGGGTTAGGAATAGAACATGGTATTTAATATTACAAACTCACAATTTTGCAAGGCAAAATGGAAAATTAGTATTCATAATGGAAGAAGCACAATCAGGACAAACCGACTCTACAATTCATATGACCAAGCAACACATCACCGCCAAAGGGTCCTCATAACACCAACAAAGGGAAAACATATTCACGCAAGACATATAAAGTTAAACTAAATGACTATAGAAGAGATGAATATACAGAGGGCATGGTTGGATAAAAACAACTGACCGCCCAGAAGTATCTGCATAGCATAAGGTCTTATCACCTAAGTATGATGACCATTAAATAAAATATAACCCAGTGTCTCTAACCAGTGTCACACTGTTCCTGATAGATATTATTTATAAGCTAACACTCCAATTGGTTAGTGCAAACCATCTTAATAATGATAGTCATGCACAGGAGTGACTATTGAATGTTAACCTTCCACAGGCCTTAGGACATCCCTCCTGCAATTAGGTGTAATGCTCGGGTACCTATTGTTACATTATTCCTAGTAAATTAAAATTCTAAGCCAACATCCCAATCGGGTAGGGAACACCCTCTCGCCATGAATGCAAAGGTGAGACTACTCGTTTTAACTGCAAAACTTAGGAGATTCCTCCTGCAATTAGGTGTAATCCTTGAGTCACCTCTAGCAACTGGTGCATATGTCCTTCCATGGAGACTCTGCAACGGAACTTTGAACTGAAGCATCCTAACAAGTGTGAGTTAGCATTTGGGCCCTTCATCTTGTCAAGTCTATATATATATCCCAGTTCTCTGAATCCCAAGCTCAAAAAATAATACAGGATTCTCTTTATTTCATTAATTATTTTTATAGCTGAGATTTTTTAGAGAATAAATGTTCACAGCTAATATCAAACTCTCAAAAAATGTTACAAATTAATATTGAGCAAAAAAAATCCAAAAGATATATATATATATATATATATATATATCCCAGTTCTCTGAATCCCAAGCTCAAAAATAATACAGGATTCTCTTTATTTCATTAATTATTTTTATAGCTGAGATTTTTAGAGAATAAATGTTCACAGCCAATATCAAACTCTCAAAAAATGTTACAAATTAATATTGAGCAAAAAAAATCCAAAAAATTTGGGGCGTGTGGTGGGGAACGATGAATTTCACATAGTACGCCCAGATTCCTATAACAATGCATGAACACAAGCCCGTTCCTATGTGTCCATGGGGACACATAGAGGTATAATGGAATGTGACCATATTAAGGACCCAAACCCAGCTCCCATGTTATCTATGAGCTTCCCTAATGTATGCCCTAACACTTTAGTCACAGTATGAGCTCGGGTGGTAAAAAGGTGGCTTTCAAAGTGCAGTACCGGGTTCACACCACAGGAGGCTTAATAAAATGGTAACTCTGGATGATATCCCATCGAACACTATGGACGAGTGACAAGAACAAAATTGGCTTTCAAAGTGAAGTCCCGGGTTATACAGAGTACAGACATTATAAAGCTTTAAAAATGGATAAATTACAGCATCCACACATGCTGGGTGCGGCAAACCCCAATGAGCAAAGGCCAGAGAAAAGTCCTAACTGACTTTGACGGAAGATTGATATAGTTGTAACATCTTAGCAGAAGGTTACGCCCTCCAAGCATGGGAGCTCAGAATTTACCAGATCACAAAAAAAACTACTGGAACAAAGGCATGGAAGAAAAATGATTATACCACTGCTGGAACTCTAGATTAAATCATGCCCAATGCATTTCTTAGTTGGGATTCTTTTGAAAAGGGCTATAAACCAGCCATAGAATTGTCTAGGCAACTGAAAACGTCGGTCTGGAAGAGAGAGCCAAAAAAATCAAACAGCTAAGATAGCTGAAAACAGTGTGAATTGATACAAATCAAATTTATTTATTTATTTTGAAATCAGAGATGATTACAAAACCGAACGTGTAAGATAATAAGGATAAATCGACTTACTCGTGAGATCTGGCATACTTTTTGGAGGGGTGAGAAGCATTCGCGGGGTCTGTACCCATTCTTGCTAGATATTGGCTACTATCCTCCGACTAAAACTCTTTTGGATTAATGGCAGCACCCAATCTGATCAGCTATTGCGATTGCTCCGTCGGTTGATGGGGTAAATGAGCACGGCGGGCGAGATTGATACTTCTATGTTGTGAACTTCGGGCTGTTGAAATGAAATGAAATGAAATGAAAGATTTTAGCGACTTCCACGAGGCCGAAAAGTCTATTGAAGTCTTTGCCATATGTTCTTCTACTATGAATCTTGAGCACCAAACCAGCGATCTTTTGAAGTTTTGTTTCTTCAAATAACTCATTTAAGTTGTCCACTTTTAATTCGTTTTGTACTGGATACGAATATCATCATATGTTGAACACTCCATAATGAAATGTCATTCTATTTCAACAACCCCTTTGCTGCAAAAAAGACAAATTCTCCTTTCCCAATCCTCTTTGGGAATAGTCCATCTACCGGTTTCACAACGAAGATGATGTGATCCGGTCCTCAACTGAGCCACTAAAATCCTTGCCTTACCTTTGATAACTGCCCCTAGATAAGCTTTTTCATCATGCTCCCAAGTGGGGTTGAATTCTTTGATATATTGTGCTTTCTTACGACCCATCTGTTATGTCCACATGGCAGTCCTAAACTTCTCCATCACATAATTTTTTATTTCCCTGTTGTTGTTAGGACACTCCTGAAAATTGATGCCCCATTTGTTCATCCATTTGTTGTTCTGTTTCATCCAGGTTTTCTTTCTACACTCTAGATTATCCTCTGTAACCATTTTGGGCCAGCGAAGATCGTCCATGCTTTCAACTTTTTCAAATAGCTTATCAGTCGAGTTATTATCAATGCTTCCATTGGGAAGGTACCCGCTTCAACTAACAAGATCTCATAAGGAACTATTGATTTAACTTTAAGAGTGCTTGTGATTAGATGTTTCTAGATTCTTTCTAATTGTCATCATCCATGCTTTGACATGCTACTTCCCCAAACCTCGCAACCGTAAAGAGCAATCGGGTAACCAACAAACCAAAGAGGGTTTTCGTAGTTTTTAGTCAAAGCTCCACTTTCCTACCCGTATTTTGAAGTAGGTAAGATGTTTTCCAACCTCCTGTATCATTTTTTTCTTTGCATGTCTTCCACTCATCTTGTTGTGAAAATCAATCCTAAGATATTTATATTTTGTAACAATTTCCAATGGACTCCCCTCAAAAAGAAAGTTAATTTGCCTCTCTTTTCTTTTTAGGGAAAAAATCATGATTTTTGTTTTGCTAATGTTCACTTGCATCCCGACTTCCTGGCAAAAAAATTCTAAAGCTTTTAGATGTTCCCTTAATCCATGAGCTATCGTTGAAATTAAGATAAGATCATCGGTATATAAGAGTAACTTCACCACATACTCAGCCAATTGTACACCCCCTCCTTAAGTTTTACGTAGCCATTCTTCAAGCTTGTCAATGTATAAACCAAACAAAGTGGGAGAAAGAGGGCAGCCTTGTTTGACCCCAATGTCACTACCAAAACATTCAAACATACCTTATATGGTTTCGATTTTAGCTTTGACTTCCCCAAACCTCGCAACCGTAAAGAGTAACTAGGGTAACCAACAAACCAAAGAGGGTTTTCTTAGTTTTCCAGTCCCAAAGCTCCACTTTCCTACCCGTATTTTGAAGTAGGTAAGATGTTTTCCAACCTCCCTGTATCCTTTTTCTTTGCATGTCTCCCAGCTCATCTTGTTGTGAAAATCAATCCTAAGATATTTATATTTTGTAACAATTTCCAGTGGACTCCCCTCAAAAAGAAAGTTAATTTGCCTCTCTTTTTTTTTTAGGGAAAAAATCATGATTTTTGTTTTGCTAATGTTCACTTGCATCCCGACTTCCTGGCAAAAGAATTCTAAAGCTTTTAGATGCTCCCTCAATCCTTGAGTTGTTGTTGAAATTAAGATAAGATCATCGGCATATAAGAGTAACTTCACCACATACTCGGCCAACTGTACACCCCCTCCTTCAGTTTTACGTAACCATTCTTCAAGCTTGTCAATGTATAAACCAAACAAAGTGGGAGAAAGAGGGCAACCTTGTTTGACCCCAATGTCACTACCAAAACATTCAAACATACCTTTTATGGTTATGATTTTAGCTTTGACATGCTCATAAAGTCTATGTATTGTTGCTCTAAGCTCATATGGAATCTCAAGTTCCTCCATCATGTTCCAAAGTTTGTCTCTGGGAATCGTGTCAAAGGCTTTCTTAAAATCAACAAAACAACAAAAAGCTTCATCCCGTTGAGTATACGTATGCACCCAAAATTGCATGTGTTACATTGTCGGAAAATGGTTACAAAAGTCCCCAATGATGATTCATGTCCTTTCGAAAGGTGTTCGAGTTCTTAAGCTCATCCGTAGTGTATATTTGTAACATATGCATCTTTACTTAGCTTTTCCACGCTTTTCTTTTAGCTTCCTGCTCTTTTCTATGCATGTTTTGGCCTTAAGTGTCAAAATCGTCGCCTTGCATGGGCGGTGGTTTTGCGATTGTTACCCAAGACAGGTGGTGGCGGTCTGCGATTATCACCTGCGTAGGGTGGCGGTCGGAGCGATTTTTCTAGAACTCTTCATGCATGATTTTAACATGCGATGCTTCACTTAACTTGACTTCCAAGGTGTGTTTGTGAACCAAATTGCCTAAAAATAGTCTTGATTTCATGGTATTCCTTCCCTCTTCTATTTTTAAATAGATTTAATTAGTTTGAACTGCCTCTTCACCCAATGATTTGGCACTCCAAGGCTGCCTTATGCATGAAGGCACATCCCAACCAATTCTTATATATTCAATGTTTGTATTCAAGTAAATGGCCTGAGAATTTTGTGTATCTTGCATAGTATTCTTTATGTAACAATCCTGTTGGAAATTGCATAGCCAAGCTCTATTCACTTGTGTTATCTCTCTTCTACTTGCATTGCAACTAGATTTTCCTTCAAGCTGTCATTGCTCAAGCGCCTTCTCCTGTTGTTGCCTTTGCATTCCCAATTCCTTGGACTCATATGGACACATAGAGAAAGAAAGGATAAAGTGAGGGGAAAATTCATTACACGAGTTGGATTTATCTTTGTTCTGTAGATTCTAGGTAGGGGTTGATGTTTGATTTTCCTTCATTGGTGCAATTTATTACTGTTATATCGCATCAAATAGAGCAGAAAACCAATATTCTTTCATTTGCAAGTAATTAGTTAATTTCCAAGAGGTTTTAAATCATTAATAGCATCTCCCGGTGACGGATCTTCCTCTTCCTATCCATGTAGATTTGAAGAAGAAAATATTTGTAGGAATTTGTCTGCATATCATAGATTATTGGGAAAATTTCTTATTTTATGTTAAGCATTACTTAGAATACACTCACACCGGGTGAATAACCACTCTAGATTATTTTGCTTGTTTAGTTTTAGTGTAGAAGTAGATTTGATTATTTAGAATAAAAGCAATTTGTTGTTTGTAATTATGATGTTTCAGTTCTGTTGCTTTATTTAGGTTAGTTTCCTTTCAGCAGTAGCATAGATTGTTAGTTTCATCTTAGTTAATTTTGACACTTCAAACAAGTTCAACATTGAGATTGATTAAACAAACCATAGGGAATTTACGCTACCCGTTCATAGCCTTTAAATCTCCCCTTTGCCAACTCAAATCTACTAGGACATCACACTACCAGATCTTAGTCATTAATCCTCCTATAATTAGCCACACATATTTCCACATCGGCTGCCTACTGACATGACCTCGGGGGTCGAGTGCGGTTGAAGGTTGCATGTCAATTTTCATTCGTACAAATTGGTGAACCCAACGTGAAGGATTAATTCCTTCTTGTTTTCTTTTCTTTCATTGTTATTACCTCATCTTTCCATTTCTTCCTCTATTTTGGTAGGTATTTTATACTTTTTAAAATATGTCTGGAAGAGAGTTTGGTGGGCCATTTGGCTCTGATAGATATTACACCAATGTGCAACCACAACAATCCCCTTATCTTTCAAGGTGGGGTGACAATTACACAAACAACGTCCAAACCTCCCCTAGTTACACTTCAAACCCCATTAGCTATGTAAGGATGGAGGAGGTTGATCAACCATTAAACATGTAATACGGTCAACCCAATACAAACCACGTTGTTATCACAAATGGAATAGGTTCTTACCATAAAGTCTTGTCAAGACCTCACATTGCCATGTAATCAACAAAAGATTATGTATTTGCACGAATAGTTAATCCTCTTTGTCAGATAGATGAGTCTTTGGATAGAATGAAGGCTACTGACCTCGATATTTTGAATACATATCCTTTGATTCTTACTTTTGTGGAAGATAATAATTATAACATCTTTGAACAATTCATGACAAGGTATTATGAGCTGCTTTCAATCAAACCCTATGCCACATGCACCCCAACAAGGGAATCAATCCCCTCCCAACGATCTTATTTCTACTTTAGTAGGGAGGATTAGAGAACTAGAAAGTGCCCGACTTCACAACCAACACATGTAATATGGAAAAACACGGGGTATCCAGTTAACATCAAAGGATCGTAACACTAGTTAAAACGCCCACACGCAACCCAAGAACAAACTAGAACAAATTAGAAAAAATTATGGAATAATTTTTTCTAAAAGTGTACCCACAACAGTTGTCACATTAATGATTCAAAGACAATTTTATTTAATAAATAAAATTTTCCGTTATAACAAATATCAAACCCACATTAAACTTTAATGAATCTAATCTGGCCAAGCATGGTAAATTTCTCCCTAAGTATTATTTTATTAAACAATTTAATTCCTTCCCATGGGATGTCAAGGGTAAAAGTGGCCAATGTAATTAAATACCAAGGTTATTTAATTTCTACAATGTTGAAACAACTAGCAAGGTTCCTTATTTAATATTGGGTTAGGATAATGAACACTTTCTTGCCCCATAAAGTAACCCCTTAAAAAGTCAACCCATGTTTTTGAAATTAAAACATTTAAATTAAAAAGGCAATTTCCACTCACCCACTGTCCACATACTTTTGTAGGGATGAATATCATCCCTTGGATGGATTCAATTAGGACCCTTGATGAGGAAAAAGGGCAACTAACCCTAAAGCATGCTTATGAAGGCTTCTTTCTCTTTTCATTTGGCTCATTGTTTCTCTTTTGTTTTGCAGGTTGTTGGAGGAGAAAAGGAAGAGGAGCCCAAAGCTTTTGGAGAGGCCTACTTGTTTCATTTACTTTGGAGCCCATTCAAAGGCATTTGTACATTTTATTTAGATCATTTTTGTTGGGTTTGGAAAGGTACCTATTTTATTGATATACTAGGTTTGATTTATATTTTCATTTGGGTATATATATATATATATATATATATATATCTATATATATATATATATATATATATATATCTATATATATATATATATATATATATAAATATATATATATATATATATATATATATATATATATATATATATATATTTAAAAAAGTGTGTGTGTGTGTGTGTGTGTGTAATAAAAAGAAAATGATTGGGTACTTTTACATAGTCCGTTTTTTAAAAATAGTGATAATAGCAAATTTATTAAACTATAGTTTGGGGTTTGATTTATATAAAGACATTTCATATTGGGATATATATATATATATATATATATTATATATAGAAATATAAATAATAAGTATATTACTAAATTAAATTTTATTAATAATAATTTGAATATTAGTAATTTGATCATTGGGTAGTAATGTTCCTAATATCAATAGTATTAGTAAAATTAAGGAAACTTATACTTAAATTTTCTCTTAATATTTGGTAGGAATGTTTCCAAAGGTTAATTTAACACTTTGTTTTTTCTTATTGTTACCATTTTCTTAACATAAATTTTAGAATGAAAAATGTTTAATCTAATAATGTAATCCCAAAGCCATAGGTCTAGGGTTTACTTGGAACTTGGTAGCTTCTTTACACAACTAGATTTAGGAATCATTTTATTTTATTGAGCAAATGAAAAGACCACTAACACCTAAGTTCTTTCCATCCAAACATACAAGCTTAAAACTTCCTTCACTAATTTATAAACATCATGGAATACAAAGAAGTAACCATCCCTTTTCTTCTTTTTTCAAACTACTATTTTGAACCATTCACACAAATAATTATAACCAAGTTTTTCAATAAATCTTAAGATGAGAGCTACTAAATTTCCAATAGTTTTTTTAACAAGAACAACATACTTTTGTGGGAATAAATCAACTTCAATGGAATGAAATATTTCCTCTTTAAAAGCTTCTTTTCTATCTCAACAACTAGCTTTACAAACACAATTCTTTCCTTCCCCTTATAATATACAACACAACTTTGAAATCCAATAATCAATACAACTTTTCCTCACAAGATTAATACATTATCTTCCACTTAAAGTGGGAAATTTTTACAAGAAGGAAGGACTACAATGAGGTACCAAATGTCTTCAAGTATAGCTCCAAAATCAACCCTTCAATCAAGCTCCATATTCTCATCACTTGACCACAACAACCAAAAAAGGGGGAGAGGCAACACTCTCCACCCAACCAAAATTCCAATGACAAGAAGAAGCAATTCTTCTCATGAGCCCCGAGCCCCAACCACAAGGCAATGAGGGATGTTTCAACTCATGACAACTAAAACATTGCTTCAACATTCACAAACACACAACCAAACACATAAAAGAGAAGGTCACAAAATACTTACTTTTAAACACAAAGAATTCCCAACAAAGGCTTCCAAATTAGCCAAAAAGAGATAGGAAAAATGGGGTTCCTTGTGCCTCCCAAGGGTTTGGATGCCCACCTCTAAATCCCTCCAACACACATTCAATCTCAAGTCTCTTATGCCTCCCTCACTCTTATGGCTCCCACAATACATAATATAATAGAATAAAATAAGGTGGGGCATCCAAACCCACTCCTCCTAAACCCAACAAGAATCTCTTATGCCTCCCTACATTATTTCATCCCCATATCCAAATCTCAACACAACCTAAGGTCAACAATCTACCCCATACATCAACAAGAACACTATTTCACACAAATACATTACATGCAAGAATTTAGGAAGCAAGATAAAATAATAAGATCTTACCTTGCCATGGTAAGCTCCTCTTTGAAAACTAGATCCAAAATCTTCAACACAAGCAAATTTTCCAAGAAATCTTCAAACTCCCACAAGCAAAGCATCCAAGAGAAAGAGCTCCAAAAATAAGTGAGTAACCCCAAATTCCCCTCAAATTTTTGAATAAATAGAAAGAAGGAGGAGGAGGATGATGTGGCTCCAAGTAGGATGCCACATCATTTCCTCTCCACTCCACATCACCCTAGTCAACCCCATACTCCAAAGCATAATTAATAAGTGGTTGAAGAAATGACATTTTACTTACACACACAAACTAAGCCCACACCCCTTAAGGACTAAAAAATAAATACATGTAAGAAAGTGCAATAAAAATCTTACATTTTGTCTTCCCAAAACACATAATGGGGTCTAATTTTGACCCCCCAACCCATAGGTAGGGTTGGTATAGTAAATTTAGAGGTGTGGGACAAGTTTAACTTGTCCCATAAGCCTCCAAAATTGGCCCCTAAGGACAAATCTGAATTTCTAAGGAAAGGTGGAGTGTTCCACTAAACATAATTTAATTAATTAATACAAGGGAAAATACATCACTAAATAATCACATACTAAAATTAAATAAAGGAAACAAAATAAAAGAACACACACACCCCTTGGTCACATTTGGAGGTTATCCCCCCCATGGGAACCCCCTAACAACAAACAAGACACACACCACAAAACACTAGTTGCCATGGTGACCCTTGTTGAATTCATCTGGTATTCCGATGTGGTTGGTGTTGGTGCTCAATTTGATCTCACCTCGTTTGTCCTTGAAATTCTTCAATTTACGGGCTCTGTCATCTTTTCTATCTCCCTCAGTATTGATGCATGAAAACTCTATCCTCCATTTGGTTGCCATGATTAGTCCCTTCCTTTGGTCGAGGATCACTTTAAATCCGAGTTTGTTTTCCGTTCCTCTATCCATGTGAAATAATTTGTAACTTGGGTGAAAACTCGGTTTTTTCCCTTCCTTCCATTTTCCACAGTCATGTTTTGTTTTCCCTGTCAATTTTTGTCCCAAATATCTATGGAAACGTGATTGGATGTGGCTTGGAAGATCATATTTGGGCCTTATATCATTTCCAAATTCTCTATCTTGAAAGAAAGATTCATTTCTAGGGTGCAAATGGTGATTTCCTTGCATTTTACGGTTTGATGGGTGTGTTTTTCCCATCAAATTTATATCTCAACATCTGTGGAAACGTGGCCCTTTCTAGTTGGATGTGGCTCGGTGAGGCACTTTGAAACTCTAAGGCCCACTTCAACTCAAAACTTGTCCACAGTGGAGGGCCGATGCTCATCTGAAAATTCACCTTTTGGTTTGACCTTGGAGTTGCGCTAGGGAGACACATGGAGGTTTTCACTGCCTTGCCCAAACTTAGACATTTTTTTTTCATGCGGTCGGTGCAGCTTTGGTGAGACCATGGACACGTGGAGGGCCGACACTCATTTGAGGATCCACCTTAGGGTCCCCCCCACCTTAAGGGGACATGTGGTGACGCATTTGGGGACACGTGGAGGCTTCGACACGTGTGGCTCCGCTGGGCTCCTCTATACTTAAACTTTTCAAAGAAATTTTCTAAGGCCTAGGACACATGGAGGGACCACACATGTTTGGGTGGGGATTGGACCCTAAATTTTATTTTAAAGAAGCACCAGGAGGACACTTGGAGGCTTCGCTCACTCTGCCTTTGCTTGGACTTTTCAACGGCCAAGGAAAACTATCTCATACCCTAGACACATGGCACCTTCTTCTGATCCTTCAAATTTTTTAACAACTCTACCAAAATGAGACACGTGGTGAGCCCGTGCTTGTTTTGGGTCTCGCTTTTGAGGACCATCTCAAAGTGTGCCATTGAGACACGTGGAGGCTTCACTGGCTCCTTTTTACTGAGACTTTTCAAAGGCCAAAAATATTTTTCTTGGGCCCAGGGCATGTGGAAGGCCCGCGCTTGTTTGGAAACTTGCCCATGTACTTATCACCTTTGTAGTTGTGCTAAGGAAACACGTGGATGACTATAATATAAAGTAGAGAAGGGGTAGAATCACGGTTGTTGTGCATTGCGTCTGTTTTTGCCATTTTTGCTCCAAGACTCTTGGAGATGCGAATATGCATTGTTTTTCATCATTTTTGATGAAATTCCTTGTCATTTTTGTCTGCAAAGTGCCATTGAATGGATTTAGAACTTAATTTGTGAGTCCAAGGATTGTTAAGGTTGATATTTTGAAATTGGAATTGCTCGGGCACTTACAAAAATGTGAATTACCAGAGAAGATGGATGCGGGGTAGAGTTGCAGAGGAAAGAGAGGGAAAATGATGAAATGATGGAGGTTGCAGGCACAAAAAGGATGAAAAAGGTGTTGCCTCGAGAGTGAAAAGGATTACTGTCAGATCCAACTATACAGAGCCTCCAGAGAATGATTAAAATGGGGATTTCTTGCATGACAGAATCATAATGATTAGAAGGACTACCAAAAATTTGTGGCATGACATCCTAGTCATTAGTCGAGGGTCTGAGAAACGTGATCAATTCATAATTGGTCCACTGGCAAGCTTTCGGATGTGAATTTGTTAAACATCACTTTTTGAGGAAAATTGGTAACAAGCAAAGGTCCCTCGAATATTCTTCTTTTTGGGGGAAAATTTGGGATGAGTGAGCAAGTGAAATGTATAAATGTAATGAGAATACTCTTGCAAAGGGTCGGGGTTGAATTCTTAAGAGAAAATTTGAGAGAGCCCATCTTCCTGAGAGACCAATCCAAGAAACCTATTAATTTCTTGTGTTTTAGATTTCAATCACGTCAAGTTGGTTACGAGTGTACAACCATTGACAAGCTCTGAGACTGTTCAAAGAAACTTTTCCCCTGCTGATGAATCTAATCAATTTTGAGTTAATTTATGTCAATCTTGGAGCAATTTGTGTCTGCTTTGTTTCAAAATGTCTAAAGTAGTTTTTCTTATTCCTATTGCAATCTTGTGTTAAATTCCCTCCGAATCACATAGGATCTCATCCCTGTGATAGTTTAGTGGCATTTGTAATTTCATTTCAAGAAGAGCCTTCATCTGTGATGAGATAAACAATTTAAAATCACTTCACTTGTCATTTGTTGATAAAGATTGTCTCGTAAGCCTT
This sequence comes from Taxus wallichiana var. yunnanensis, assembly GCA_018340775.1. Taxonomy (NCBI): domain Eukaryota; kingdom Viridiplantae; phylum Streptophyta; class Pinopsida; order Cupressales; family Taxaceae; genus Taxus; species Taxus wallichiana. Next base: position 693,908,452 of record CM031244.1, on the reverse strand, counting down.
GAGTGTATCTTAGGCATGAGTGAGGAACTTGGGGTCTTTGATGTTTTATTGAGTCTTTAGCTCGAGCCTTTGTGTTAAATTCTTGGAGATTGTGTGAAACCGTGCAAATCTGGGCCTCCATTGATGCACACCTTTTGGTTAAAGGAATATTTTAGCTATTCTAAAGCTTTCTATCATTTAGCTTTCCAATTGTTGTGAAGTCTCTCAAAGATCTCGGTATAATCAATTTTATCCTGCTTAATCTCCCACAAAAATTATTCAAAAACAATGAATCCATCCTAAACTACCCTTTTTTCCTGTGTGTCCACAAATGTATAAATTCTACTGCTAAAATATGTAGAAGCAATCAGGATTCCATAATGTCTTTAGTAACCTTAGCCTTGTCTAGGAAATATCACCATTCTTTAGAAGTGACAACTGTGAGAGTTAAATTGTGGTGCATTGATCATATTTTCTTAGGGTCTCCTTTTAGATTTGTGTAAAGAAGGATATATTCATTCTCCTTCACCGACAGAGGTTACAAAATGGGTCCTCTCACCCTGGTCGAAAGGCACAACCTAAAGTAGTGAGGATAGATCAAATCCTTAATGAAGGTGTTATCCATTTCTCTGATGCCCGAGTGACAAAGAGTCAGAAAAATCTCTCTCCCAGCTACAAAATGACTCAAAATAAGATCTATCTGTCTCTCTAAGTCTTCTCTAAATCATTTGATGTTCTCGGTTTCCAAGGGAGAATCAATTTGGATACCAACACTAGAATGGAGTTGTTCTTTGGGGATTATTTGATCTCCAAGATTTATTTGTGAGCGGCAACAACACCAGAATGGCATCATTGTTGGGGATGATTTGTTGATTTGTTTCAGTTCATATCCATTTGGCCATCAACAACACTCGTGGTGTAATGGCATTCATTTGGGGACTCTTTGAAGTATTTTACAAATAAGTACATACAGACCATGGTAATACTTCTTACACATGTTGTGTGCTAATACATTGCTAAAACATCATTATCTATTCAGATCTGTAAGAATTGTTCAAATTTGTAAGTTCTGAGTGCAATATTTCCAGCTTATACAGTTATTGCACTAAAGTTTGTATCATCATTGACAAATTTGGGTAGAAGAAGAGCAGATCTTGTAAGCTTTACATGAATCTAGTATTGACAGACATTTGATAGGTCTTTCATAGTGCATTTGCACAAACTAAGGTGAAAATCCTTAGTGGTGACTCCATGTTATTTAAATTCTTAATAAATACCAGTGTCTTAACATATATCAAGTAAGATTTTTCATTAATCTTTGCAAAGTCTGGAAGGAAGAAGATCTTTCTTCACTAAGGACCCTAGTAGAAGGTTGTTTTAGAGTTGGGAAAGTCTAATTCAGAAGGAAGAAGAATTTGGAAGGTTTTGGAGATCAAACATCAAGAAAAGAGATATCCATTGGTGAAACTGATCAGCCTGTGATTGAAGATTGCAATACTTCCTCAAGTGCTTCTGAATCAGGTAGTCTCTTTATAAATCAAATTCTCCAACTAGAGAGGGTCCTTCTTTTGTATTTGAAATATTTACATCTCATTTTGTCCCTGTATTCTCCAAAGCTGATAGGATCTTCCAAGAAACAGAGTTTTTAGAGAACATCCATTTTGAGAATTGTATTCATGTGCCCCACAAACCCCTCACTCCTCATCATTTATTTCTCCTGTAAGATCACCTCCCAAAACAATATGGCCTAGCCCCCACCTAGACCTCCATTTGTTGTGAACACTTTTGGTCCTATAGATTTTAGAGGTATGGCTGGATATCCAAATGTTGTGCCCCAAGATGTTAGAAATAGATTGCCTAAATTTCAAGGAAATAATGCCATTACTGGGGATCAACACTTAAAGCTTTTTTGTCAATATGATGGAGGAATTTGAAATAGAATTTGAGGATGTGTACATTAAATTGTTTATCCATACTCTAGAAGAAGATGCAAGGGACTGGTATAAATCTTTGCCAGATAATTCCATTGATTCTTGGATAGAAATGAAGAATGCTTTTAGATTACATTATGGAGATAAAACAGACCCTAGGTTTCTTTTATTAGAATTTGAAAATATAAAAAAGAATCCTAATGAGTCTATTCATGACTTCAATACAAGGTTCAATAAGACCCTAAATAGGCTTCCTATGATCCTAAGGCCAAGTGATGTTTCTTGTTTGATAAAATACTCTGATGCTTTTGATAAGAAAGTTGCCTATTATTTAAGAGACAAGAACCCAACAACATTGAGGTAGGCCTTCACCATGGCTTTGTGATTGAAAATAATATCAAAGTAGTTGGTAAGCCTCCTAAGAGGGAAGGTATCAAGCTAGTCAATCTAGAGAAGCCTCAATCAAGTAAGGTTGTGGATCTTGAGGAAGTTGTAAAGACTTTGGCCAGAGCTGTCAAAGAAATCATCTTACAAGCTAGCCAGGGTAGAGAAAGGAATTGGACAAGGTTCTCAAGGTCAGCATAGGCAACAAGGACAAGATAGATTTGTAAATCATCCTAGAAATGATCAGAGATCTGATGAAAGAGGTAAAGGACCCATGGGAGCTAGACAACCCCAAGCTAGGGAAAATAGAGTAGTGCCTGATCCTCTAAATGCCGAGTTGTTGTTGTTGAAGAGACAAATGAAATTGATTGGTGTGACAAATGTTTCTTACCCCACCCACCATGTGAAGTAGATCAGCAAGTTGAAGAAGGATGATGATGATGATAACACTAATGATGATGCATGCATGGTGGATTGCTCTACAAGCTCACAACAAGGAGAAACTTCAACTGAAGTAATAAGTGTAAGAAATGCTACAAGTTTTTGGGATTGCATTCACTGGGTACCTCTTCTTCCTCCCTCTCATACTTTAGAAATAGATATGGTACAAGCTTTTGAACTTCCTAATAATGATTTTGAGTATCTAAGGGCTTTAATGATTAAGAAGTATGATGGAGGAATCCCATCAGAAGAGGATAGGAAGTTGTTAATGAATGTTGTTGTTGCCAAGAAAAGAGTATAACACAAGAAGTAAAGTTGTCAAAGGGGCAGGGCCTCAAGCCAAACCAAAAACCCCAATTCTCACCAATATCCCAAAAGAAACTCCAAAGAAAGATGCATCTGGAAAAGGCCTTGTTGTCTCAAGTAGAACTGGTGTTCCCACCCATGCCCAAAATGTGAAAAATCTTGTGTCATCCGATGAGTTTGTCAATCTTTCTCCAAATGTTGCTTTTCCCAAATACATTCCTTATGACATTGCCCAAGTCTTGAGTCAGATCAAGATTTTGTTCCAATTTGTTGAACTGCTTAGGATTCCTGAGCACAAGAAGAGGGCCTTTGAGTATTTGGGATTGGAAGAAGATAGGAGTACCCAAGGTAGAAATATAAATAATGTAGACACTCCTCCTCCAACCATTGCAGACCTAGAAAAACCACCAACATTGGAGGAGATAGGTGAACCACTTGAAGTTTACTTGGGAACATCTTTGGTTGAGTCTCAATTAAATGTTGATCCATTTTTTACAATGTTGATTATTAAGGATAGACTGTTGCACAATTATATGTTTGATTCCAGAGCATCATGCAATGTTATGCCTCTAGAGGTCATGAATGAATTGAACATTAAAGTGACAAAAACTTATGGCAAGTGTACTATAATGGATTCTAGAGAGGTGCCAGTTGTAGGATGTGTAAAAGGTTTGGTGGTACAACTTGCAACTTATCCGGGTAAGAACTTGAAACTTGATGTTGTTATTGTTGATTGCCCTACCAAATGGGGCATGTTGTTATCAAGAAAGTGGGCTGCAAAGTTGGTGGAAGTGTTTAGATGGATATGTCTTTTTTCCACCATTCCAATTGAAGGCATCCTTGTAAAGTTGTATGGAGAGAAGAAGATGTTGCACCTCATTGAAGATCCCAATAATGCTTCTTATGAAGTGTTGTATGTTGATGTAGATGTTGATAAATTTGTTGGATTTGCTGATGGAAAAGAGCACAAGATTGATCAATGTAAATGTCTTGAACAAGTAGGTTTTCCTTGGACCTTGTTATTCGATGGAGCTTGTTCCAAGTTTGGAAATGGTGTTGGTATTGTTTTGATTTCTCCAGCTAGAAGAGTTTGTTTTTTCTTTCAAACTCAACTTTGAATGCACTAACAACATTGCTAAATATGAAGCATTATTATTGGGTTTGAGAATTGCATGGAAATATGGTGTAAAGGATATCATTGTCAAAGGAGATTCAGAACTGATTGTCAAGTAGATTAGAAAACTTGTATGCTACTAAAAATTAGAGAATGAAACAATACAAGCATGCAGTCTAGGATTTGATTGAAATGTTTGACTCATTTAATATTGTGCACCATGATAGAAAGTTTAATGTTGTTGTAGAAAAGTTAGCAGTGCTAGGATCCAGATTTGGAAATTGTACAATATCTCCATTTTGTGAGTATGATGTTGAAATACTAACAAGGCCATCTATCCCTGACAACGTTAAAAATTGGCAAGTGTTCGATGATGATGCCTAGGTGAAATGGTTTCTGTAGAACCAAGGTGAGTTTTTGACCAAAATATAGATTGGGAACCAATGGTGTGTGTTGCTGAAGGAAAGGAAACTTTATTTGGCAAAGACATCATCCAATGAAGACAAACATGATTCCCAGAGGTTTGGTGGCACTTGAATCAAACTTTGATAATGTTGATTGCATTATTAATAGAAGTATGTTAGTTTCAAGAGATGTGGAAGAGCACGACCTGGGCACAAAGGAAAACCACATGTAAAATATGGTTAGGAAGCAATATGAGAAAGGAAGAGAAGCAATCCTATGTTCAATTGTTGAAGAAATATCAAGACTACCTAGCTTGGTCTTACTCGAGTTGAAGGCATACAAGGAAGATTTGTTCCAACATGAAATTCCTCTTGAATCTAATGCCAAGCCTTTTAGGAAAAAATAGAGGCCGATCAATCCACTCCTTTCTTTGAAGATGCAAGAAGAATTGAAGAAGTTGAGGGATGGAGGGATCATTCAGCCCACAAGGTACTCATCTTGGGTTACAAATTTAGTACATGTTAGAAAAAGAATGGTGATATAAGGTTGTGTGTAGACTTTAGGAACTTGAATAAAGCATCATTGAAAGATAATTACCCTCTGCCAAACATGGAGAATATGCTACAATTGGTAACTGGTTCTGAATTGTTATCCACTTTGGATGGTTTCTCTGGCTATAATCAAGTTGTTGTGAAGGAGTCAGAAAGAATAAAGACTACCTTTACCACTCCTTGGGGAACTTATGTCTATGTCAAGATGCCTTTTGGCTTAATGAATGCTAGAGCAACTTTCCAAAGAGCAATGGATGTAGCATTTGCTGGTTATATTAATGATTTTATTTTTTATCAAGATGATGTAACTGTGTTTTTCTAAAAAGAAATGATCACTTGCAACACTTGGAGAGAATGTTGTTAAGGTGTAGAGAGTATGGCATATCATTGAATCCCAAGAAGTGCCATTTTGGAGTGCAAAAGGAAAAGTTGCTTGGTCACATTGTATCAAAGGAAGGGGTCATGATTGATCCCGAGAGAGTGGAAGCCATCAACAAGGTTCCAATTTTGAGAACTAAGAAGGGAGTTCAATCCTTCTTTGGACAAATAAAATTTATCAGAAGATTTGTGTCTAACTTTTTTGAGATGACCATCCCCATTACTAGCATGCTGAAGAAGGACCAAGTTATCAAATGGGAAGAAGATTCCATTCAAGATTTCAATGGGATCAAAGAAGCATTAAAGCATGCCCCTATTTTGGCAGCTCCAAATTACAAGAAGCCTTTTCAAATGTTTTCTTTTGCTTTAAAAAACACCATTGCATCTATCTTGTTGTTGCAGAAGGATGATGAAGGGGATGAGAGACCAATTACCTTTTTCAATAAGGCATTGCAAGGAGCTGAGTTGAAGTACACCATCATGGAGAAGCAAGCATTTGCCTTGGTGAAAGAAACAAAGGTTTTTAGACCTTACATCTTGAGCTCTAAAGTTGTTGCTTATGTTCCCACACCATGGTGAAAGATATCTTATCAGAGATGGAGGTCTCAAGAAAAAGATGTAGATGGGTAAACAAGTTGCAGGAATATGACATGGATATCCAAACCATGAAATTGATAAGAGGTTTGGGCCTAGCTAAGCTTATGGCTGAGAGAAAACTTGAACTATTGAGGTGAATGAAGTAGAAGGAGAAAGGGTGGATGTCCTTGAAAAGTTGGTAAGCTCGAATGGTACAAAGATATAATATTTTATCTCAGACATCTATGTTTGCCCTAAACATTTGACTAAAAATTAGAAAAGAGCTCTTAAGTTAGCCTCCCAAAATATGTCATTACTGATTTTGGGTTAGCTTGGAAGAACCCCGAGGGAGTGCTCTTGAGATGCATCACTGAAGATGAGGCCCCCAAAATAATTGTTGATCTCCATGGAGGAGTTTTTGGGGGACATTTTGCTAGAAGAGTTACAACACATAAAATCTTGAGGGCTGGTTATTGGTGGCCAACTCTTTTCAAGGATACAACTCTATTGGTTAGGAAATGTGAAAGTTGCCAACATTTTTCTAGAAGACTGAAAGCTTCAGGTTCCCTTCCTTTGCAGCTCATGTGTCAATTGAAGCCCCATTTAAGCAATGGGGAATGGATTTCATTGGTGAGATTTCAGATCCTTCCAGTGTTGGTCATAAATGGATTCTTGTAGCCACTGATTATTTCACTAAGTGGGTGGAAGCAATCCCCACCAAGAAAGCAACACACCAAGTCATCATGGACTTCATGCTGAATCAAATCATATGTAGATTTGGAGTGCTAACTAAGATTGTTGCTGATAATGCCATGAGTTTTAGAGCCAAACCTTTGGTGGCAATGTGTAAAGGGTATGGAATCAATTTGACATATGCTTCTAACTACAATCCCCAAGGAAATGGACAAGTTGAGTCCAACAATAAAAACTTGTTGAAGATCATTAGAAGAACCTTGGAGCTGAACAAAAAGAAGTGGGGTGAGCAACTGAAGTTTTTGTTTGGGTTGATATAATCATTGTCAAAAGAGCTACTGGTAAAATCCCATTTGAGTTGGTATATGGAACTCAAGCTTTTTGCCCCTTCATTTGCAATTGTCTTCATTTTAGTTTGTTCAACAAATTGAAGATCAAGAAGTTAGTCCATATGATGCTCGAATCAATCAGATTATTGAGTTAGATGAAGAAAGAAGGGCATCCCATCAGTGGCATGTGAAGTTTAGAGAAAAGTTGAAGAAGTTATTTGATAAAAAAGTGACTCCAAGAGCTTTTAGTGTGGGAGATCTTGTGTTATTATGGGACAATAGGCATGAGGATAAGGGAAAACATGGAAAGTTTGATGCATTGTGGATGGGCCCTTATTCAATTGACATTTGAATTGGTGAACATACTTTCTTCTTAAAAGACTTAGATGGGGAATTGCTTGAATTTCCTATTAATGGTAGGCATTTGAAACATTTCCTTGATTGATTTCTCAGTAATCAAGGTATACTCCATTATACAATGTATAGTCTTTTGGTTTCTTTCTGCTTTCATGTTTTTTTATTTTTTTTTTATCCTGGTCCTGGTGGCCATTTTGTTGGTTTCTCGGTTCATCCTTGGGGGAGTTGGTTATTATTGTTTCTACTCTGCAAGCTTATTCTTTGACTCCATTGCCCAATGGTTTGTTTTTGGCACTTGGTCTGCTATTTGTTCTTGTGGCACTCACAGGAGTGCCCATCCCCGAGTCGGAGCCGATGTTGGTGCTCAATTTGATCTCACCCTGTTTGTCCTTGAAATTCTTCAATTTGTGGGCTCTGTCATCTTTTCTATCTCCCCGTATTGATGCATGAAAACTTATCCTCCATTTGGTTTCCATGATTAGTCCCTTCCTTTGGTCAAGGATCACTTTAAATCTAGAGTTTTTTTTTCGTTCCTCTATCCATGTGAAAGAATTTGTAACTTGGGCATAAAACTTCGGGGTTTTTTCCTTCCTTCCATTTTCCACAATCACGTTTTGTTTTCCTGTCAATTTTTGTCCCAAATATCTATGGAAACGTGATCTGATTGGATGGCTCAAAAGATCATATTTGGGCCTTATATCATTTCCAAATTCTCTGTCCTTAAAGAAAGATTCATTTCGGGTGTAAATGGTGATTTTCCTACATTTTACGGTTTGACGGTGTGTATTTTCCCCGTCAAATTTATATCTTAGCATCTGTGGAAATGTGGCCCTTTCTGGTTGGATGCGGCTCGAGGGGCACTTTGAAACTCTAAGGCCCGATTCAACTCAAAGCTTGTCCACGTGGAGGGTCGGCGCTCATTTGAAAATTTCACCTTTTGGTTTGACCTTGGAGTTGCACCGGGAGACACGTGGAGGTTTCGTTGCCTTGCCCAGACTTAGAAATTTTTTTCATGTGGCCGGTGCAGCTTTGGTGGACCATGGACATGTGGAGGGCCGATGCTCATTTGAGGATCCACCTAAGGTCCCACCTTAAATTTGCCAAGGGGACATGTGGTGAGCCCGCACTGTTTGGTCTTCGGGTCTTTTGGACCATCTCAAAGTTGTCGGGAGACACGTGGAGGCTTCCGCTCAGCTCCGCTCTATACTTAAACTTTTCAAAGAAATTTTCTAAGGCCTGGGACACATGGAGGGACCATGCCTATTTGGGGACCGGCCCCTAAATTTTATTTTGAAGAAGCGCCAAGAGGACACTTGGAGGCTTCCGCTCACTCTGCCCTTGCTTGGACTTTTCAATGGCCAAGGAAAACTATCTCGGACCCTAGACACATGGCACCTTCCACTGATCCTTCAACTTTTTTAACAACTCTACTGGACTGAGACACGTGGTGAGCCCGCGCTTGTTTGGGGTCTCACTTTTGGGACCATCTCAAAGTGTGCCAAGGTGACATGTGGAGGCTTCCACTAGCTCCTTTTACTGAGACTTTTTCAAAGGCCAAAAGGCATTTTTCTTGGGCCCAAGGCATGTGGAAGGCCCGCGCTTGTTTGGAAACTTGCCACTGTACCTCACCTTTGCAGTTATGCCAAGAAAACATGTGGATGACTCTAATCTAAAGTTGAGAAGGGCAAAATCAATGGTTGCTGTGCATTTCACCTATTTTTCTACCATTTTTGCTCCAAGACTCCTGGAGATGTGAATACACACTATTTTTCATCATTTTTGATGAAATTCCTTTTCATTTTTATCTGCAAAGTGCCATTGAATGGATTTAGAACTTAATTTGTGAGTCCAAGGATTGTTAAGGTTCGATATTTTGAAGTTGGAATTGCTGGGCACTTGCAAAAATGTGAATTACCAGAGAAGATGGATGCGGGGTAGAGTTGTAGAGGAAAGAGAGGGAAAAGGATGAAATGATGGAGGTTCAGTGCAAAAGATGAAAAAGGTGTTTCCTCGAGAGAGTGAAAAGGATTACCTGTCAGATCCAATTGTACAGAGCCTCCAGAGAATGATTAAAATGGGGATTTCTCACATGAAAGAATCAGAATGATTAGAAGGACTACCAAAAAGTTATGGCATGACATCCTAGTCATTAGTCGAGGGTCTGAGAAATGTGATCAGTTCATAATTGGTCCACTTGGCAGCTTTTGATGTGAATTTGTTAAACATCACTTTCTGAGGAAAATTGGTAACAAGAAAAGGTCCTCGAATATTCTTCTTTTTGGGGAAAATTTGGGATGAGTGAGCAAGTGAAATGTATAAATGCAATGAGAATACTCTTGCAAAGGGTCGGGGTTGAATTCTTAAGAGAAAATTTGAGAGAGCCCATCTTCCTGAGAGACCAATCCGAGAAACCTGTTAATTTCCTGTGTTTTAGATTTCAATCACGTCAAGTTGGTTATGAGTGTACAACCATTGACAAGCTCTGAGATTGTTCAAAGAAACTTTCCCCTATTGATGAATCTAATCAATTTTGAGTTAATTTGTGTCAATCTTGGAGCAATTTGTGTCTGCTTTGTTTAGAATGTCTACAAGTAGTTTTTCTTATTCCTATTACAATCTTGTGTTAAAGTCCTCCGAATCACACAAGATCTCATCCCTGTGATAGTTTAGTGGCATTTTGCAATTTCATTTCAAGAAGAGCCTTCATCTTGTGATGAGATAAACAATTTAAAATCACTTCACTATCATTTGTTGATAAATATTTTTTGTAAGCCTTCGAGTGTATCTTAGGCATGAGGAACCAGGGGTCTTTGATGTTTTATTGAGTCTTTAGCTCGAGCCTTCGTGTTAAATTCTTGGAGATTGTGTGAAACCGTGAAAATCTAGGCCTCCATTGATGCACACCTTTTGGTTGAAGGAATATTTTAGCTATTCCAAAGCTTTCTATCATTTAGCTTTCCAATTGTTGTGAAGTCTCTCAAAGATCTGGTATAATCAATTTTATCTACTTAATCTCCCACCAAAATTATTCAAAAACAAATGAATCCATCCCGAAACTACCCCTTTTCCTTGTGTGTCCACAAATGTATAAATTCTATTGCTACAAAATATGTAGAAGCAATCAAGATTCCATAATGTCTTTAGTAACCTTAGCCCTGTCTAGGAAATATCACCATTCTTTAGAAGTGACAACTCGTGAGAGTTAAATTGTGGTGCATTGATCATATTTTCTCAGGGTCTCCTTTTAGATTTGTGTAAAGAAGGATATCTTCATTCTCCTTCACCGACAGAGGTTACAAAATGGGTCCTCTCACCCGGTCGAAAGGCATGGCCTAAAGAAGTGAGGATAGATCAAATCCTTAATGAAGGTGCTATCCATTTCTTCGATGCCCGAGTGAAAAGAGTCAGACAAATCCCTACAAAACAACTCAAAATAAGATCTGTCTGTCTCTCAGTGTCTTACTAAATCTGTGATGCTGCTCAGTTTCCAAGGGAGAATCAATTTGGATACCAACAGTTGGTCTCCAATCTCCCGTTAGTTGTTTTATTTTATTTTACCTACAAAATATGCAATACCTCCTTCGGCCTCGTGGCCGCATCAAAACATCCAGGGTAAAATATATAATATAAATAAACAAGCATCCACATATAATTTAAATTAAATTATCATCTAGATAAGTAACGTTACCAGTTTGAATTTCCAACACTTCTCAATTTTTCATTTCATCAATATTAATAGTCTCACAAGATTAGTTTAACTACTAAGGTCTACTCAATATAACAAAAACATGAATGTCGAATACATAAATATGACGATAGTCCATCAATATAACATACCTCTAATAATCCACACACATAATACTATAATTCAAAATCCAACCATAGTCCAAGTATCTCAATCATCTAACATCAAGCTAAGTAAAAATGATACTATAATGTCCATACGTATAGCCAATAATATCAAAATCAAAAGTAATAGGTGTCGAAGGGAAGTGGGAACTACATCCCCCTCCTTAGACTTGACTTCCTCCCGGAAGTCACAAAGAGAGAGGTAGGAAACAATGCAACAAAAAAGGATCACACCCTTTATGGAATTGTTTTCTTTAACAAGTGTGGGTCTACAAAACCCAAGTTTGGTCCAATGCAATTCAACAAGAAGAAGGGAGATTGTAAGGGATGAGTTCTAAACTTTCTTCATGTAAGGTTGTGAACATTTAATTCTAAAGAGTAACTTTATGTGATCAACCAAGATACAACACATAACATTATAACATGAAGAGGTCAAAGGAGTCTCAAGAATAACCACCAAGTAGAGGAATAACAGGGAGAATTCCGTGAGTTTGAGAATGACCACATAGTTTCCCATGGAATACAACATACTGCAATAACAAAAGTTAAGGTTTCCACTAAGGTTAAGTTATGCTTTCAAAGTTCGTTATTTAGACGAGGCTAGCAGAATCAACCATGACCAAAAATTTTGTATGAGAAACATGTCTACTCAAAGGTCTCACAATTTTGAGATCACACAAGATGAGGTTAATCAATAAGGAAGGGCACCTAAATCAACAAAACATTTACAATCAAGGAAACTATTTATGGGAAGCACTTATATAACTCGAGAGGGTACAATCAAATTTTCATGGTAATACTAAGAAAAGTCATGACCACAAGGTTTCCTATAGTCTGATTTTACACCCTTTTTAAAGAATCGAACACACCACACTAACCAAATCTAGAGATGTCAAACATTTAGCAAAATATCTCCACTAGCAACTAACATATCAATACAAGAAGCACCATTCACTATAACATAATGGGATTCATTTATCTTATTTCCTACTCAAGCTCGGAATAACCATAAAGAGAGCACATGCATAAATCATAACACCAAAGAGCACTCAAGGTAGCTAGGGAGAAGAACAAGTAACAAGGGGGTCAACTACAATCCAAAGGTGCATTGTATTAAAAGCGAGTAATAGCTTATGAAAACAACTTGTACTTTCCTTTCCTAATTACAAAAGGGGAAAACATCAACAAGGTGTCATAAGAAATTTGAGGAGAAAAGAGGACTTCCCAAAATTGTTTCATATCCTTAACATATGTTTCCTTAAAATTACAATTAGCCTAGGTCACCAAGGACTAAATCAGCACACATGGAGGCTTCTTTTCTTAAAAATAAGAGATAAAACCCAATCCCAAAAGGCCACAACTCACACTCATCAAGCTATGAGGCAACAAGGGTACGAAACCCAAAATCCTGTAAGGGAAAAGCACATACACCTATGAACAAGGGAGTACTTCAGCAATTAGAACACATCACTATCAGCAAGGTGTTTCACAATTCTAGGTAGGCGGTAGAACTAAAGGTTCAACTATACATTGCACTCAAAACATAAATCTTACTCATTTTATAAATCAACTTATTAAGTCAAAAGTTGTAGTTTTTCTTGCTAAGCACATTCCTTACAAATTTTCTTAATTAAAACTTCCTCCTATTATGGCATCACAAGTTTGTGTTATAAGGAGCACCACTAGGGTTGGCATGATATCTCGCCATTCTGTATAGGCGACAAAATTATTTATTTTACTTCTAGGGAAGGTAAATGGAAAAAGTCTTCTTTTTATTTTCACATAGTTTTATTCCTTCTATTATTCTACCAAGATTATAGCAAGGAACCATTTTCTTTTTTCTAATGTTCCAGTTTATTTGTTAAGTTTCAAAGTCAAGTCCCTCAATTAGGGTTTTATTAGGATCAATTAATCATTTTACCAAATAGATTTTAATGAGAAGGAAGAGTCAAACATATCACATTATTACCTTTATGGGAATAAGAGATAAATCAACATATCACATTTTTAATTCTAAAGGAACAAGAGACCATTCATCATAACAATTACATCATTAATCTTGTAGAACTAGGAATTTATCAACCAACATGTGCCACGTAAAAATTTCAAGGGTTTACCAAAGAATTACAAGCATCACTAAAAACTTCAAGCGGGTCTCCACAAGTCTCAAAAGAAGTTACGAAGAAAAAGACCCATTAAAGAGGCATGTTTACTTTTATGAATTTAAGAGGTTTAACAATGTTTGTTATTTAGTCTCAAAATTTTGTTCACATAATAAGACAAGGAGAGTTTACAAACAACACTCATACTTCCACAAGATACCACCAACCAAGCAACAAGATGACAAGGAAAATTTTACTCCAAGGACACCACATTTCCCATTAGAAGACATCAAATGCAAGAGGACAATCAGCTAATCTACCTAACATGGCCTCAATGACCAAGAGTTGTAGTTTTAAAAGAAGAAGCACAATATAAGCACCACCACGATTAAAATATTAAGATCTACCAAACTAACATCTCTAAGAACAAGGTCCAAAAGACCCAAAAGCATCCATAAGTGTCTCCACGTAACCCAAAGATTAATAGGTCATAAAGTGTTATTCATAACAATTTAAAAAGAAAGTTAAGGCAAGGGTAGACTTATTTATAGGTCAATGAGAGCAAAACAAGCACACTTAATTAAACACATTGCCCGAATGGGCTTAAATCTAACCATAATTACCAAGATGCATACAATCCACAAGTCAATACTTTCTATGATGAAACAAGGAAACCATGATACAAATTAGCATGCCATCGATGAAATGTCACTACCAAACAAACACTTTTCCACTAACATATACATTAACCAAAATTCAATCCGATCCTAACACAATCCATAAGCCCATAACCAAACACATCTACTTGACGAGGATAAAAGCTCTTACCAGGTTGTAGGAGCATCACCACCACCACTAACAATTTCCAACTAGACCGCACTACACAACGAACTCTCCAAGATCCTAGACACACTCAAGGTTCCATATTTCCAAAACCAAGGCATAACTTAAAGCACTAGAAGACATTCCAGCACTTAGGTATACCCTCATACGACGAAATGTCACAATACAAACAATGTGGAACCAACTCACAACATGCAAGAAAGAATCACGTAAAATTTAGCTAAGTAGTCAACAGATAAATGAGCTCTGAGTCACCAATCAAAGTAAAATCCAAGAAATATCGGCAATCAAGGAAAGTGGCTAAGTAGCCACATTGAGTCTTCAAAAAATCTCGTAAAATATATATATATATATATAAAAGACCCCCAGAGCTTCTCAATCAAATCATAAATAAGATGTTGGTCCTTGATAAAATAACAAAAGTGTACGAATGTAAAGTACTGAAGGTCAACATCACATTCACTTTGCAACCCTTCATGGCCGCCAATAGGGGTACTATGCCTCGAGCTCCATTCTAATAACACATATGCAAAGTTGGATCAAAAGTGACACCAAGACCTAATATCCACTTACTCATACAGGGATTAAGTCACCAAAGTGGAAACCAAAACTAACTCGTCTAACCACTGAAGGAAAAAGGGGGAGCTATAGATAACTAAACAACTTCTAATTTACCCGATAGACTCCCGAACACAACCACTAACACTAAGCCACAAGAGTAACACCATACAATTTATTATTCCAACAAGGAAGAGTCTCAGTGGATTTATCGCATCATATGACTAAAGCAAGGGTTAGGACTCATTAAACAACATCTTTTCAAAGTAGAACCAAGTTCTTGCTGCACCAGAAGTTCACAAAAATGTCAATCTAATTCGACATTTTCAGTTAATTGTGTTTGACAAAACGTAATTAGGTGAGTACAATAATTCAAACAACTTTATTATTTTAATTATGGCGGTTCAAATTATTAATTGGTTTACGGGTTTCAAAGTTGGCCTAGGGTCCAAGCGTTGAACCCACGGCTCTGATACCAAGTGTAATGCCAACTAAAACGCCCACAAGTAACCTAAGAACAACCTAGAAAAATTATGGAATATTTATTTTTGAAAAGTGTGCCCACAAAAGTTTCAAAAACAATAGTTGTCACATTAATGTTTCAAAGTCAATTTTATTTAATAAATAAAATTTTCCGTTATAACAAATATTAAACCCACATTAAACTTTAATGAATTTAATCTAACTAAGCATGGTAAATTTCTCCCTAAGTATTATTTTAATAAAAAATTTAATTCCTACTATAGTTAAATATTCCCCATGGGATGTCAAGGGTAAAAGTGGCCAATGTAATTAAATACCAAGGTTATTTAATTTCTACAATGTTGAAACAACTAGCAAGGTCCCTTATTTAATATTGGGTTAGGATAATGAACACTTCCTTACCCCATAAAGTAACCCCTTAAAAAGTCAACCCATGTTTTTGAAATTAAAACATTTAAATTAAAAAGGACAATTTCCACTCACCCACTCTCCACCTACTTTTTGTAGGGATGAATCTCATCCCTTGGATGGATTCAATTAGGACCCTTGATGAGGAAAAATGGCAACTAACCCTAAAGCATGCTTATGAAGGCTTCTTTCTCTTTTCATTTGGCTCATTGTTTCTCTTTTGTTTTGCAGGTTGTTGGAGGAGGAAGGGAAGCCATTGGAGGCCATTCCAAGCTTTTGGAGAGGCCTACTTGTTTCATTTATTTTCTTATTTTGTTTACACCCTCTTCCATGGTTTCATAGCATTTGTACATTTTATTTAGATCATTTTTGTTGGGTTTGCCCAAATGGGTTTGTGGGTATTTTTCTATTTTATTGATATAGCTAGGTTTGATTTATATTTTCATTTGGGTATATAAAATATATATATATATATATATATATATATATATATATATATATATATATATATATATATATATATAAAAGATAAAAATAATAATAAAAAAGAAAATGATTAAGAAAGGGGTCGGCCACAACCACACATTTTACACAGTCTGTTTTGCAGTCCCAAAGGTAAAAATAGTGACCAAAAAGAATAAGGTGAGGGTTCTCACATTAACAAATTTATTAAACTATAGTTTGGGGTATTGGGGGAGGGTCCGTGCCCCCAATTATAAAGACATATATAAAGACATATACGTACGTGGATATATATATATATATCTTAATATAGAAGTATTAAATAATAAGTATATTACTAAATTAAATTTTTATTAATAATAATTTGAATATTATTAATTTGATCATGGGTAGTAATATTCCTAATATCAATAGTATTAGTAAAATTAAGGAAACTTATACTTAAATTTTCTCTTAATATTTGGTAGGAATGTTTCAAAGGTTAATTTAACACTTTATTTTTTCTTATTGTTACCATTTTCTTAACATCAATTTTAGAATGAAAAATGTTTAATCTAAAATGTAATCCCAAAGCCATAGGTCTAGGGTTTACTTGGAACTTGGTAGCTTCTTTACACAACTAGATTTAGGAATCATTCTATTTTATTGAGTAAATGAAAATACCACTAACACCTAAGTTCTTTCCATCCAAACATACAAGCTTAAAACTTCTTTCACTAATTTATAAACATCATGGAATACAAAGAAGTAACCATCCCTTTTCTTTTTCAAACTACTATTTTCCAACCATTCACACAAACAATTATAACCAAGTTTTTCAATAAATCTTAAGATGAGAGCTACTAACTTTCCAATAGTTTTTTTTTAACAAGAACAACATACTTTTGTGGGAATAAATCAACTTCAATGGAATGAAATATTTCCTCTTTAAAAGCTTCTTTTCTATCTCAACAACTAACTTTACAAACACAATTCTTTCCTTCCTTATAATATACAACACAACTTTGAAATCCAATAATCAATACAACTTTTCCTCACAAAGATTAATACATTGTCTTCCACTTAAAGTGGGAAATTTTACAAGAAGGAAGGACTAAAATGAGATACAAAATGTCTTCAAGTATAGCTCCAAAATCAACTCTTCAATCAAGCTCCATCTTCTCATCACTTGACCACAACAACCAAAAATGGGGGAGAGGCAACACTCTCCACCCAACCAAAATTCCAATGAGAAGAAGAAGCAATTCTTCTCATTGGCCCCGAGCCCCAACCACAAGGCAATAAGGGATGTTTCAACTCATGGCAACTAAAACATTGCTTCAACATTCACAATAAAACAACCAAACACATAAAAGAGAAGATCACAAAATACTTACTTTTAAACACAAAGAATTCCCAACAAAGGCTTCCAAATTAGCCAAAAAGAGATAGGAAAATGGGGGGTGCCCTTGTGCCTCCCAAGGGTTTGGATGCCCACCTCTAAATCCCTCCAACACACATTCAATCTCAAGTCTCTTATGCCTCCCTCACAACAAAACCAAGTCTCTTATGCCTCCCTCACTCTTATGGCTCCCACAATACATAATATAATAGAATAAAATAAGGTGGGGCATCCAAAACCCACTCCCTCCTAAACCCAACAAGAATCTCTTATGCCTCCCTACATTATTTCATCCCCATATCCAAATCTCAACACAACCTAAGGTCAACATTCTACCCAATACATCAACAAGAACACCATTTCACACAAACACATTACATGCAAGAATTTAGGAAGCAAGATAAAAGAATAAGATCCTACCTTGCCATGGTAAGCTCCTCTTTGAAAACTAGATCCAAAATCTTCAACACAAGCAAATTTCTCAAGCAATCTTCAAACTCCCACAAGCAAGCATCCAAGAGAAAGAGCTCCAAAATAAGTGAGTAACCCCAAATTCCCCTCAAAATTTTGAATAAATAGAAAGGAGGAGGAGGATGATGTGGCTCCAAGTAGGATGCCACATCATTTCCTCTCCACTCCACATCACCCTAGTCAACCCCATACTCCAAAGCATAATTAATAAGTGGGTGAAGAAATGACATTTTACTTACACACACAAACTAAGCCCACACCCCTTAAGGACTAAAAATAAATACATGTAAGAAAGTGCAATAAAATTTACCTTTTTGTCTTCCCAAAACACATAATGGGGTCTAATTTTGACCCCCCAACCCATAGGTAGGGTTGGTATAGTAAATTTAGAGGTGTGGGACAAGTTTAAATTGTCCCACAAGCCTCCAAAATTGGCCCCTAAGGACAAATCCGAATTTCTAAGGAGAGGGGGTGTTCCACACTCAAGGTTACTTACACTTCACTTACAACACATAAACCAAAGAACCATCTAATCTAATAAATGAATTCTTTTGTCCCATCCATGATTAGTTTTTCAGTCCCAAAGGTAAAAACAACGGCCAAAAAGAATAAGTGAGGGTTCTCACATTAACAAATTTATTAAACTATAGTTTGGGGAATTGGGGGGAGGGTCCCTCCCCCTAACTCCCCACACCTCCTTACCTTAAATGTCAATTGCGCAGCTAAAGGGGGCTATACAAAAACAATTCAATAAACTTTTGAATACTCACTCCTTTTAATATATATGTATACTTTTATTAAAGCCACCATTTTTTTAATTTCTAAAAAGGTTTAACTTTTATAAAGTTGAATTTACCTTATTTCCTTTTTTTTTTAAAGTTTTACCTTTATAAAGACATATAAGTACATGTGGATACACACACACACACACACACACACACACACACACACACACACACACACACACACACACACACACACACACACACACACACACACACACACACACACTTGTATCTCTTAATATAAAAGTATTAAATAATAAGTATATTACTAAATTGATTTGTTATTAATAATAATTTTCATATTATTAATTTGATCATGGGTAGTAATGTTCCTAATATCATAGTATTAGCAAAATTAAGGAAACTTATACTTAAATTTTCTCTTAATATTTGGTAGGAATGTTTCCAAAGGTTAATTTAAAATTTTATTTTTCTTATTGTTACCATTTTCTTGACATCTAATTTAGAATGAAAAATGTTTAATCTAACAATGTAATCCCAAAGCCATAGGTCTAGGGTTTACTTGGAAACTTGGTAGCTTCTTTACACAACTAAATTTAGGAATCATTCTATTTTATTGAGCAAATGAAAAGACCACTAACACCTAAGTTCTTTCCATTCAAACCTACAAGCTTAAAAATTCCTTCACTAATTTATAAACATCATGGAATACAAAGAAGTAACCATCCCTTTTTTTTTTCAAACTACTATTTTCCAACCATTCACACAAACAATTATAACCACGTTTTTCAATAAATCTTAAGATGAGAGTTACTAAATTTCTAATAGTTTTTTTTTAAACAAGAACAACATACTTTTGTGGGAATAAATCAACTTCAATGGAATGAAATATTTCTTTTAAAAGCTTCTTTTCTATCTCAACAACTAGCTTTACAAACACAATTCTTTCCTTCCCGCAAACACAACTTTGAAATCCAATAATCAATAAAAATTTTCCTCACAAGATTAATACATTGGCTTCCACTTAAAGTGGGAAAATTTACAAGAAGGAAGGACTACAATGAGGTACCAAATGTCTTCAAGTATAGCTCCAAATCAACCCTTCAACATCTTCTCACAACTTGACCACAACAACTTAAAAAAAGGGGGAGAGACAACACTCTCACTCAACCAAAATTCCAATGAGATTTAAACTCAACAAGAATTTTTATGCCTCTACATTATCGCCTCTGAAAACATGAATGTTGGTCTCGATCTTTACCCAATGAAAAAACACTTCACATTTACCTTGGCTAGCCATCAAAACATTTCATAAAATATACAATATAAATCAACAAGCATCTACATTTTATTTAAATTAAATCATCATCTAGATAAGTAGCATTCTTTGGTTTCAATTTCCAACACTTCTCAATTTTACATTTCATCAATATTAATAGGATCACAAGATTAATTTAACTGCTAAGGTCTACTCAATATAATGAAAACATGAATACCTAATATATAACCATATCGACAATCCATCAATATAACATACCTCTAATAATCCACACACATAATACTAAAATTCAAAATCCAACCATAGTCCAAGTATCTCAATCATCTAACATCAAGCTAAGTCAAAAATGATACTATAATGTCCATATGTATAACCAACAATATCAAAATCAAAAGTAATAGGTGTCGAAGGGAAGTGGGCACTACAAATACATCCCTTCCAATGAGAAACCAACACAATATCATGTATAAGAAGGTTATCTAATTCACTCAAATCCAAGTGATCTTCTCACGAGTTAGACACACTAGGGATGGGTCATCATCCTTCTTAAGATTAACCTACGTAAGGGTTGGTCAGAAGTGCGTTCTCGAATGCCGCCACAATAGGCAATGCGAAGTTCACTGGTTTTATGCCCACTAGTCCATATCATGGTACTATCCCACCTTACATGCACATGTATTCAAAAACTCCTCAAATGGACCCATATTCCATTCCCACTCCCTACATGCCATATCAAGGACCCCATAATTTTTTGTCAAACCTTATAATGCAGACTTATCCAACTCCTCCTCCTCCACCTCCTCATCAAGGATATTCAATGGTGGAATCTACACAATGGGTACATAAACTAAGTAATTAAAGGAGCCTATTGACTTCACCATACGTGGTGTCATGCTTCCACACCCATTGTTGGATATTCCAAAATTTAAGGGAGAAGAAGACCCGAATGCTCATATCAAGGGCTACGCTACATTGCTATCGGGAATTGTTTCCTTGGGATCATGTAGTGGTTAAGATCTTTCCAAAGACTCTCAAAGAAATCACATTGGATTGGTATTACTGTATTTTAAAAGATTTTATACATTCCTTTAAACAACTTGTTTCCGAGTTCATCAAAGCATTTGACATGAACAAGTTGTCGCGTACAGGGATTACGAAAGTTCTGCAGATATTACCCAGGAGAAAACTGAATTTGTCTCCCATTTCATCCAGAGATGGCGCTAAGTTCTCTATTTCTCTACAAGTGCACCCAACATGGACCAGATGGAACTTTGTGATCTTTTCCTTCACTCGCTCAATCGAGAGACTAGGGAGGAAGTCCAAAAGTTTCCTTTCTGCAATTACGAGGAAGTATTGGAAGGTGCGCTTTAGATTGACCAAGCCACTATAGACAAAGTGGACGTAAGATCTATGGTCCCAATGGGAAATTGGTATCCCCAAATCAAAATAATGTAAATTATCAAAACAATGGTGCCAACAACCAAGGACCTAAGGGTGTGAA
Source organism: Taxus wallichiana var. yunnanensis (assembly GCA_018340775.1). Classification (NCBI taxonomy): domain Eukaryota; kingdom Viridiplantae; phylum Streptophyta; class Pinopsida; order Cupressales; family Taxaceae; genus Taxus; species Taxus wallichiana. Next base: position 693,886,925 of record CM031244.1, on the reverse strand, counting down.
TCGCAATCATGGTGCTACCACGAATAGTGCTTATTGATCAAGCCAAAAACACTAGTTTCATGAATGACGGTAACACGATAACAATAACAAAACATGAAAAATCAAAGAGCCCCTAACACTATCTCCTTGGTCAACATGGTTACGTAAACCGTCCCTCTCAAAAGAAAAATCAAACCCAAGGCCCAAACCAGTATCAAAAATTTGGCCAAGGGGCAACGAATCATGGTTATAATAATCAATTTCAAAATTATAACCAATGTTATAATCAACAACAACAAGATGCTTATTAAAGGCCAAGAGATTACGATCCTAACCTATACTGTGGTTTCCATAAGGTTAAAGGTCAAGATGATAAGACTTTCGTGATTGCAACAAGTTATTGTAAGGAATTCCCGAAAACCAAAGGCACTCTTTGTAGACATGTTCCTAACAAATCCTGAAACAAACCCGTAGTCTAATCATTAGGACTTGTCATACCTCAAAATGTGAACCCTAAACATCCTAGGGATTCCCACGTAAATCCTCAAAATATAAACAAGGGTATTCCTATAGGAAACAACGACCATGAATCCTCAACCACTCGACAACTCTTGGGTTTCTCCTAACCTTGGTTCAAACGATAATACAAAAATCTTGGGATTAGTTGAGCTAGAGGTCAAGCCGAAATCAATACAACAACTCGCATAAAGGAGTACATTTCACAACCTCTACCCACTCTTTCCTTCCTACATGATGACATTCCTACAATCTCAAAACTAGTTGTAGCCTATGATTTAATAATGGATTTGAACAAGACCTTTTCTCACATTTTGGTTCCAGATTTTGAAGAATTCACCTACACATCGTTTTACATTTCTCAATGCACTAGGTCTTGGTCATCTAATCCATGTTACGCCACCTCCTAACACTCAAATAAATCATATTGACTTTGACATACATTCTCTAGGACAAAATGATAGGGATACTGGGTTTGTTTTTGATATAGACAAGATGCCATATGACGCTAAAATTTCCCGAAGAGGTGATCTTGTCTTATTTTTACAAGTATGGATTTATAAAATTTGCATTAAGAGAGCCATGATTGATGATAGGGCTGTTGTAAATGTGGTTCCTTTCTCTTTTTTTAGAAGTTTGGATATGAAGAGACAAATTGTTCCTCTACAAGAAACACGTTATGGGGGTACCAAAGTCTTAAAGAGAGCTTGATTGGAACCATAGTTCTTCTAGTTACGCTTGGTCCAAAAACCATCTTGATGGAGTTTTACATTATCGATGGGAAACAAGTTATAAAATAATCCTTGAGAGACCCTAGATTCATCGAATGAAGGCTATCCCCTCTACCCTGTTCAGGAGATTAGATTCCTCCATTTGGGGAAGGTCTTCATCACTCAAGGGGATCCTAAGCCCTTTGATATACACTTAGAAAACCTCAAGAAGAAGAAAGGAGTCCATACGAAGTATGAACTTCCTACGAATCAATTGAACAAACCACCTCCATCAAAAGAGTTAGTCCCGATCACCCCGGGTGTGCCGAAGGTTGAATTATTGACCCAAAAACATTTGAGGTGGCAAAAACAGATAAGGGTAAATCAATATATGTGGAAACAATTTCCACTAAAACCACAACAAAAATTATGAAAATCTTAGAGAGTGATAATCCGATCTTCCTCCCATTTGAACCATAGGGAATGGGTAGTCTTCTCGGTTTAGCATCTCTTCCCTCCGATGACCTAGGTCTAGGTGTAAACATGATAGAATTAACAAATGAAGAAGGGAAATTTGAGATTGAAATGATGCCCATCAAAACCATCTCTGAGGGTTGTTCTATTCTAAACCTTGGTTTCAACCCATGTGCATCTGAAACTAAGCTTGCCATATCCATGGGGCAAGGCCTCATCATTCAACAAGGGTCACAAGTAAACACAATGCTCTACATAGGAAACAAGGTGAGCAACATAGTCATGCTCACCCACACACCATGTCTCAAGAACGTGACAAAGAGGTTCACGAATGCCTCTTTCAGACAAATGATTTTAATGATTGGACATATACACTTCTAGGAAAGGGTTGTAAGTTTAAACCCAGAATGGTAGGCCCTTATCAAGAGAATGAAAATTTTGAGGATCATGGTTCTCCGCTGTGTACTTTTAGGGGTGAAGAATTTGATATTTGTCAACTTTCTTCACCTTATCCATCATGACATGTAGTTTCACATGCATTTCCACATGTACATTGTTGCATTTGCATTGCATTTTCATCTGCTAGTTCATTTCATAAATTTTTGATCAAGGGACTTATTCTTATAGCAATTCCTAAAAACTTCTGAAAACATTGACAAAACATTCAAATCACGCCTCTTCAAATTCTCATAGAGTCATCAAATTGTTTTTGAATCATTTCATCGGTTAAAATAAGATAAGACAAGCTTTGATAGTAACTATACCAAGGCCTGCATACTTGGTTCTATTTATAGTTTCTTCTAGATTAGGTGTCTTTGCCTACGTCTGTTCTAGAAGCTTCATGGTGTCACATCTATCCCATATACGTCTCTTTGGAAATAAGAACATTCTAGAAATTTTGCCTAGATAAATAAGTCAAATGCAAATTCATAGAAATTTTTTATTTTACACATTTATTTTCCCTATCAACCTTCGATGTTGAGCCTGTGTCTCTTACTAGTGACGTAGGGTTGGGAAAGGAGAGAAGTTCCCTTACTCACCTATGCCTTTTCCATGGTGATGAGTCCATACTTCCTACTGGTAGCATGGGGCAAGGTGTAGGGGGTCTCTTTAAAAAATTTGAATGTTAGAAAGCAGTTCATTCAAATGCTTTGAAATCATAAATCGAATAAAGTGAGTTAGATATCTAGAATTACAAAAGAGTTTAAAACCTCAAAACCATATTTTGTCAACCAAGTGGCCATCTATGGATCTAAGTCTAGATAAAATGGAAAGCAATTCACATTTTAAACTATGAAGAAAACTTGAGTAGAATGAGGTTGTAGGGTTTCAATTTGTTTTTGCCAAATCCTTGTCTTTCTCTCATCATTACCATTCAACAAATTTCTATAACTTGTGCCCCTTTTGGCTCTTGGTGTTGAGCCCTCGCATCTTACCGAGTTGCATGGAGTTAGGAGTGGGACAAGTTCGTTCACTTATCATATCACTTTTTTGTCACATCTTGCCAAAATAATATAAAGTATCGAAAATTACTTAGAGAAGCTAAATTTCAACATTACAATGTATTTACATTATCATGTACTAACATTAAAAGACACAAAAAAAAAGAAATCATTCGTTAACATTCATATCCACTACATACATTCTGAAAAGCATAGAAAACTAGAAAGTCTAAACATCTAGAGTACACATGTGAATCAAACCATAAATGTGAGTAAACTCTATGTAATGAATTACCAAACCAAAAAGAAGAGTATGTATATATATCATAATAAATCAAGTTTGTGTATAATTCCATCACGCGCTAGGTTTGGTCAAAATGCTCGCAATGAGCCAAACATATACAAAAAATTGTATAACTAACCAACAAAATGACAACTAAGAAATAAAAGGCCTAATGGCTTGTCAATCCTCGTGGGATCCCCGAGAGATGGTGCAGTGACCGTGTCCAAGACTCCTACTATGGCTAGGATGTCAAGAATACACTAAATGGTGGGAGTGCTTGTGATGGCAGCCACTAGTTTTGGTCTCACTATGAGACCACCTCATCAATCTCTTAGTTGTCTTGTATGCGGAAACTTGATTGAGGAGAGAAGTCATGATCTTTGTTGTTCGCTAGATGGGTGCAAACATGTCGAGTGTGTTTACTAGGCCGCTAATAACGGTTGTCCTGTGTCCTTGGTTAGCTCAAATCATGTCTTCCCCAAAGGGATCAACAATGTGTCCACACACACCCGACGAATAAGATCTCACCATCCCTGTGTAGATGTTGTAAACAAAGAGAAACAACGAGTTAGAAAGCTACAAAAATCAACAAAAAAAAAAGAAATACCAATTAACATTTCTAGCTAACAAAGTCAAGAGAAGAGTATCAACATACTCGGATCTCCCTACATCCATGTGGGGTCAACTAGTATGGCTGGAGCTGCTGTGGCATGTACTTGGTGTGCCTCATCTCCTCTTGAGGCTACGATGTCCCGTGATAGACCCTCATCTCCTCCCTCATCTCGAGGGGGTAGATCCTCTGAGACTAAGGTATATTTCTCTGCGTCCACCTCCTCCTGCTCCACTCTAGTATATCCTGGGTGTCATGCCACTCAGTCACTCTCCTCCTCCTCCATGTGAGTTGCCTCACCAGTCTCACCACTCAATCCCTCATCATCGAATCCATCATCAATTTCCTCATCACTCGAATCCTCTCTAGTCTCATCTCTGTCTCCTCCTTAGAATCAGAATTCACATTTATGGGCTCATTCTCCTCTTTGTTGTGGGTAGGTGCGGCCTCAATCTACAGTTGTAAAGGTGCGCAAGTGGCAAAACCGATTACCCATCAGGCACGAACAACTCACCTAACTACAATAGGCACTCCTAGAATCACCACTATCTAACCCGGATCTCTGTGAGGGCCCTTTTGGGCCTCCTTAACACTCTTGTATATGGGTGCCATTGGGGGAAGCATATCAATATATGGAAGACTAAATTTCGAGGAACTCAACCAAATGGGTGAGTCTCAACCTTCCTCGTCTATCAACTAACTAACTAATAGTGGTACAAGCCACCACTGTGGTCCCATCCTGTCCCCACAATCCTACCATGTCCTGGTATGGAGTGGCCACCATGTCTGTTGTGGTCAAGGAATCCACTAGCTGATGTGGCACTCTAAGAATTGACATCGCCGTCCATCTAATGGCCCCGACAAGCCCCGGGTCCTGTACTAGTACTCCCCTCCCATAGGGGATAATCCGCTCATACACCCATCTCATAACCAATGTAGGGTGGCTCAAAGATTGTCCATGTAGCCTAAAAATCTGGTATAAATCATGATAAGTGCTACCGAGGATACTCCCCCTAGGCGTAGATACTGACCATGAGCCTCAATTATGTAATGATGGGAGCCCAAAAATATAGCAATGTGTCTCCTCCCTTGTCCCCGATCAACCACGAAGCCAAAATACCCATGATGGCCTTGCGGATAGTGGGGATGGGAGCAGTGGCAATAGATCAGACCTTCATCCCCTTCTTGAACCAACTGACACCACGACATCTCCCATATAAGTAGCCACAAAGTCATCGTGGCTCTAGATCCTATTGTCTCAAGAGTCAGCCTCCTCCCAAGTATCGGAACTCTAAGTATCGATACACGTCCTCCAATGTAATCGTCCACTCACCCCTAGTACCTAGCAACCGAAAGGTATTATGGTCTATGTCCCAATAAGAAAATAAGTCGTATAGTATGTGACTTGTAGGAATGACATGGGGCACCCGTGCAATCCTCCAAATTCCCACTCTCTGTAGAATATCGGTCTCATCCCAAGTCAACTAATCTAAAATATCTGGGAACTAGTCACACTCCCTCTCATGACTCCAATGGATGTAATCCTCCTTATTCTCGCATCCACCAAAACATGGAAAACGAACAAGTCGGTGAAAGCTTGAATAGGCAAGCTCATTAAAAACATGACAAAGCATAAAAAAAAAAATAAGGTTTGTATAAGTTTTAAACATTTTGTTTAGAATGGCTACCTGCAAGGCGACGGTCTTGAACCGATTTATTGTATGGCTACATAGCCCTATAAAGCTTCTAAAAACACAAAAATACACCATTCTTTGCAAAATAAATGACTACCCTATGGGCGCCCTCCCCCTAGGGACTAGTTTAACACAAGAAAATTTTAAAATAACCCCCTACGCAAAGATTTTCAACTTTTAACATTTTAGGTTTCAAAATAAACAAATGAGGAAAACTAACTTGAGACCGCGGGTCAATCTCCCACTCACGGAGGCATGATCACGATCGATCTCTTGCGGTCATTTTGGTGGTACTCTTTTCAAAACGGTCATCGTGGGCTTAGAGCTCAAAAATCACCAAATCAATACATGTAAATGAATTGGAAAATGAGTTTATTTTGATATATATATGTTGTTATAACTTTTTTTGAGTGCATATGTTCACAAGATTGGAGCGTTGGTGGAGGTAAGTTCTTATCCCCGCACAAATGGTAAGTCCTCTTGTCATTTTAATTTAGTGTTTATTTTTCGATATTTTATCTTTCTACACTTGAGTCTTCTCTTCGTTTTGTAGGTAGCGATAGTTTGGACAAAAACATTTCAACACACGGGCATGTCAAGTATAGCTTCTAAATCCCCATTTCGGAAATGCCATACTTAGACTTTACATTTTACACCTTTTCATTGCTAAGATGATTCTCCGAGGGGGCAATATATATGCACCCAAAATTACATGTGCTACATTGTTGGAAAATGGTTACAAAAGTCCCCAATGATGATTCATGTCCTTTCAGAAGGTGTTCGAGTTCCTAAGCTCATCTGCAGTGTATATTTGTAACCTATACATCTTTACTTAGATTTTCCATGCTTTCTTCCAGCTTCCCACTCTTTTTGTGCATGTTTTTTTCCTTAAGTGTCAAAATCACCGCCCGCCTGGGAAACAATTTTGTGACCGTCACCTAGGCAGGAGTGGCGGTTTGTGACCGTCGCCCGAGGATAGTGTGGCGATCCTGTGATCATCACCCTACGCGGGGGTAGTGGTCGGGAGTAATTTTTCCAAAACTCTTCATGTGTGATTTTAACATGTGACGCTTCACTTAACTTGACTTCTAAGATGCATTTGTGAACCAAATTGCCTAAAAATAGTCTTAATTGCATGGTAGTCCTCCTTCCTCTTCTATATTTTTAAATAGATTTAATTAGTTTGAAATGCCTCTTCACCCAATGATTTGGCACTCCAAGTATGCCTTGTGCATGAAGGCACATCCTAGCCAATTCCTATATATTCAATGCTTGTATTCAAGAAAATGGCCATGAGAATTTTGTGTATCTTGCATAGTATTATTGCAATAATCCTACTGGAAATTGCATAGCCAAGCTTGTTCACTTGTTCTATCTCTCTTCTACTTGCATTGCAACCAGATTTTCCTTCAATCTGCCATTGCTCAAGCACCTTCTCATGATGTTGCCTTTGCATTCCCAATTCCTTGGACTCATATGGACACATAAAGAAAGAAAGGATAAACTTAGGGGACAAGTCATCACATAGCTAGATTTATATCTCATTATGTAGATTCCAGTTGGGGTTCATTTGTATTTATTTATTACTATACATCACATCAAATAGAGTAGAAAACCAATATTCTTTCATATTAGTTAATTTCAAGAGGTTTTAAATCATTAATAGCAGCTCCTGGTGACGGATCTTCCTCTTCCTATCCCGTGGATTTGAAGGAGAAAATATCTATAGGAAGTTGTCTGCATATCATAGATTATTGGGAAAATTTCTTGTTTTATGTTAGCATTATTTAGAATACACTCAACATAGGTGAATAACCACACCGGGTTATTTTTCTTGTTTAGTTTTAGTGTAGAAGTAGATTTGATTATTTAGAATAAAAGAAAATTATTGTTTGTAATTATGATGTTTCAATTTTGTTGATTTATTTAGGTTAGTTTCCTTTCAGTAGTAACATAGATTGTTAGTTTCATCTTAGTTAATTTGGACACTTCAAACTAGTTTAACATTGAGATTCAGTTAGACAAACCATAGGGAATTTACGCTACCCGTTCATAGCCTCTAAATCTCCCCTTTGCTAACTCAACTACTAAGAGATCACACTACCAGATCTTAGTCATTGATCCTCATATAGTTAGCCACACATATTTCCACATCGGCTACCCCGACATGACCTCAAGGGGTCGAGTGCGGTTGAAGGTTGCATGTCAATTTTCATCCATACAGTATCCCATACCTTTTCAATCAAGTTCGTAAAAGTGATGCAATAATCAATGGTTGAATGTTTAGATCGAAACATGCTTTTCCTTTTGCTCTCTTTCCCTCTCTTTCTACCCAACCGCTTATTCTACACTCTATCATGCCCCCTAAATAACTTACCAAAAAAGGATTTATCATAATGGTGTGATAGTTAGCGGGATTATTGATATCCCCACTTTTAAAAAGAGGAATAACAACACTAGTCATCCACTCTAGTGGGAACCCAGCTTTGAGTTACATCATTGAATATTTTCTCGATATGAGGAGTGAGCACCTCAACCCCCACTTTAAAAATTCACCTGTAACCCATCAACATCTTGAGCTTTACCATTTTCTAGATTATTTATGCCATGTTTGATGTCTTCCTCTGAGAAAAGTTTGATTGAAGTATGAATGATTAGAAGAATATCCTTCTGTTAAGACCAATCGTAGAGAATCTTCACATATTCTAACCAATGAGCTTCTCGATATTGTTTTTTGTGTGTTTTCTTTTATTATAGCTCCTTCCAGAATCCTTTGGATTGTGTTTTCCAAGATAAATTAATTCAGACCTTTTTCTATTCACATAGCTTTCTTTTTTTGTTGTACCAATCTCTCGTATTTCTTTTTATTTTCTTTGTTCATGTCACTTTCCCTCATAGCTCTCTTGGCAGCCTTACAATCTTCGTCATACCATGGATTTGTTGGAAAAGTATTTGCAGCTCCCTTTCTAGGCTTTATATCTTTGCAAGCACTTAATGCCTTGTGAATTAAAGATATCACCAACTTACTATAAACATAACCCCTTGCTCCCTTGTTTGTATTGTTCTCGATATCATTTCATATCATCTAATTATTTAAGGAAGCCACAAAAATTTCCGATTTTCTTTATTTAAAATGATTTTTCCTTGTTTTGGAGACGTCTCTTGCACGCTCGTGGACTTGTTTACCTTATTGCTGATTTGAAATGGTACCAAGCTTGACCAAGAGAGGATTATGATCGATTCGATCTTAATATGACAATATCCAATTTCAAACTCGAGCAACCTACAAATAGAGCTCTGAGTGCATATTACATAGTCCACTACACTTTTTCCATTGTAAGTTTTGCAAGTGATATTGCCAGATCTGGGCCAAGCCTTCATGTCATTACAAATAACCATGTCGTATAAGCTACATAGACCTAGAATCTCAACCCCGAAATGAGTCACCCCTCCATTACCATCTTGAGATAGTCTTTCCCAAAACTTGTCCTCTACTTCATTAAGCCAAAGTGGATTGTCATCTCCACCTTTTCGCTGCCCAACTGAAGAGATTGATTATTTGCAGTCCTTGCATTAAAGTCCCCCATCAAAATAATTTCCCCAGATGCACTAAACACATAAATGTCTTTTTTTAACGAAGCATATGGGTCTTCCATATCCAAATTTCTTTTCTTATATGTCTTTGAACCTTTCGGTGTAAAGTAGCAAACAACCAATCTGATTGTTGCCTTGTTATCTAATATTTTTAGCCAAATGTATTGCTTATTTGTGTCTTCCTTTTCCACTTTGATGATCCCTAACCATGCTTCTTTGATTAGCATTGTAATTCCCTTGTGTCCTTTCCCTGTTTCACTCCCTTCATTCCAAACTGAAATTTTCCTGTACCGTGCTCATGTGTTTGATAAGACATTTTTAAAGAAATCTTTCTATTCGTATTAATATTTTTTATGGTAATCAATGGGGATTAAGCCTTAGGTAGACTAGGCAATTACCTAGGGTGCTAAAGGTCGGGGCACCTAGATTAATGATTTTTATTATTATTAGAATTTAGCATTATTATTTTTTACCTAAAGTCCATATTAATTGACCCTTTTATTGATATTATTATAAAGTAATATGAATATCACGCATATACATAAAAAATTACTATAATATTTTTGCAAGTAAAAAATAAATATGTATATTTTTAAGCTCATTTGATTTTGTTGGTATTTTTACCCATTCTCTAATGTAGCTCTAGATAATTCAAGTGTGTAATTTTTTCTCGAAAAGGTTCATGTATTTTTTATAATGTCACTAGTGTAGCTAGTAGAGGCAAGTATAATTGAAGGAAATAATTATTTATTCTCTATTCCTAATATTTTGGGGGAAATATCTTTTTTTATGGAGGAATTAGTAGGCTTGGTCCAGATACCACTCTTTCAAAACCATGGGATTTACCTAAGAATTTTTATTGTTTTGCAAAAAATGGTGCTTTGTTCAGTTTTGAGTCCCATCACCCACTTGATATTGGTAAATAAGACGAGTAACCAACCTTGTATAAAAATAATATTTGTTGCATTCAGAGCACCTCTTGTGATTAATTCTCTCCATCCATGGATTATTACTTGTCCTTATTTGAAAATTTTATAGGATATTTTTATTCCTTTTGTATACCAATTTATCTAAATTAGTGATTTGTTATTATCCTTATACAAATTTTAAAATATGATAATGTACATAGCATTTATTTATTTATTTGATGGGAAAAAATTATTGACTACAATTGTAAGAAGGGCATCCACTTCACTTATTGCCTAGGGCACTCCTAACCTTTAATTCGGCATTGATGGTAATGAATACTCATACAAATCGCTTGAGTGATGGCTAACAACAATTCATTGAAAGCAATTAATTTAATAATAAAATTGGAGTTTTTATACTTTTTATTAATAGATATTAAAATATTTTTAAAGAATGGGAAACCAAATTATTTTTACATAGACTTTTTCTTAAGAAAAGCAAGCTCAAAATTTTAAAATGAAGATTACAAAAAAAAACTATTAAACATAACCACTTCATATGTGGTTGTTATCGATGAGTTTTCCGATCGCCCTTGCTAATGTAACTCTCTTTTATTAATAATAATATAAGCGCAATTCCAATAGCAAAAAAACTATTACATAATTTATGTCTCCCATGAAATTATGTGTGTAATAAAAGCAGTCTCGACACTTAAAAGGAGGTGGAATGTTTACAGTGATTGGAAATTATATGTTAAGTAATATATTAGAGAGTATAATTTAGGAATGTAGGGGATGATATACTCTTTGTTTAGTTGAATAATTACATTGGAATATATGTATTATATGTATAGTTTTGTGTCATTTTGGTGTTATGGTAGATTAGTGTATTTATCAATCCTTCTTATGATATAAATAGGTAAATATGGTAGTTTAGATCCAAACACATAAACAATATCGATGATCTCTCTTCAAGAGACTTGTTTACAATGCCTACTTGAATCTATAAGTTTGTTGTCGTATGATTCATTAGCTATACATTGTTATCACTATCGATGTTTGGTTTTCTTTATGTTCATACCGCAATCGTATGTATTGGAGGATGCCATGGATCAATTGGATCAAAGCATGCACAAATGTTGAAAATGTGATATGCAGATTACATGAGGAAAAATTGAGAAAGCATAAACATTTGCAAATTATGAATAATAAATGAGATAATTGTGAAACACAAGAATGGTTCCAAATCAACACAATACCATGAATTAGCTCAATAATCAAGATGTACCTATAGGAGGTGGGAAACACAACTACCACATAGAATAGTGGTGATAACTCCCACTAAGCGATATTGGTAGTTAAGAAAACTCCATAAGACTACCAACTAATTCCACAAGACTAGCAGTTAACTCCACAAGACTAGCAAGCTAACTCCACATGACTAGCAAGCTAACTCCACACAAATAGTACACCTAACCAAGATAGCTCAAGAAGTGTAAGGATAAGTGTAATAATTACTAATAAACAAATAAAAGGATAAATATTAACTTACACTAACATTTGTGTGCAACTAGAAAATTTAGTAATTTTCACAATTTTTTGTGTTGTCTCTTTAGATAATTTGTAGCAAACATGGGCATTGAGTGCTCAAAATATTCTTGTTCATTTTTATTAGTAACTTAATTGTGTATGGCATTAATAGTTCCCAATCATGTTGTGTTGGTTCTACACTACATATATTTTGTGATGTTTGGTGAAAGTGGTTTTGAGTTGGAGTATCACCTTATTAATGAAAAATTGTTTCTAATGTAACAATTCTAATAAATTGCTGCCATAAGATTTTGGCATTTGATTATGATGTGTAGATATGTTTATCCATAATAGGTGGTAACTAGGCTAGGTCACGTATTAGAATTATAGATATGCCCGAAGAAGAGGTGTTGCTAGAAGGAAATGTCTCATGTAATTTGTTTTCTATTTTTAGTAATAGCTCTGCCCTATGAAACTCATCTTGATGTATCGATGATGAGGTATTTTATGTGTTTCGTGTATTTTTTAATATTGTTAGTGTTTGTCCCTTTAGTGGTTGTATTTATTTTATCGAAATCTCAAGGTTTGAATGTACAGTTGAGGCATGTATATTAAATACAACAATTCTCATAGGGGTAGCAAAAAGAGTGGGTTTTTTTGTGCAACAATAAACTTTGAAGCAAATTCATTATGCAACGAATAAAGTAAGACTTTCTAGTGTTTACAACTCCTTGAATGATCATATGTAAATGTCATTTTAAGGAATGATCTTTATAGTGTTTTATAACCATGCTAAGAGTTAATAGTTGTTTTGGTGATAGTGAATACTTTCGACCATTCAAATTTAAGTGGGTGTGGTCATCTTGTTTTTTTATGAATTGAAGTGTAGAGCCATACGCAAATGTGGGTGGACATTGTTCTCAACCCATTTGTTCGCAATGTCACATTTGTCAATCATTTCACATTCATTTAAATTGGCATTGTTCCCAAGGCTCATCTACATAACTCTCACACATTCATTTATGTTGTATTTCTTGTATTTATCTCATTATCAATATTTTCACCCTCTTCATGTGTGGTGAGGCTTTGATTCAATTGTGTGGTCAATATGTCATACATTAAATTTTTGTAACTCCTCACTTCAATTTGTGGTTATTTTCTCTTTATTGAGACCTATATCTATGTGTATGTCACGAAAATTCTTGTAGAGTAGCAATTCACTCCAAAATAACATTTCAAAATGATTTGAATCATATATTGTAATGGTATATGTAATGACCCCTTAGTGCATAAAATAAAGAAATATGGATTTCCTAGAAAACCCTTATGAAAAACATATAATAATCTCAATTTTCTTCAAACCCTCATGGACAAAATTACAACAGTCTGATTTTTCCCTTTTATTAATGAAAATTCAACAAAATGGAAATAGAAATACCCACGAGGGGAAAAGCATTGAGAAAGCCTCTTGGCACATGGATTTGATGAAAAATAATTTTTATAACCAAAAGTGGAATTTTTATATGTCATTTACCAAGTGGAAATAGGAAATAAATATAGTTGACCATACAAGTAAAATATGAAAAATGGAAGGCTCCAGCTAGCTATAAATGGAGATTTATGACAAAAAATGGCTTTGTGAAAAATCCTCAAACACACTACCGGAAATAGTTGCAACAACCCTCTATAAGGGTCATCCAACCCGGGGAGGGTCCAAAATTTGATAGTAATAATTCTAAATCCAAACCCCACTTGAATTTTTGACACTTTAGCTATAAATATTCTAAAATCTACCTTGGAATGTGATGCCCTAACAAAAAAAGCCTGGAAAAATGATCTAAAATTGGTCCCTAGCTTGTCAAACTGAAATAAATTCAAAATCCTTATTTGTAGCTTAATTACAACTCCTATGATGGAGTTGCCTAAAAGGGTTTGAGGGCTTTTGTCCTCTAACCTTGTAGCAATGAAGGGTTTTCATCCTTCTTGTAGATGGAAGTTGGATTAATAGACTGAAATATCATTGACAAAATATAATATACGCAAAGATGCTTATGCAAAGGAACCCCCACATCTCCTTTTATAATTTTTGTCTCTATTAAAAGTGGGGGACTCCATGTGGGACTTTTGTACTTTAATTAATAAAGTGACTTTCTTATTTTCTATTTTAGTGTTAAGTCACTTAAAATAGGGAGTCCCCTTTATTTTAATAATAATAACATAAGTTATCTTTATAATATTACCTTTTGGCTAACTTAGTTATATTATTACCTTATTTCCCTTTTCTCCACCCCTTTAGCCCGCAATAAATAATTGGATAGGCTAAGGGTCTTTTATACACAAAGATGGTATAAAATAAAATAAATATGGATTTCAGGAAAACCCTTATGACAAACATGTAATAATATGAATTTTCTTCAAACCCTCATGGATAAAATTACAACTTCTTCCAAATTTGCCATTTTATTAATGAAAATTCAAAAAAATGGAAATAAAAATACCCACAAGGGGAAAAGCATTGAGAAAGCCTCATGGCACATGGATTTGATGAAAAATACTTTTTACAACCAAAAGCTAAATTTTTATATGTTATTTACCAACCATAAATAGGAAATAAACACAACTGACCATATGAGAAAAATATGAAGAATGGAAGGCTCCGAGCTAGTTGTAAAATGGAGATTTATGACAACAAATGGCTTTGTGCAAACCTTGTCCTCAAAAACACCATTGGAAATAGTTGCAACATCCCTTTATGGGGGTCATCCAACCATAAGGAGGGTCTAAAATGTGATATCAATGCTTCCAAATCCAAACACCAACTGAATATTTGATGCCCTAGCTATAAATATCTCGAAATATACTGAAATGTGATGCCTTAGTAGATAAATATTTGAAGAATGATAAAAACTATTCCTAGCTTGTCAAACTGAAATAAACTGAAAATCCTTATTTGTCACTCAATTATAACTCCCGTGGAGTTACCTTACAGGATTTAAGGTTTTTTGTCCTCTAACCTTGTAGAAATGAAGGGTTTTCGTACTCCTTGTAGATGGAAGTTGGATCAATAGTTCGAAATATCATTGAAAAAATATAATATATGCAAATTTGATTGCAAATGAACCCCACATCTCCTTTTATATTTTTTGTCTCTATTTTCCAAGTGGGCCACTCCATGTGAGACTTTTGCACTTTAATTAATAAAGCAACTTTCTTATTTTCTATTTTAGTGTTAAGTCACTTAAAATAGGAAGTCCCCTTTTATTTTAATAATAATGACATAAGTTGCCTTTATAATATTACTTTTTGGATAACTTAGTTATATTATTACCTTATTTCCTTTTTCTTCACCCTTTATCCTACGTGAAATAATTGGATGGGTTAAGGATCTTCTATCAACATTAATTTTGGGAAAAGGACATTATAATATAGAATAGAAGGACATTGGCAATCATGTTTTCTTTCCTCACTTTCCACTTGCATCCTTTGTAGGAGGCAACATACAAAAATACTTTGTGCATATTCAATCAACATTATTGTTTCTAATTTAGGAGGGTGTTGTATATAGGAATGCAAGTAGTTAGGATATAATTTATGTTCATTTGTAGTTCTTATTTGTCAATGAAATAAATTTAGGATGACATTCAATGACATGTAAAAGAGTGACTAAAAATAAAAAGGTAAATGTTTGGAGTATATGGTGTGTTTTTTTGTGCTTCTATATCATGATCTACAACAATCTCATACATAATTTTTTGATATGCTATCAAATCTTTGTCTCCATATCTTGTTTTCTACATATTCTTGTTAACATATCAACTCAAATCTTTATTTTTCTTTCTTAAATGGATATTTGGCAACATATTTGAGAACAAGTGTTCGTGAGAAGATAGGTTGTTAGTCTATATTAGCTAGAAACACTAAAATGTGCTCCATAGTTTATAGTAAGGGCAATATATCATGATTGAATTTTAAAATATATATAACAACAATAATAATAATATTGGCTTATGCTCATTATTATTGATATAACAAATTAAATTTAACTCAAATCCAATAAACAAAGTTACAGGGAAGGTTCTAAAATGAAAGAGCATGATCGGGAAGGAAGAAACCATAGGCTCAAAGGAAAAGAAGTAGGAAAAAATTAAAGTCTTGGGCTCTGCAAATGATTTGTAACGAGCCCTAAAAATTGGATAAGTATAGAGAGTCAACGGAAGCTACCAAGTGTCCAAATGATGCACTTCCAAAGATTAAATTCAAAAGGGAAGACTCAACAAGTGCCGAGGCCTCCATGTGTCCCAAGCCCAAAGAGGGTAGAGTCAACAGACTAAAAGTCACTAAGTATAAAGGTGCTAGTGGCTAGAAGCTGCCACACGTCACTCGATGCATCTCAAAGGTAAATCCAAAAGTGGAGATCCCAAAATGAGTGGGCTCCCAACGTAAAAGTTAAAAAATGGGGCCAGTGGGCCTAAAATTGAGGCTAAGTAGAGAGAACCACATATTGGATGAAAAGCCACGTGTCAGGCTTCAATGCAATTTCCAAAGGCAAAAGGTAAAAAAGCGGATCCCCAAATGAGCTGGACCTTCCACGTGTCCTAGGTCCAAAAAAAGGGGATAGGGTTGAGGTTGAATAGTCAAAGTAGAGACAGAGGCCGGTGGAGGAGCCAAGTGTCAACACGATGCTACTTCAAAAGTAAAATTTGGGGAAGGTTTCCAAACAAGTGCCAAGCCTCCACGTGTCCCTGGTCAGATGTATGGCCCCACCGAGCAAAAGGACTTAGCCAAAACATGAGGAAACTGAGCAAGCCATGGAAGATGCCATGTGCGGCCCGATGCAACTTCAAAAGAAAAATCCAAAAGTGGTCCCCAAACATGCGCCAACCCTCCATGTGTCTAGATTTCCAAAAGACCCATTTTGATAACTGGTTCTGCCATTTTGTATGGGCCCGATTCAAATTTTCAAATGGGCATATCTTTTGATTCAGTGCTCAAAATCTGACAAATTTGGCACCGTTGGAAAGATCTCGACCTCATCTATGCCATGGAGATCTGAAACTTTAATTTTGAAGAAGTTAGGTGGGAAAAAATGAAAAAAATCTTTGTGCCATTAATATAAGATCTATTTTCTCCAACAACCAGATCGGATTTGATTGATCGCCATTCTTCCTCCTTCAAGGCATCGAACAAGTAATCAATGTAGACATGAAAGATTTGGGGTGGATTTTAGGAGGCATTGATGGCTAGTGGTTGAGCTTTGAATTAGTTTTCCCACCTCTCTCTCCTTCTTCCTCTGTGTTGAATCTATAAAGGAAGGGTCGGGCTCATTGTAAAAGGTTGGACATTTCTATTTTGCACCCTCCCTTCTTCTTTTGTTCGCAAGAGGATTTGTGGAGCTTTCCTAACCTCTCATTTGGGTTGTAATGCAAGTTTTTCTTCTTGGCCACTACAATATACTATATCGACTCTTGAGCAATAATATATATGTCTGTGGATGATTCTCGACCCTCTCATGTATTCATTGTTGTCTTTTCGATCTCTTATTGTAGTTTGGTCATCTGTGCATGGTGTTTGTATTGCATTTTCATATGGTCTGTGTTAAATTACAAAATGAGTGTCTAACATTCCTTTGGTGCATCACCTCATTAGCTTAGGTTTATTTTCTTGCATCTCCTCAACCCTGTCTCCTTGGTAGAATAGAGTAGATTTAGAATAGATCCTCTGTAATTTATTTGTATGCACCTGAACAGAGGAATAGGAACCGGCCTTAATCCGGAGAGCTCTCTCAACTCACAAGGTCCCACACTTTGAGAGATGCTCCATGTTGTAATCACACTGAGAGTCTCAACCCATCTAGTTGCAGACATTCAGGGGTGTTGTGATTTTTGCACTAATAGTTTTGGCATGCCGGTGGGACAAAGAAGTCTCCATCTTTATTGCAAGTAAGATTGATGTGCACTTGTTGTGATTTTAGCTTTTAAGAAGCTTTAAAATTGCACATCTAGTGACTCCAAAAGGATCAGAATCCATTGGTTTCAATAGTCCAAGCTTTGTCAAGTTCATGAGAAGAATACAAACAAGGTCAAGAACCTAGAGAGGAGGGACTATTTTCTATCTACACTTGTCCCCAGATAGAAGGGGAAGGGGAGAAGAGCCCAGAGGTCTCCATCTCCACCAAATAGAACCTTGTCAACACCTCCTCCTAGTAGGCCATTCATTCAATCAACAAGGGTTCTCGGCGATCAGAATGGCACAACCACCCAATCCTTATGTCAATTTCATTGGCAGCAACCCACTCACCCTCAATGCACAAAATCTAGTCCAGTGGCAGCATTAAAGAGCATCCCATATTTCACTGGAGAAAACCAGACTTCTCCTAGTGACCACATTCAAGACATTGCAAATGTCTGTGTAATCCATGAGATCATTGAGATGGACATTGTAGTCAAGTTACTAGCCTCTTCACTCAAGGGTAAAGCTTCACAATGGTTCAGGAGTCTAACAATAGGCTCTATTCAAACTTGGGACCATTTGTGTAGAGCTCTCCATGATAATTTGGAGAAAAGGGAGATAATCTATCCTTGTTAGAGCATTTGACAACCATCAAGAGGGCCCCTAATGAGAAGTTGACAGATTTCAACTCAGATTCAAAGGACATGGGATAGGATTCCATTGGTTGTAAGGCCCATAGATGAAGGTGCTTTCTTATACTTTCTTAGAGCTCTAAATTTCTGATATTGCTTTAATGATTCAATCAATGGGAGGCACCACCTTACTGTAACTTATAACATTTCCATAAGAGCTGAAAATTGTCTAATTCAGGTTGGAAAACTTGCTCCTAGGCCACCCATGCCTCTATACCCAGAACTAGGAGATCAAGCACTAGTCAGACACCCACATTAGCTCTATACCTACTCCTAGGAATCAAAGTTCAAGTTGAAGCCTCCACCTCATCCTCTAGCACCTCAAAAGAGCTTCAAGAAGTTATGAAACAACTTTAGAACCTAGGGAATGAGTTAGTAACTATCAAGAGGTAACAAGCTCAGAGTTCTAGGCCATATCAGCCTCAAGCTCAGTATCAGGCTAGACCCCATATCAGCAAAATAGGCCACCAACTCAGGCTGCAAATCAGAATCAAAACCAAGGACAACCTCAAGTTGCTAGACCTTTCAAGTCATATGATCCAAACACAACTTCAACATCAAGGGCATTGGTTCCAACACAAAACAACATGGCCTAAGAATATGATTGGTGTTTCCCATGCAATCAGCCACATAACCAATCAATGTGCTTTAATGGTGCACTAAACCAGGCCTTGATGGTACAAACCATTGGTGTGTCACAAGAGTCTAGCCAAGAAGAAAATCAGTAGTAAGGAGCTCAACAAGAGGCACCTCAAGTGAAACTATGCTTGTCAATTGGCAAAGTTGAATTTATGTGGAATGAATCAAGCCCCTTCTCAAAGTGTAGCTGCCAATACATGGTCCAAGAAAAGGAATATTAGAGAGGAAAATCACCAAACTCAGGTAATCCTCAACCCTCCATTACTCCACAAGGTATTGGCACTCAAAATGTAACTCCCAATATGTAGAGTCAGTCCAAGCCACCTTCCAAACCCACTCAGGCACCGGTTGTAACAACCCATGTGCAAGAGAAAAATGTACCAGGAAAGGGGAAGAAAAAGGATAGCTCATTTAATATCATTGAACAAATGAAGAAGACAAATGTGAACATTTCAATGTGGGAGTCATTGGCCATTCTAGGATAGAGAGATCTGTTGACTGCTATGGCCAATTGGTCAAGCTCAAATAGGCCCCCTAACCTAGCAAGAGAAAGTGTTTTTACCAATGCAAACCTGACTGGGGAAACCATGGAGGACAACAAGGTAAGAATATGAAGCCCCCTCCATTCTATGTTTCATTGATCATTGGGGACAAATTGGTACATAATTGCATGATTGATTTGGGGGCAAGTAGTTTTGTAATGCCAAAACAAATAGCTGATCAACTGGGTCTTCAATATGAAGTCATCTCCAGAGGGGTAGTGCAATTGGATGGGACAATAGTGAAAACTATTGGAGTCATCAAAGATTTGAGCCCTCACACTACATGCCCCCCTAATGTGATTGTATTGCAAAACATATCAATCATAGACTTGCCACCACATTTTGCATTGTGTTTGTCGAGAGACTTCACTGCTAAGATTGGAGGCTATTTGTCTGATTGATTGGTCACACATGATTTTTAGAACAAGGTATGGAGCTAAGGCCACAATCAGATCTGAGCCCATTGCAGATTACCATATTGAGTCTTATGTACCCAGCCCAATCAATGCCAATTGTTCAGCCTTTGATCAGGAGGACCTCCCAAGCACTTGTGAGATAGATACCAAGGTGGGGTGTATCCCAGACTTGACCCTCGATGAATGGGTGAACAAGAGACATGCTTTTGACCCCTATAAAGAGATGGAGGAATCTGAGCTAGGAGTCTACTATTTTGCATGAGGAAAATCATCCTCTTCTGACATCATTAAGCCAGACCACAAAGATGATAATGAGGTATGGAAATTATTCTTTGATGGCTCAAGAAGTAGAAAAGGAGCTGGAGGAGGAGCTATGCTTGTCTTTCCCCTCAAGGTATGAAATACTACTCAGCCTTCCATTTCCAATTTTCTTGTTCAAACAATAAAACAAAGTATGAGGCTTTGGTCCATGGACTGCATTGGGAAAGGAAAAGAGGAATAAAGAACTTGCAAGTGTTTGGTGATAGTGAACTAGTTGCTAATCAAGTTCGAGGACAAAATTCTGCCAAGAATGACCTGTTAAAGAGTTACAAGAACTAGGTATGGGACCTCATTGAGGATTTTGAGGCATTCAACATCAACTCCATCCCAAGGAAGAAGAATGAAGTAGCAAATAGATTGGTAGAAATTGGGGCAGCATTTGATGTTGTGGAGAGTATCAAGAGTGATAAAATCATCAGCCCCATATCAAGTTGGTTGTAAGGCCAATTGTCCAGACAACAACACAAGTTGGAAAGTCTTTGAAAATGATCAACAAATTGTCAACTTTCTACAAGAAGAAGCTGAGTTCTCCTCCAGAATCAAGACAGATTGGAGCAGTAGTATGGTGATCAAGTGGTGCAAAGCTGAGGACTAAAAAAACTACCAAAGGGTCTTGTCACTTTGGAATCAATCTTCAACCCAAATGACCAATTCTGAAAGGAGAAGGAAAATATTAGGTAAAGGGTGAAGATTCAGAACCCATTTTTATAGAAGAAGGAAAAACATTGTAGATTGGCAAGGTAAGCACTCAACAAGAAAAATATGAATTTATTCAACTTTGTCAAGAATTCCCAGATGTCTTTTCTGGACTTATAAAGATTTAAGAGGTTTCAACCCAAAGCTGGCACAACACACCATCGAGTTGGATCCTAGGAGCTAAGCCTTTAGGACAAAGAAGAAAAGGCCAATAAATCCCCACATTGAGCCTCTCATGAGAAAATAATTGAACAAGCTAATTGAGGCCAATATCATCTTTCCTATCAAGCATTTGAGTTGGGTTGCTAACTTGGTACTGTGAAAAAAAATGGAGAAATCAGGTTGTGTGTGGACTTTCGTGATCTGAACAGAGCATCACTTAAGGATCACTACCCACTTCCATCAATGGAACAAATCTTACAAGTTGTAGCTAGTTCTGAGAGGTTTTCATTGTTAGATGGGTATTTAGGCTATAACCAGATAATGGTGAAAGAGGAAGATCAATTCAAGACAACCTTCACCACCAAATGGGGTACATATGCTTATAAGAAAATGCCATTTGGACTATCAAATGTTGGAGCAACATTTCAGTGAGCTATGGACATGGCATTCAAAGGCTTAATTAACAACATAGTCTGGTGTATCTAGATGATATCACTATCTTCTCAAAGAAATGTTGTAGACCATCTCTTTCACCTTAGATAGGTATTTCAGAGATGTAGAAGGTTTGGGGTGTCATTAAACCAAAAAAGTGTGTGTTCTGGCTCATGAAGGGAAATTGTTGGGCCACATTGTCTCAAGAGAGGGATTGAAATTGATCCTGAAAGGGTTGAAGCCATCCGGACACTTCCATTGCCACAACACAAAAAGTCTCTCCAAAGCTTCTTGGGGAGGATAAACTTTGTTCATAGGTTTGTACCTGATTTTTCTACTCTTGTGAAGCCTTTAACAATGATGTTAAAGAAGAGTCTTGCATTTAAATGGATAACAAAGAAGCAAAGAGAGTTTTGAGGCCATCAAGCTCACAATATCACAGGCTCCAACTCTCATTAACCCAGACTTCTCAAAAGACTTCATGCTATATGCTTTTGGAGGGTCAGACACCATCTCAGCCATCTTGGTCAGCCCAACAATGAAGTTTAGAGAAACCCATAGCTTTCTTTAGTCAAGAGCTTGGAGGACTATGAGGTAAAATACTCTTTCATTGAAAAACATGTCCTTGTTGTTATTAGGAGCTTAAAAAGTTCAGACACTTGGTCTCAAATAACAAGATTCAACTGCTAGTATCTCATGTTGGTGTTAAGGACTTCCTTTTAAATAAGGATTTGAATGAGAAGAGAGTAGGTTGGATCACCCGGGTAATGGAATATGACATTGAGATCAAGGTGACCAAACTGGTTCGAGGCAAGGGTCTGTGTGAACAACTCACCTCTAAGCAACAGGCTAAGTCAGTGGGTGAAAAGAGGTTGTCCTATTTCTATAGAATGATCAAGAACAACCAGCTAATGATGCACCTGCTCCATGTTGGACCCAAGCCTTGGTGCATTACCTTCAAACAAGTTTTGTGCCCTCAGAATGGAACAAAGAAAAGAGAAGATACTTTAGACTACAAGCCATCCCATATGTGCTTGTTGGTGGTGTCTTGTTTAAGAAGGATATCAATAGTGTTCTATTGAGGTGCATTGGGACAAGAGGCCAAATTGAGAGAGTGTTGCATGAGTTCCATGATGGAGAAGTAGGAGGTCACTTTTCCCCTCGAGTAATAGCTCTCAAGATCATGAAAGCTGGTTATTATTGGCCTACAGTGTTCAGGGACTACTACTCATGGATCAAGAAGTGTAAAAATGTGCATTCTTCATAGGAAAGGAGAAGCTAGCAGCCCTGCCCCTTCATCCCATTTCAGTGGATCAACCATTCATGTAATGGGGACTAGACTTCATTGGGGTGATTAACCCAAATTCAAGCCAAGGCCACAAGTGGATACTTACTGCAATAGACTATTTCACCAAGTGGACTGAAGTAGTGGCACTAAAAGAAGCAAATGAATCCAACATCTTGGATTTTTATGAAGGAATAGCCACCAGGTTTGGAGTCCCTACCACTATTATATTAGATAATGCATTGGCATTCCTTGGTACAAGGATCACTGAATGGGTAGTTAAGAATGGTGTGTATCTCAACACCTCATCAAATTATTACCCTCAAGGTAATGGCCAAGAAGAGTCCACAAATAAGAACCTATTAAGGATTATCAGAAGGACTCTTGATGAAAATTAGAGGACTTGGCATACAAGGCTCAAATCAGCTCTATGGGCTGATAGGATCACATCAAAAGATCCATAGGTAGCTCCCCATACAAGCTTGTATATGGAAAAGAGGCAGTATTTCCCATCTCATTGGAGTTTCCCACTTTGGAGCTCATGAAACAGTTGGAGCTGGCTGAGTTTGAACCTATGGCAATCAGGTATGTAGAGCTAATGGAGGTAGGGGAGGCAAGAGAGCATGCAATGCAAGTCATGGAAAAGGATCAAGCATTGATAAAAAAGAGTTTTGACAAGAAGGCAAGAATGAGGACCTTTCAAGAAGGGGACTTAGTTCTAAAGTGGGATGCAGATCGGGAAAAGCCAGGAAAGCACTCCAAATTTGATGCCATTTGGAGTGGCCCTTACATGATCACAAAGTGTAAAAGTAGCAATGCCTTCCAGCTGGCTAGATTGGATGGTGAAGAATTACAGATCCTAGTGAATGGGATCCATCTCAAACATTGCTACTAGAAAGGAGGTTCCACCCTGTAAATATTAGCATAGGATTTTAATTTCCCTAAGTGCGTATGCACATTATTTTGTTGTAGCGTAGGTTTTGTTTCCCTAAGTGTTGTGGCACAGGTTCTTTGTTGCTCTAGGTTTGCGTTCGTTATATAGTTCAATGTGCCTCCAAGTGAATGTGTTATTCCCCTTCATTTTACAATGAGGGAGACCCATAGTTTCTATGATAGTTGCTCATTTTCTAATAGAACAAATACAAAGAAACTAAAATTCAAGGCTCAAAGGGTCCATTTTCAGAAGAACAATATCAACTTTGGGTCACCAATCATGACTCCATGCCCAATGGATATAACAAGGCAACTGATCTCTTCATCTAGTAGGTAGATGCCCCTGCGAGTCACCAAATTGTTATCTCTATTTTTTCCCCCAACAAAATTGATCAAACACGACCCCATGTAGGAAGAAATTCAAAAAAATGGTTTTTGAATGAACCCACGCTTCAAATCCAATAAACAGGTTACAGAAGGTTCTAAAATGGAGGAGCATGGTTGGGGAAGGAAGAAAACAATGTCAAAGAAACAAGAGGCTCAAAGGAAAAGAAAGAAAGAAAAAAATTGAAGTCTTTGAGCTCTGCAAATGACTTAGAATGAGCCCCAAAATTGGCTAAGTATAGAGAGTCAGCGGAAGCTACCAAGTGTCCAAATGGTGCACCTCCAAAGATTGAATCCAAAAGGGTAGACTCAAACAAGTGCTAGGCCTCCATGTGTCCCAAGCCAAAAGGGTAGAGTCAATAGCTAAAAAAAAAGCAAAAAAAGCGGAAGGCGGGCCTAAAAAAGACTAAGTATAAAGGTCTAATGGAGGAAGTGCCACGTGTCAAGCTTCAAGTTGACGCATCTCAAAGGTAAATCCAAAAGGAGATCCCCCAAATGAGTGTGGGCCCATGTTAGGCCCAAAAAAAAGGGCCAGTGAAAGGGCCATTGAAAAAATTGAAAAGCCTATAGAGGCTTCCATGGATGATGCTCCTTTCGCAAAGGTAAAATCCAAAGGCAGTGGTTTTCCCCAAATGAGTGCGGACCTTCCGTGTCCCGAGTCTAAAAAAGGGGACATAGGGTCGGGGTTGAATAGTCAAAGTAGAGATAGGACAATGGAGGAGCCAAGTGTCAGCATGGCTACTTCAAAAGTAAAATTTGGGGAAGGTTTCCAAACAAGTGCCAAGCCTCCACGTGTCCCTAGTCAGATGTATGGCCCCACCGAGAGAAAAAGGACTTAGCCAAAACATGAGGAAACTGAGCAAGCTGTGGAAGATGCCATGTGTCGGCCGATGCAACTTCAAAAGAAAAATCCAAAAGTGGTCCCCAAACATGCCAACCCTCCACATGTCTAGTTTAAAAAAGGACCCATTTTGATAAGCTGGTTCCTACCATTTTGTATGGGCCCGATTCAAATTTTCAAATGGGCATATCTTTTGACTCAGTGCTCAAAATCGACAAATTTGGCACCGTTGGAAAGAGCTCGACCTCATCTATGCCATGGAGATCTGAAAATTTAATTTTGAAGAAGTTAGGTGGGGAAAAAATGAAAAAACGTCTTTGTGCCATTAATATAAGATCTTTTTTCTCCAACAACTAGATCGGATTTGATCTGATCCGTCATTCTTCCTCCTTCAAGGCACCGAACAAGTAATTGATGCAGACATGATAGATTTGGGGTGGATTTGTAGGAGGCATTGATGGCTAGTGGTTGAGCTTTGAATTAATTTTTCGCTCTCTCTCTCCTTCTTCTCTATGTTGAATCTATAAAGGAAGGGTGGGGCTCATTGTAAAGGGTTGGACATTTTTTTTTGTGCCCTCCCTTCTTCTTTTTGTTTGCAAGAGGATTTGTGGAGCTTTCCTAACCTCTCATTTGGGTTGTAATGCAAGTTTTCTTCTTGGCCACTGCAATATACTGTATCGACTCCTGAGCAATAATATATATGTTTGTGGATGATTCTCGACCCTCTCATGTATTTGTTGTTGTCTTTCGATCTCTTATTGCAGTTTGGTCATCTATGCATAGTGTTTGTATTGCATTTCCAAGGTCTGTGTTAAATTGCAAAATGAGTGTCTAACATTCCTTTGGTGCATCACCTCGTTAGCTTAGTTTATTTTCTTGCATCTCCTCAACCCTGTCTCCTTGGTAGAATTGTGTAATCACACTAAGAGTCTTAACCTATCCGTTGCAGACATTCCAGTCTTTGTGATTTTGCACTAATAATTATTATTATTATTACAATTAAGATATTAAGAAAGGAATTAATTAATAACAATAAAATAGAATAAAACTATATAATTGAAAATTACAACAATCATGGCTTTATAGAATAGGAATGGTTCGTTGATAGGATTTCCACTCATAAACCCTCACTAATCCCTTTAAATTATTATGGAAGATTTAATATATTAATGCCATCTAAGCTAATTTACATTGGTTTTCACAAGGCCTTGGCCAAACCCATTGAAAGGAATTGAAGGTGAATGTTCATAGTAGGTATTCTACTAGGCTTGGCATGTCTAATCCCACCTAAAAAGATTTGAAAAAAAAAAGAGGCTAAGGAAAAAGATATGTTAGGGTTTTTTCTTTTGCTTGCATGTCATTCTGCGGCCACCTTGGGCTTTGTGGGATACCACACTTCTTGTTAGGTTCTAGGGTTTTCCTCCCTCTATGCTTGCCTATATAATACCCCCTTCAATTCAAGCGTAGATATTGATGCCGAGGATGGAGCTAGTGGAAATGTGAAAAATGGTGCAAAAAAAATTCCCCATAAGTTTGTCCTCAAAGTGTTCCACGAGGTAGTATTTTCCCCCCTAATGTTGTGCTTCTTATTTCTGAATTCAATGTTACATGTTAATGACTTGAAGAATTTTATATTATCGGCTACTTTATGGGCTAAATCCCTTTGAAAGCATGCTAATATCTTGGGTTATCTCAGCCGAGATGCACATAGCATAAGACTTGAGAGCATTCAAAACATAATCAAAGGGCTCTTTCTTTTTTGGTTCTCTAACCCTTCGCATGCCCCAACCATTTTTGAATCATTCAATGACCTACTATGTTTGAAAATATTTGTTGGTTATTTCCCCTTGGATGTAGGAATTTGTTGTCTCTGAATTCATAGCCCTCAAAGCTCCCATCTAAGTTGAATTTCTGGCATTCCGCTCTCCTTGCGTGCACTTCTTGCACCAAATCACTTCTTCTATTAAGCATGTCGTATGTATGAATCAAACATTTTTATAGTGCCCCACCATAAAAATGACTATGTGTCAAGGTTAACCTCTCATAAGAGTTAAAATAGTTTGTAGAAATTCGGATGGGTGATATCTACTATTCACAACGAGTTTTGTATATCAACTTGCCTAATAATTACTTTCGTTGTTAGGCTACCGATCACAAGATCAAAGATCGCCATTGTATGTTCTCGCACAATTGCCTCACCACCAAAGTGATGCCCAATAGTGGTCCCAAGGAGCCAACTATTAATGAACATACTTTGGTCTCCTGATATACCCCAAAGCCTACTTTTGCAGATACCTCAACGTTACCTAAATTCTTTAGCACACCAAGAGTGGTTTCATCCTCATGGACCCTTTAAAATCCTTTTGGATTCCTTAGGAACTTCTTGCATCTTAGAAACTCTTGACATCTAGCTCGCATGGCCCTTTCATACATGCTCGTAGCCCAAAGTAAAACACCCCATGTCAAGCCGTGAGTATAACCCCACATGAAGTGTGAAATGAAGGAGGATGAGTACAATATTGAATTTTCCGGAAGAAGGAAAGTGTAATTACAGGATTTATTAAAGCACAATAATGCTCACTTCTTACAAAACCAGTTTGATGCCTTGGACGGATTGGATTTTGACGGTATGTCCCTTGACTCACATCTCTCATGAATTGTATCTCATGAACTATGAGGGTTCTTACTGAATCCAATCGTACATATATCATTAGATATCCTTGAAAAGTGTTTGTAAACTTGGATATTTTCTTCTTGTAGAAGTAAAAGTGTCAAGTTTTCAACTATCCTTGGTCTACAACTGATTTAACAAAATTAAATTTTATATAAACCCTAAATGCATAGACACGCATAATAGATACAAAATAAAGTATAGATTTGACACAAGTAAATAAACTAGATAAATGTAGAACCCTAAATGCAAGAGAGGGATAAAGACTTGATTGATTTATGCATGATGTCAATACTGTGTGTAGACTGGAGAAACTAAAAATAGGAAGGGAAAATATTGCAATTGAACACAAGAAATTTTGAGCTTTCACATAATCTCGGGCTAGGGTTGGGGCGAGGGAACCTAGGCACCAAAGACCTCACCTGGGCACCTATGAGTGCACATGATTTTAGAACCTAGTTTTTATGGTGTCATAAGGTGGTCATTGATAGTCATTGTCAATCACCCGTGTTTCATACTATGATTGCATAATTTTCCTGTAGCCTCAAAGAGATGATGACCTATAAAAATCTCCAACCACATCAATTTCCAAAAATAAAAGATGCAATATGGGGAGTCAGAATGACCTTGGCGGTCACCCAACTGAGTGAACTTACGATTGAGTGTTTCACTACATCTTAGACTCCATGTAGTTCTTGTGAGTGTGTGATAGAATCGTGCCCTAGGAAGCCCTTGTACAAGTGCACTTGATAGCGAGCAATAACTAGATGTAGCAATGTAAATAGATGTGTGGATGAAATAATTAACTTATCCTTCATATGAAGTGTATGCAAAAAATGCGATCCCTTGTCCCTTTTATGAATGTTAGATGGATGCTTTTGATGCTCTTAGATGCCTTTGGATGTAAGCTTAGGTGATGATAATAGATGCTTAGAGCTTGTGTTATTATGGTCACATAACTTTGTATTTATATGATTCCCTTTGTTGAATTTCGTAATTAACAACTGGAAGGCCAACCCATAAGAAAATAAGATGCCCAAAAGATAAAAGAGTCCCAAAAGAGGCGAGTAAAATAGAAAGAGGTTGGGGACGCCCAGAGGGGACGAGGCGCCCGAGCGTTGGTGTCCCGGCCGGGTGTTGATGTTCGAGTCATAAAGGTTAAAATAGTAAAGTACCAACTAGGATGTAGGGTGTAAAAGACCATAAAGAAGACAAGAAACAAAACAAAGAGGTCAAAGATAGTTGTCAATTACTAGTTTTCTCGCTTAGGAATCATGTAAATGCAAGTATGTTGTTAGGACCTAGAAATGTACCCAAGTGCATGATTTTGTGTCTACATTTTCCCCACTTTATGTTGTTGAGTGAATACTTGATAACATAAAGTAGATAATAGATGTGTACCTAATAACCATGTAGAGTGTGATGGCGATAACATGCCGAGTGGATAAGTCAAAGCGCAAAGTGATAAAAATGAAGCATGGAAGCTAAGAAAGAGGAAGTGACCCTAGGGGTTAAGCATATAGTGTTGTACCATGTTGTACATGTTGTTATGTTGCTTATTGTTGCATATTTAGGAAAACCTACAAAAGAAGAGCAAAGAAGTAATCAAATATGTGTATATAAAAAGTTTTGCGTAATTATGTAAAAATGTGTAAAAGGGAAAGTGTGCACCTGATCCATGAAGAGTAAAAATGATAGAAAATGTCCTAAAATATTGTAGAAGAGTGAGTTTTTGGGTGATCTCATGCCAAGAGTGATTTTTTGGGCGATCTCACGCCAAGAACGAGTTTTTTGGGCAATATCAACCCAAGTGTGAATTTTTGGGTGATCTCATGCCATAGAAGAAGAGTGTTGGGAAGAGAGGTCTAATGTTACTCTGCGTGGCATGACTACTTCCCAAATTATATACCATTATAGATGGTGTGATCCGTGTTTAGTTCCATATCGTCCCATATTATTTTGTAAGTAGAAATGGAGATAAAATGCATTCTAATTATTGGAGGATTGTGCTGTACTTTTTGAAAACCGATATGTGAACCGATCGATATGAGAAAGTAATCAGAATCGCCCTTGATCATAGGTGCCTAGGAAAGGTTAGGTGTGCCCAAGCACTGGTGTCTATAGTTGGGCACTAGAGTCAGTGTTGTACTGAGGACCCAAGTCAAAATCTAGGACATTTTGTACTATGTCTCTTTTCTGTTTCTATCTTGGCGAGTGTGTCCGTACTAAAGGTCCGAGTTGTTGTATGGGGTGATTGATTCACCCAATGCATCCCCCTCATTTGGGGTGCATGTGATGTCACTAGGAGAATGTAACCTAAAGAAGAGGACATGATGCTGGTATGAAATGGATACCCTACAAGAGGAGGGGATGTGCATGGTAAAAACTAGGCACATGTAAACGAAGTGGCTAGATGCATGTGTTTGTATAAAAGGTAGCAAACATGTCATAGAAAATTAGTGTAAAAAGAACATGTGCATATGATATGGACCACAAAAAGTGGGTTTCAAATATGGTACATCACTCATAATGTCACAAGACAATCAGGGCCAAAGTGACCAAAAACATACAAGCAATGATGAAACAAGACATAAGTAATAGCCCAAAAACAATGACATACAAAAGAAAATAGTAGTAAGCAAAGTATCGACAACCATGGTGGAAAATAGTTCATGTAAAGAAAATGTTGCACATGAAGCACCTATTAACATATTAGAAAGATAAGAAGTATGTCAAGACATGTATATACCAATGGAATAAGTAGTGTGCTAGTAAGAATAAGAAGTAGTATAAAATGAAATAATAACACATATAATGTGTAAGAGTATAAAATGTAGACACACCCATGAGCCTCGATGGGACTGGTAAGAGTTACGATGCCAATAATCATTATTGCATGTAAAATATGTAGGAAGTCTACATTCAAAACTAAAGACCAAGTGAATGTGCATGTGTATATAGAAAAGATATTGACATACTAATTATTTGTCTAGTATGGAAACAAAGTGTACATGTAAGTATAAGTAAGCAAGAGTAAATGCAACCAAGATATGTAATATGTTGAATGAATGAGATGGAATAATATGCAATATGAATGTGATAGGAACAATGTGCCCCCAAGTGGATGTGTATGTATGAGATGAGGTTCATTTATAAAATACCACTCGAAAGTTAAGAATGAACCATAGAATAAGAGTACGTCATCGAGAAATGGTTTGATAATGTGCACTAGAAAGATAGATCATGAAGCATAGAGCGTGAAGAACAGAAGAGGTGAGGTTCATTTCAGATTTAGACCCTCAACAGTTGAGTATGAACCATGGAACTAGAGTGCATCATTGAGAAATGGTTTGAAAATGTGTGCTAGAAAGATAGATCATGAAGCATATAGCGTAAAGAGTGGATGGGGTGAGATTCATTTCAGACTTAGACCCTCAATAGTAAAGTATGAACCATGGAACTAGAGTGCATCATAGGATAACAATGATATAATTTTTGTATGATTGATGCTTAGTATTAGGAAGCACGAAGCATAGAACATAATAGTAGAAATGATAGACACCTGATAATTCTAGGAGGGGAGAGAAGTAAGTGTGATACCCCAAGTGTGTGATGATGAGTATGCTATCGAATGAAGGTTAAGGGTAAGGGTCCTCTACCCGATGTTTGAGGAGATAAAGGCACGTGACCATGTTCTAAGATCGGTGGTGTATGAGACTACTGATGTATGTGTAATGGAAGCCTAGGAGGTGAAGAGAACTTATTTGAAGGAGACCGAGTAGGTGATGAGCACCTATGTGATGGATACCGAGGAGGTGATGAACACATATGTGAAAGAGACCGAGGAGGTGATGAGAACCCATGTGAAGGAGACCGAGGAGGTGACTTAGGATGAGAAGATGGACTAGTAGACTGATGGGAATGAGCAGGTCATGTGTAAATATGCAAGATAGGTGAAAAATATG
The DNA here is from genome assembly GCA_018340775.1 of Taxus wallichiana var. yunnanensis. Classification (NCBI taxonomy): domain Eukaryota; kingdom Viridiplantae; phylum Streptophyta; class Pinopsida; order Cupressales; family Taxaceae; genus Taxus; species Taxus wallichiana. The sequence goes on along the minus strand of CM031244.1, from coordinate 693,855,257 downwards.
CCTTAGATTCAAGAGGCCAGGGGGCGTAGATGATTTAGCTAGTGCAATGAAAAATTTAAGAGGAGGTTGAGGATGGGGTGTGCATGGAGGAACACCTTTGATAGTGATAATTTGTTTGTTGTGAGTGAATTTTAAACACAAGTGATTCATGGAAATTATAGCTTGAGTGGTGTGGAGCCAAGGGAGACCTAAGATCTTAAAGGAATGATAAGAATATTGTTCCAAGCCACGATCTCAGATGATAATAGCACACCACATTAGATTTGCAAAGCAGAAGAGCTAAAATACCATATATGGAAATCCATCATAATCCATAATGCTCAATACATTACAATAGAATGACTTTAATTATTCAATAAGAAAGATGTACATATAGGAGGAGGGAAGTGCAACTACTACCTAAATCAGTGGTGAAGAACTCCCACTAATTGATACTAGTAGTTAAGTTAACTCCAAAAGACTAGTAAGCTAACTTCACATAACTAAGAAGCTAACTCAACACAACTAGTAAGCTAACTCCACACAACTAGTACACCTAAGCAAGCTAACCCAATAAGTGTAGGGCTAACACAAGTGTAAGAATTATCCTAATAAATAAATAAAAGGATAAATAATAACCTACACTAACACCCTCCCGTAAGCATAGCTTAGGTGGGTGGAAAATAAGGTGGGTCTTGACAACAAGGCTGATGAGGTACCCACGTACAATAACTAGGAAAATGGACACCGCAAGGTACCCAAAACCAGTAATAACAAAGTAGAGAGCAAAATCCCTGCAAGATATCCTCAGAAGCTCAACTCCAAAAACTTATACAATGCTGAAGAAGTGTGGTGTACACTATAGTCTGAATCCATTGCTCGATCATATAACTCAAAAACAACTGAACTGGGCTTCACCAGAATAGCTCCATGCAAGGAGACTATCAATGGAGTGATTTCGAAGAGTGAAAAACAAACACCAAACATAATTTGATGAACTACTACAAATAGGTGTTCCACGATCCAAGAAAAACCAAGGCAACAAGGCAAGGACATAAGATCCAAATAAATAGGAGTGCCATGATCCAAGAAAAAGCCAAGGTAACAAGGCAAGGGCACGAAACCCGAAGAAGCAGTATCAACACCACACCCTCCCATACTATAGAATGGGTAGAGTGACACCACAAATCTGTATGAGTTGTCAAAATCAACTACTCGAACACTGACAAACTAACACTGGGCTCCACCAGAATAGCTCCCCCACAAGAGAGACTATCAACATGCCAAAAAAGTGTCGAAAATATAGATCCAAAATATCTCAACAAATAAGAGAGATATAAATGTATACACCCATAGATACAAGAATGCAATACCCAAAATTTTAGGACGTCGAGCTCAATCGAAAAATGCATCCACAAGTGATCACATTACCCTCCCTAAATTTGGCACTTTATAATTGAGTGCATGTAAATATTACAATGAGTAAAAGTACCTTTTACATTTGAAATATGTGTATAAAAATGTCACTAATGCGTAGATCTTGAAAAAATACACAATTTCAAAAAAAAGATCACCTTAATCCGAGCTACGGATCAAAAGTTATGAGCTCTACAAAGTTTTGCTATTAAAATAATATTTTAATGCTGATCTTTTTAAAAGGTACACGTGACACCCAAATGTTTAAAGGGTAAAAGAGTGCATCTGCACGATACATGCTTGCGACCAAAGGATAAAAGCCTCGCGCCAAAACCTAAAATGTCCAGAGGGTAAATCATTACATCCAGAGGGTACACACTTATATCTAATGGATAAAAGAATACACCTAGAGGGTACAGATCCACATCTAGTGGATAAAAGATTACATCCAAAACCAAAATGCCCAGAGGGTAAAATAATGCATCCGAAAGGTACACGCTTATATCCAAGGGATAACCCATAGGTACAGATCTGCGTCAAAGTGGATAAAAGAATGCATCCAAAACCAAAATATCAAGAGGATAAAAGAATGCATCTAAAAGGTACATGCTTATATCTATTGGATAAAAGAATGCAAGAGGGTACATATCTCGTGTCTAATGGATAAAAGATCGCATCCAAAACCAAAATACCCAGAGGGTAAAATAATGCATCCTAGAAGGTACATGTTTATATCCAATGGATAAAAGAATTCACCCATAGGGCAATTTGCATCCAAAGTGGATAAAAGACTACATCCAAAATTGAAATACCTAGAGGGTAAAAGAATGCGTCCAGAAGGTACACACTTATATCTAATGGATAAAAGAATGCACCCAGATTTGACTGTCTCAAAACATGGTCAAGTTTATAGTCGATTCTAGGGTTTTAGCACCTTCCAAATCCAATTCCGCACTCCGTTTTGCATAAAAATGCATGCTGCAGAAAATTGCTAAAAAATTCCAAATACATGAAAAAATAAACCCTTGCTTGCAAAGAAAAACTTACAAATGGATGTCTACATCATCTATAGCTCTGATACCATGAAAGGAATGATAAGAATATTGTTCCAAGCCTATGATCTTAGATGATAATAGCACACCACATTAGATTTGCAAAGTAGAAGAGCTAAAATACCATATATGGAAATCCATCATAATCCATAATGCTCAATACATTACAATAGAATGACTTTAATTATTCAATAAGAAAGATGTACATATAGGAGGAGGGAAGTACAACTACTACCTAAATCAGTGGTGAAGAACTCCCACTAACTAATATTGGTAGTTAAGTTAACTCCAAAAGACTAGTAAGCTAACTTCACATAACTGAGAAGCTAACTCAACCCAACTAGTAAGCTAAATCCACACAACTAGTACACCTAAGCAAGCTAACCCAACAAGTGTAGGGCTAACACAAGTGTAAGAATTATCCTAATAAATAATAACCTACACTAACAAGATCATGTCACAACCTTTGATCGAAGGTGCCACAATGAATGACACAAGCATGGTGAGAGGCCCAACAATAACTGGAAGCTTGACATAGCCATAAGATTTAGGAACTGGATATGAAATATGAGAGAGTGGGTAGTTGATAGCACTTTTCTAGATCGAGGAGTATAACAAGAGAGCACACCCCATAGGAAATGATGAGTCAATCATTGTATTATTGATAGTATGAGGTCTAATAGAATCATGAATATGTAATGTATTAGAGGAGAATGTAACATGATAATCATGTTCGGAGAGAATGTGATGAGTGGTGGAGATGCATTAGTATTAACCTGAAAATAAAGAGCCCCGATGAAGGAGGAGGCATAACATGATATGTATGATTAGTTTAAAGAATCAATATCTTTCTTATCATTCTTAAGTAGAGGATCATTGAATATTTTGAGATTTTTGTTTGAATTGACCGGATTAGATGCCGAAGGCTTAGGGAGTTCAATTGCATTATTATCAATAAGATCTTAAATAAGATGTCAGAGTTTGAAACAATGATCAGTAGGATGCCCAATGCGTTGATGATAGTCAAATCTAGTATTTTCATTGTAATTGCATCCTTTAGGACGAGATGGATCTTTATTCACTGGTGGTGGAAGAATAATAATATTTCTTTCAATAAGTTTTAGCGATAAAATACACAGAGCACAAGGAAATTTAGTGAATGTACACTTTAGAGGTTGTCATTGAAGCTTTTCCGGAGTGGAAAACATTAACAATAGCTTTTCCTTCATTGGGCTTAGGGGACATCTTGAAAGTAGATTTTCTTTGAAATCGATTAGAAGATGATGATGCATGATCATGATATTTGAGCTTTCCCATAGATAAGAGTTTACTTTCACGTAACTTAAGAGTATGGCATAGCTGATCAAATGATGGAGATGTATCAAAGATGAAACACTCTTTTAATATCGATAAGATAATTTGGACAAAAATATCTTGCCATTCGTAATCAACAAAGTGCATTGGTAATCTTATCTAAATTGTTCTTATATCATAAAACATAGTCCACTAAATGCTCATTAGATCCTTGTTTGATTTGTGTAAGTTGAGCATAGGATATCTTAGAACCGACATTGATTGAAAAATGTAGAGAAAAACATTGGTTAAATGCGTAAATGATGTTACTAAATGAACAAGTAGATCATAAAACCAATGCATAACATAGTCTTGGAGACTCAGTGGAAAGATCTTTTCTAGCAAAGTATGATCATTCACATAATATAGACATGCCACATGAAAATATTGGAGATGCTCTTAAGGGTGGCCATTGAAGGTGGGAAGTTTAGGAGTAATGAAGTTTGGAGGAAGTGCATAAGTGGAAATGGTGGGTACAAAAGGAGTATGAAGAAGTAAGGTGGAATCAAGAGATGGAGATGCACAAGAAGTAGCTTACTAAAGTTGACAAATTTGAACTTGAAGATCTTGATAGAGAGAGGCTAGTTCTTGTACAATGGAAGAGACTTTCCACGTGTGAGAAATACGAGGTGGAGAGAAGTGATTGGTGGTAATGGGGACGAAAATGGGAACAATAAGAAGTAGGATCATGTAAGGGTGGAATTAGGAGGTTGAGTAATAATGGGCATGAAAGTGATAATGGATATGGGAACATTAAGCTCAACTATATTGGTGTCCTCCTCACGAGCAACGAATAAGAGCAGATCTAGATCTTGTGGATGTTCAACAAGATGAGCATTGAGATTATGAAGGTCATCATTAGAAAAGGGTTGAGGTTGAGCCATGATAGAAGTGTTGCCAAAAATTCCTAGAAGCAAGGTTGGGTCTGAATGAATGGGTTCACCAAATGATTTAACAAAAATAATTTTTGTATAAACCCTAATTACAGAGTCACGTATGATAGATACACAATAAAGTACATATTTGACAAAAGAAAATAAGATAGATAAATGTAGAACCCTAAGTTCAAGAGAGAGGGGAGGACTTTTGATTTATGCTCCGATCTTTGAAAGGGACTATGAAACAAGGCTCGGAGAAACCGATAAACATGAAGGGAAAATTTTCACAATTGAGTAAAATAAATTATGGAGCTCTTTGGATAAGCCTTACACTAGAGTACTTAGACTAGGGTGAGGTAATGTTATCAAAAAAATACCCCTTAGGATATTTTGATAACCTACTATTTCATCTTGGACTTGGGGAAGTAAAAAATTAGTAAGAAATGGGAAAATTCACATTTCGGAAAGGTTTAAACATTATAGTTCAAGACATTCCCTCTTCCCCTTGCAAAATTTTTGGGTCCATACTTAGTCAAAAGCCATTTTTATGAAGATCTAAAAAATGGCTAAGTGTTTCGAGGGTTTTAGATTTGAGGTTTTGGGTCCTTCATGCATCGGAACATGTTGATCCATTAACATGTTCCATGTCATTGGTTTTCTACCCCCTGAATCCTAAATTTCTTTTGTTTAAGGTTTTCCAATGTGCAATGTAGGGTCAAAGTTCCACTCTTTCGGATTTCGAGGATTTAAGTGTTTGGAATATCAAAACATGCCAACTACATTACATGTTTTGAGGCTACTTGCTTTCAAGTTCCAAAACCGATTTCAGATTTTAGGTTTTGGAGGTCAACGACATCCGCATAGGTCAAAATCCTAAGAATCTACTTTATTTAGAAATATTTTGTAACCCTTCAATATTGGAACATCGCGACTTGGAAGAGACATGCAAATTACATCCCAAAACCAAATAGGAAAAAAAGTATTGAGAAAATGGAAGTTGCAAAATGGTATATCTAAAAAACTTATGCTTGAGACCAATTAAAAATTTTCATATATGGTTGCTTATAGTCATTATTGGTCACTTATAGTTTTCTTAAGATAGAATATAGGATATATAGCTTGTTCATTCTTTATAAATTTTTGTTATTCTATTTTTTTGACTAATCCTATTGATTATTGGGAAAAAGATGCAGAAGTCTTGTGTATGTAGGCCATAAAGGAAAGATAATGCTAGTATTGGGAAAATGTGGAATTTATCATTGATGGTATATCTAAACTCAAATCTGATTTCATATTCAAATTCCTCTCAAAAATTTTGCAAGTTCAAAAAGCTAAAAATCATCTCAATCCAAGATTGTATGCAAAAGTTATATTGTTTAAAGTTAGCTCTGAACTCGCAGCTTAGTTCCGTAATAAAGATAGATTCTGAACTTTTTTTGAGGAATTGTGAAAGATCAGAGAATCCAATGGAAAATCTAAGAGATATTTTTGTTCATAGCAATGTGATTAACAAAAACCTCATTCAGATTTGCTACAGGTATTACCAATAAAGAGAGATCTAACTTTTAGTGAACTGTAGTCCAAGGAAAAAGCATATCAGACAAGCGTCAAAAGTTCCACAGTCAAAAATAACAAAGTCAAATGGAAAATCCGAGAAAGGTATTTGGTCAAAATCATATTTTGAGGAAAATTATCCTTCCAATAATGTAGAGGAATAAAATCATTATGATTCTTGTTACCAAAAATCAAGGAGAAGATTTGGGAGCAAATCTTCCTAAAATAAGTGAGATAAGACTTTGACTCCAATAATATATCTCTCCATATTTTGTGGAGATGAAGATCTTAGTTGTTAGGATTAGAATAAAGATAAGATCAGATTGTATCTCCCAAAATAAGGAGTTGGTTGGACGCATAAATTATAAATGCAACCTTCCACACTTAGATATGTAATTTCTTTCTCCCAAGAAATAAAGATATGTTCTTTCTTTCCAATCATTTAAAGTAAAGTTATTCTGCAAGTTCTAAATTAAAAGTATGAATTAAGTCTTCTTCCAAGGAATGAGCTAACAACTCATTCCAAGGAAGATGGATCAATGTGTTAATGTTTGTTTCTTTATTTCTGTAGTTTTTTCTTTTGTTGTAAACTTTTGATTTCATGTTATGTGATCCTTCTTCAGTATAATTTTTGTTGTGAACCTGCATGTGTCTTTTTATCTTTCAGTTATTTTTAATTCAGCAATTTCATTTATGCAAGTTTCATTTCTTTCATGCAACCTTTATTTATGCAAGTTTGATTTCCTTTATGCAAGTGTGCCTTTATATTCCTGCAAGTGTGATTTCCTTTATGCAAGTGTGTTTACATTTCTGCAAGTGTGCCTTTAAATTTCTGCATGTGTGATTTATTTTATGTTTGGTTTGTGTTTAAAGGAGCTGATTTCCAATATCTTCTTCTCTTAATGCATACAACCTTCAGACACCAACCTGGATTGACATTATTAATGGTGAGGATTGACGACCCTCATCATTTTGGCGCCATTTCGTTTCCAGGGGACATGGTGTTATTAGGAGATTCAGAGTTCTCTAAAAGAATATTCTAGTGATAGTAGAATACCTTTTAGCAAATTCTAGACAAGAAGCATTTGGTAAGTAGTTTCTTTAGACTTTTATTTCTGTAAGTAGATTAAAATTTCATTTCTATAATTAGGAATATTAGATTGTAAATATTTATCTCCCCACAAACTAACTTTGTGTATAAGAAAATGACTGTGATGTTTGATCAAGAAGGTATAATGGTATGAACAAAGAATTCAGATCTGGAAATGGTAGAATATGATATTGAATCTAGAAGTAGATCTAGTTGATGAAATATCATATGCCATTCTTGATAACCACCACCATTTCCCCTTGTATCAACTAACAACTCAGTGATCTTATTACACATAACCTTAGTCAAAAACTAGCTTATCCAGTTTGTAATAATGAAGTGGTAGCATTTCTAGTTAACTCCATCCATATTCAAGGATTTCATTAGAGCCAAAATAAAAACCCACTCATAATAAATCCACCCATCCAAATTAGTTTTCATCCCATAATAAAATTCAATCCCTGAACCATATCCATTAGAAAAATTTGTTTTCATGTCTTTCAATTTCTTCATTTTTGTATATGCTTGTATAACGTTAAGAAAAATTATGGTGAATATCAAGGCAAGAAATTTTTGCGTACTAACATCTGAGGACTAGATCTATAGGAATTTCAGAGTTGTTCTTGATATCAACATGTAAATTTTGGAGCACCAACAATATCAACCAAGGAGCATGCAGATTTTGGAGGGACACATAGATACCTTCACTCTCTCTTTTAACAACTATCCATCTCCTTGAGATCACTAGTCTAGGATTTGAAGATTACTATGGTGATTCCGATAATGCACAATTCAAGATGGGCTTTGAAGACCTAGAAATTGTCTACACAATTTTGGAAATCTTCTTGGAGTTACCAAGTATGCAAAAAGGTTTTTATGAGATCTCAAACATTGCTTCCTATTTTACACAAGTTGTACTTTGATGAATATAGTTTGATGATGGATCAAATTTTCTCTAATCCTTCTCATGCTATCATTTTAGTAAAAATAAAATAAAAAAATAAAAAAACTTTGATTGGAAAACCAACTTGTTGGCCAATCAAAGGCAAAAATAGAAATAAAAATAAAAATTAAAGAACTTTGATTAGAAAACCAGCTTGCTGGCCAATCAAAGAAAAAAAAAGAAAAATAAAAAAAAGCTTTGATTGGAAAACCAGATTTACGGCCAATCAAAGGAAAAAACAACTTTGATTGGAAAATCAGCTTACTGGCCAATTAAAGACAAAAAGGTGGCTCTTCTTCAAAAGCAATCAACTGTTACCTGATGGCTTATTTCTCAACACTATTTGACCATGTTAACAATAGGATGACAAGGAAAACTAGAGGTATGATCAAGTTATTTTATTCTACTATTTTATTTTAAAGTTTTATTGTAAGTTTTTTTATTACAGCTAGATCCACTTTTAAAATCTCTAAGGAAGGCAAGATAAAATTCATATCTCCCCTACTTATATGAAAAATATGTGCACCTCTTTGCAATCAAAATTTTAGAGTCTAATTTATGGACAACCATGAATAAACAACATGCATGAGGACATGCATGAGCTTAAGTGCGGGAGAAAAGGAGAAACATGAGGTATGCATTTTGATTTTATATATGAGACACAATAGAAGGAGATCCACACAAGAACTGTTGTACAAGAAAGGAAATCAAAAGCAGCAGAAGGATCTCCACACAAGAACTTGCTGTACAAGAAAGGAAATCAAAAGCAGCAGAAGGAGATCCACACAAGAACCTGCTACAAAAGAAAGGAAATTAAAAACAATAGAAAGAAATCCACAAGAACCTGTCTTTGAACTATATATGGAATGCATACATGCATAAAATCAATGTGGAGAAGACTCTAAGAAGAGGAGATAATAATATAATTCATGAGGACATGCATAATATTAAGTGTGGGGCAATGATGAGGCCATAAATTGACCATAAATTACCATTATTTTGTCCTTCCAAGTTACCTTTGAAAGTGGATTTAAATGTAATCTAGGAACTTATAGTTTGCTTAAGATAGAATATAGGATATATATCTTGTTCATTCTTTAGAAATATTTTGTTATCTATTTTGTTGACTAATCCTATTGATTATTTGGGAAAAGATGCAAAGTCTTGTGTATGCAAGCCATAAAGGAAAGATAATGCTAGTATTGGGAAAAGTGGAATTGATCATGGATGGTATATATAAAATCAAATCTGATTTCATATTCAGATTCCTCTCAAAAAATTATGTAAGTTAAAAAAATCATCTCAATCTGAGATCATATGCAAAAGTTATAGTTGTTTTAAGTTATCTTTGGAACTTGCAGACTTAGTTTCGGAACTCGCAGAGTTAGTTCCAAAACTCGTAGGCTTAGTTCGGAACTCGCAGATTTTGAATTTTTTGAGGAATTGTGAAAGATTAGAGAATATAATGGAATATGAGAGAATTTTTTGTTCATAGTAGTGTGATTAAAAAAACCTCATTCAAATTTGCTACTGATTATTACTAATAAGAGAGATCTAACTTTTAGTGAGTGCAAAGATGAGGAAAAGTGTATCGACGAGCACTAAAAGTTCCATAAATAGAAACAAAAAGTAAAACAAAAAATATGAGATAATTTTTTGTTTATAGAATGTGTTTAACAAAAATGTGTTCAAATTTGCTACAGGTTTTACCAATGAAGAGATATCTAACTTTTAGTGAGCTGTAGTTCGAGGAAAAGTGTATCAGACGAGCACTAAAAGTTCTATAAATAGAAACATAAAAGTCAAATGAAAAATATGAGAGAGATTTTTGTTCATAACAATGTGTTTAATAAAAAAATCATTTAGATTTGTAACATGTTTTACCAATGAAGATAAATCTAACTTTTAGTGAACTGTAGTCCAAGGAAAAAGTGTATCAGACAAGTGTCAAAAGTTCCACAATAAAAAACAACAAAGTTAAATGGAAAATCCGAGAAAGGTATTTGGTCAAAAATATATTTTGAGGAAAATACTCTTTCCAATAATGTAGAGGAATAAAATCATTAATATTCTTGTTACCGAAAAGTAAGGAGAAGATTTGGGAGCAAATCTTCCTAAAATAAGTGAGATAAGACTTTGACTCCAATAATATATCTCTCTCCATATTTTGTGGAGATGGAGATCTTAGTTATTAGGATTATAATAAAGATAAGATCAGATTGTATCTCCCAAAATAAGGAGTTGGTTAGACGCATAAATTATAAATGTAACCTTCCACACTTAGATATGTAATTCCTTTCTCCCAAGAAATAAAGATCTGTTCTTTCTTTCCAATATTTTAAAGTAAAGTTATTCTGCAAGTTCTGAATTAAAAGTATGAATTAAGTCCTCTTCCAAGGAATGAGCTGGCCACTCATTCCAAGGAAGATGGATCAATGTGTTAATGTTTGTTTCTTTATTTCTGTAGTTTTTTCTTTTGTTGTAAACTTCTGATTTCATGTTATGTGATCCTTCTTCAGTATAATTTTTGTTGTGAACCTGCAGGTGTCTTTTTATCTTTCAGTTATTTTTAATTCAACAATTTCATTTATGCAAGTTTCATTTCTTTCATGTAACCTTTATTTATGCAAGTGTGATTTCCTTTATGCAAGCGTGCCTTTATATTCCTGCAAGTGTGATTTCCTTTATGCAAGTGTGTTTACATTTCTATGCAAGTGTGCCTTTAAATTTCTGCATGTGTGATTTATTTTATGCAAGTTTGGTTTGTGTTTAAAGGAGTTGCTTTCCAAGATCTTCTTCTCTTAATGCATACAACCTTCGAACACCAACCCAGATTGACATTATTAATGGCGAGGATTGACGACCCTTATCACTGCGATCATAAAATTATCCTATAACCTGCAAAGAGAAGATGACATGTAAAACCCTCAAACCACATCAAATCCCAAAAATAAAAGATGCAATATGGGGATTCAGACTAACCCCGATGATAACCCAACTGAGTGAACTTAAGACCGAGCGTTGCACTACATCTCCGACTCCATGTAGTTTTTGTGAGTGTGTGATAAAATTGTGACCTAGGAAGCCCTTTTATAAGTGCACTTGATAGCAGACAATAGTTAGATGTAGCAATGTAAATAGATGTGTGGATGAAAAATGAACTTCCCTTCCCTATGAAGTGTATATAGAAAATTTAATCCCTTGTCCCTTGTATGAATGCTAGATGGATGCCTTTGATGCCTTTAGATGCAAGCTTAGGTGATGATAATAGATGCTTAGAGATTGGTCCTTTATTTTGGTCACATAGCTTTGTATTTATATGATTCCCTTGGTTGAATTTTGTAATTGAAAACTAGAAGGCCAACCCACAAGAAAACAAGACACCTAAAAGATAAAAGAGGCCCAAAAAATGTGAGTAAGATAGAAAGAGGTCAAGGGTTCCCAGAGGGGATAAGGGCACTTGGGTGCTTAGCGTCTGGTCGGGCGGTGGTGTTCGGAGTCATAAAAGATAAAATTGTAAAGTACTAACTAGGTTGTAGGGTGTAAAAGACTAGAAAGAAGACTAGAACAAAGTAAAGATGCCAAAGATAACTGTCAATTACTAGTTTTCTTGCTTAGGAATCATGTAAATGCAAGTATGTTGTTAGGACCTAGAAATGTACCCAAGTGCATGATTTTGCATCTACACTAATACCATTTAACATGATAGTCTAGAAATTACTAGAAATTATGATGGTGGGCATTGGAGATTAATTTCTTTAATTTCCCCACAATGACTCCCTTTATTCATGGATCATGGTAACCCCTTCAATAGGGCCATTTGGGCCCTCTTTACTATGAAAGACACTTTTTGGGGTCATAAACATTTATACTTTGAATCTTTGCGGTGGAAAAAGTAGGTTTATGGTGGTGGATTGCCAATGAGATCCCTGATTTGTATTGGGTCATCTATGGTGAATTCAATATGGTTGAGTTTCCCATGTGATTTAACAAAAATAAGATTTTTGTTTAAACCCTATAGGCTATTTTAGAGTCATAACAATAAATAAAGTAGTAAAGTACATGAAATGACACAAGAAATAAGCAATATGAATTAAAACCCTAAGTGGAATAGGAAATGAAGAATGACTTATCCGATATTCACTAAAATCCCAAAGTGGTCAATCTTTGGAAAACTAGTATACAAAAGCTGGTAAATTATCGCAACGCCACATAGAAAATTACAAAAGTGTCGATTGTGTTGAGACCAAGGTTCTGGGTTGGTACTATGGTGCCTGGGTGCTAGGATCCCTCTCTAGGTGCCAGGTCTACGTAGAACCTTAGGAGTTGAATTTAGGAGGGTCACGAGGTTGTTGTTGATCTTCACTTCTTGCCTCTAGTATGTCATGCAACTCTAGAAGATATCTGGTAACCTACAATGTAATATCCACTTGTAAAACACTCTAAAGTGTATCAAATCATAAAAAGAAATATGTAAAATGAGGGTCGACTATCCTCGGTTGTCAAACAAGTGATCTTAAGATTGAGTGATGTACTATATCTCGGACTCCAATGTAGTTTTATGTGATTGTGTGTGCAATAGTGTCCTTAGGTGCCCTCACGTTAATGCCACCAAGATAATAGGCTATGACTAGATATAATGTAGAATGTGTGGATGGAAGAAAAGAAACCCCTCTTATGCAGTGTATGTAGATGTAAAAACCTAAAGAAATGCATTCCCTTTGTATATAGATAGCCGTTGATATTTGCTATCCCCGCTAGCCCCCCTTAATAATGGTATGTATGATGTGTTTATATAGGGATCTCTTGTTTAAATTTTGACACTAGTAACATGAGATGTCGATTAGGACCTCGAGGATAAGGGAAGGATAACCGAAAAGACCAACCACAAAATGTCAAGATAAGAAAAATAAATAAGAAGGACATGAGCTCCCAGATCTGGACACAAACACTTGGATGCTAGTGTCCAGGCTAGAAGCTAGTGTATTGAAGCAAATGACGACAAATGTGAAAATACTGAAAGACTGGGATCCCTATGACCTGACCAGAAAATAATGTGGGAGTGATAGAAGAGAAGAGGTGACAAATATAAAAGAGCAATACAAAATAAGACAATGAAAATAAATGGGAGAGATAAGGGAATGTGTTACTAGTGAATACTCTTTTTGCTTAAAATTCTTATATAAAAACATCATACTTGTTGACATAGTAATATAGTAATAAGAACATGATTTTGTGTCAACATTTTCCCCCTTTATGTTATTTGAATGAAATTTAAGTAGTGTAAAGGAAATAAGGAACATACATGTGTGAAATCCAGAGAAGCCCTATTATAGAAGTATGCATAGAATAATATGTAGTGTGGAAAACAATGGATCGACATGTCAATCCATGTGGCATAAATAGAGATAGTGATATGTGATAAGGAGAACTATGGAGAGAATTGATGATTTTATTCAAAGAATTCTAAGATTTTGATTGTGTTGCGAAGTGAATATTTTGAAGGGGGAAGGGAGTTATTGGTTCCCTACCCAATTTTATATGTTGGTCAAATACACGAAGGATTTGGGCATCTTGATGCTAGAGGAAGTGTAGGGAGAGAGGTATTATTTTACCATCTAACTTTAACTACATCCTCGAGAGGTCTAACCATTGTAGATGGTATAAAGACCAAATTTTGTTCAATTTCGATCCATGTTGAATAAACCATATAGGAGCAAAGTATAGGAAAGGCAATGACGTCTCATTGCCCCCACTCCAAGGGTGTCATAAATTATATAATGCTAGATGGATTCTATGTGAGGTAATCTAGAAGTGATAGAGATGCAGTTCCCAAGTTAGGTCATCTAGGAGGAATGATAAAATGCATTATATTGATTTGATGATAGAAGATTTCTTGATTGATTGATTTGATTGAAGTAGAATACTCATAGAGATATTTTTGCCTTTTTTCCCCCATATTAGGTCATTAGGGGAAATGGAATTAGTGTGATTAGGAGAATATTAAGAGAAATTTCCATTTTGTTGACCCCAGATTAGATCATTAGGGAAGTAAAAATGTATTTGAATGATGAGTAGATTGCATTGTTCGCTTGTTCGAATAAAATCAGTGTAATACTTGTCATGGTGATATGCCAATATTGTCGATTGATTGCATAGAAACTAGAGAGTGATTGTGAGGTGATCCTAATTGTATGCCCCCTTTTGGAAAAAGGGTGAAGGGAATATATGACAAGCACCGAGTTGAAAGTAGAGATGCAAAGATGAAAATATGTTCTAATGATATATAGAAGATTTGTCATGAGATTGCATGAAAGTCGGTGAAAGAAGTGTGGGATGTATCTAATGAGATAGTAGGGAGAATTATGAAGTGGATGTTGTAAATAGAGACAAAAAGAAAGTAACAAAGCTCAATATGTGAGTCAAATTGTATGTCATGTATTAGTTCAAAACACGAGGGCAAATAACAACTATAATATAGGAAAAATTGAAAGTTACTATATATAATAGGAGTAAAAAGTGAATAGTAACTTCATTTGAATTGTGATTGAGTTGGAAATTGAGCTCTGGACTTGCAAAGATGTTGTAGATTAGAGTAGTAAGGGTTACTATATTCGAGAGGGTGGCGAGGTTGTGACAACATAGACAACCGACAAGTCGGGTACGTATGAGTATTTTTGAAAAGTTTGACAAAATGTGTCCACTTTTACAATTTTTGTGAAACTGGGTTTTGAATTTTTGGGCATTTTAGACCTAGACAGTAGCGGTCGGGGCACATATGTCCTTCACGACACTAGCACATAGTTTTAGGCACCAAGATCATATCCTAAGCACAAAGTCCTTCTCAGGGCATTGTAGTCCCGGAGAGTTGATTACACCGTGTAGTGTAAAGTTTTGATTTTATGATGCATATATGCGATTCTTGTGATTGGTTTTGAACCTATATGAGGTGCTAATGTCAATATTTTGGTTGTATTTATGTTGTGTAGTGAGATATCCATTCGAGGGAGTTTTGTGGAGGTTGACACTTGAGTACCTTGTTGAATTTAGGGTTGTTCGATGGTGAGTGGGATGTTCTAGATTGTCTTTGGTGCGACACATAACGAGATTGGGGAGGTGCCCCATAATATTCCCATGATTACAACACTATGTGAGATATGGTGTGCAAATATGTGCATATTTTGGTTGCCTACTAGAGAGATGACCATGACCTTGGAGGATGTATATCACATATTGTGATTGCCGGTGGTGGGGAGATAGTACAAGTTATGATAGTAAAGGATGCTACAAGGTAGATGCAGGCCTAGGAGGTATTTTACAGGGACGTGTGTCGAGAAAGATTCATATCAGTTTGGATGCCATTTTGAGATTAGGTGTTCCATAATTGTGGAATTTTATCGCAGGTGGTGATAGCTTTGTTGGTATTAGTAGAGGGTGGTAGTGTAGGCATATTGTATAAGATGTATGATATATGTCGGTGTATCGAGGAACACATAGTATAAATTTTATTTGGGTGAGATGTGTATTAGCCCATTTATATAGGGAATTATACAAGTTTGCACATGAGGAGCATGGGGGTGGCCTTGGAGCCACCACATTACTACATGTATGGGATTATGAGCATATTGCTATATTGAGGCCACTTGGTGGGCCACACATAAAGTGGGATAGACCAAAGATATTTTTGTGAGATGGGTTGGCATCCGAGAAGCGGATGGAAACTATGACCTATAGAGCTATGCTAGATCGGATGGGGCTATGGGGTCGTTATATGGAGGCCATATAGAGAGTATGGTGGATGGGTCGAGGATGTAGTTGAGTTGAGATGTATTCTTTGTACTATGTGGTTGGAGGATCAATTTCATGGGGTAGTCAAGCTATTTAAGGTAGAGAAAGTATCAAGGTAGTGTGGTATGGCCCAGGATGTGCCCTCAGAGCCATATGTGTGGGTTAGATCCATTAGAGCACCGAGACAACCAAGTGTGAGACTAGGCCCCACCGGAGCAAAGCTTATACATCCGGGGCCCAAATGAGGTAGATGCAACAATTGAGATGATAGCCATGGATGATGCGAGTTATCTTTGAGGTATGCACTAGCCAGTGGGCCACTCATAGGTGGGGGCTATTATTCCCTGTGATGGTAGATGTGGAAGGTGCACCCCTAGGCTGGAGGAGGAGGATGATAGGATTCTACCCTCGATGTAGATGTTGTGGTAGGGGTGAGAGCCAAACGTGAGTATGATTTGTTTATTATTTTGCTAGTTTCAAGAGAAAATTTATTGGGGATAAATTGGTGGACTTCTTACCAACGCTTTGGGACTCTAAGTTTCTCTACTTAAACGGTGTAACCGCCAGTAAATGCATGCACAAGTAAAGATGGATTTTCTAGTGGACTTATGGATAGGGATCCAATAGGGGCACTCCAATTTGACCCTACGGTAAAATCTTGTAGATATCTGCAAGGAGAAATTTTCGAGAAAGCGAGAAAGGGAGTGAGAATATTAGATAAGAGGAACTAATGTTGCAAGTAGAAAATTAGAGTCTTGCATACATAGTTAGAACTTTCATCACATGCACTAAAATTAGGAAGAAACAATACTGCAAAACAAAAACAAGACCAATTAGAATTTAATGAACACAAAGTATCAGTAAACCCCTTAGTAAAAAAGGATAGAAACTCCTTCTTCTTGTATTGATGCTCAAGAAGAAATTGTACATAGTATGAGAATGGAAGACATTGAGAATAGGGGAAAATGGCTAACTCTTTTCACTCATAAGTAATCAAAATATCTCTTAGAAAATTACAAGAATACAACCAGTTAGAAGAATTTCAAAATTATAACCCCTTAGAATGAGGAGATCATTACAATTTATAGAAGAGGAACAACTCTTCATCTTCTTGGTGACCCTCCATATGCCTTATTTCTGACTTTAGGCTATTCATATTCCTTCCAAATATTAAGTCCCTTTTATAAAATCAAGGCAACTTAATTTACATAATGTTTCTAAAGTCACTTTTAGACGACTTAAAGGCGTATCAAAAGTGCAAACCCCAATGAAGAATTAGAACATTTGAAGAGAGAGAAATTTGGGGGAAGGAAGAGGAGAGAGAGAAGAAGAGATGTTGCTTTGGATGAATTCGATGATCCTTGTTGATGGAAAACTCTAGTGTAGTGAGACTTTGAATCTCTGAATCTATTGCCTCCTGAGAAACTCCTTCAAATTGGCTCATGGATGCTTTGGAATGAGTGTTTAAAAACACTTGTCAAATGACTTCACTGATGACCATGAACACTGAATCGAAGAGATAGGAACTTAGAACTGATCATGTCAGGTTGAATGGACTTGTTTCGCTGATGACCACAACTTCCACCCTTCATATGATATACCTGTGACCCGAACCATGCAATGCTCTAATGTAGTGAAACCTAGATCCTCAAATGTCTTATACCATGAGAGGATTCCTTTGGACAACACACAAACACCATGAGATAAGTGTTTAAAAACACATCGAATGATTCCATTGGTGACTATGAGCATCACTCATGGAGATCCCTTTAGGAAATACTAAAGCTTTGGAACAAACCTTGTCCTGATTCCCTCATACATACTGATTGAGTGTCGAAAGACACTATTGAGATCCATGAAGATAGAGATTTCATTGGTCCCCCTTTCCTTAGCAGTCATCATGGGATTTTAGGTCATTTAGATCCATGCAGGAGACATCACTATCTTCTATCTCATATTCAAAGGTGAAATGTTACATTGACTTCTGTCATATCCACTTGAACTTCATGGTCCCTCACACTTACTATTTTTAGAAAAAACAACTTGCTATTTTTAGTAAGTGTAGAAACTTTCCTCGAACTCCTACTGAGGTTGTTAGATTGATTTCTCCACTCTCAGAATGCTCCTCTTGTGAAGATCCACCTTTTGGGATGACTTGCTATTTTTAGTAAGTGCTAAAAAAGCAACTTACTATTTTTAGCAAGTGTGAAAAATCAGCCCCTTTGCTCCTTGACTGACTGAGGCAACTGGAAATATTCCTTCCTTCTGTGCTCCCCTCACCTTCTAGACCAATTTTCTATTTTTGGCAGGTGCTTGTGGGACCACTTACTATTTTTAGTAAGTGTCAATTTTGGACTGGGATGAACATTTCAAACAATTTCTCCTTGCAATACACCTCTGGTGCTCACCGATTCCTTTCGCAACTACTTCATTGGTGACTTTCCTGAAATAACAGTCCTATGTGTAGAAGAATTTTATTTTTAGAAAGTGTGATTTTGGTGGTTGGAATTCTATGGAACAAATTTTTCTGATATGGGTTTTTTTCCAATATCACCCTCTGAAAATTTAGACTTGCCCGATCAATGGTTTGGGAGATTTTAAAGTTTTAAATTTTGACCTGGAAGCGCTTTTAAACACGACAACCATTAATGGACCTCAAAATTGTAGGTTTGGTTTTTCCTTTGTTCACGATAAAAATTACACTTTTTTTGTGGGTTTTTGTTTCTTATTCTTCCGGTGAAATTTTTTGATCTCGGTTGTCGGTTTGACGGAAATAGAGCTTTTTTTTTCTTCGATGGGAGAAAGAGGATTTCTTCACTGTGAAACACTTCTTGCATGAAGGAGGGTTTGAAGGTGAGGTTTGATGTATTTGAGAGAGGAAGAGAAGAAAAAAAAAAATGAATATTCATTTTTTATTGGTTTTAAGATTTCTTCAAATTTTATTTCATGGAGAGATGAGAGGGAACATTTTTCTTTTCGTTCTTTTTTCGTCTTTCTTCTTGGTTTGATCAATTTTTCTTTAGGGACCTACTATATTATCATGGAGTGAATGATTTGTTTTTGATGTGGTGGAGATGGTTTGAATTTCATAAATGGTGGAGTGGTGAAGCTATAGAGAAGTTTAGAGTGAAGTTGTGCAAGAAGAGAGTTAGAAGTTAGAAGTGGGAAGAAAGCGAAGCAGGAGAGGATTTTTCAAACAAATTCAAAATAAAGCATAGAAGGGATGATGAAAATTTTCATGTCCCTCATGTCCCTTTTAAAAATTTATATAGAGGGACATTAATTTTCACATGGTGCACCTGGTGATGACAAGTAAGGGATGAGATCCAACGGTGAAGGTTTAAGCCCAAAAAATAGGTTGGAAGCACCTAGGGGATGGAAACTAGTCATATGAAGAACCATGAGGCTTTTTAAAAATGGACCAATAAGGGATAGAGTGAAATTTTATGTCCCCATGAACCCACAAATGGACAAAGGGACATCAAATTTATGTGCACGCACGCTCGCGATGACATGTGGCGCAGATCCGACGAGTAGGGGATGAAGGCTCCACTAGCTCCCGGGGGGTGAACTTGACAAGTCCGAGAGGTCACATGTGTGTCCAGATAGGTATTCTAGGGGCTAGGTGAAATTTATTTTCCCTCATGTACCCTTTATAAAGGGATAAAGGGGACATAGAAATGCTGCAGGTGCCAGATGATGACATGTGCCCTCTTGCAAAAATGGCTAAGTGTCAAACCTTGAGATTGAACTTGTGAAGGGCGATCGGAATTCCGATGGATTTTAGGGAAACTTGAAATTTTGGAAATTTTATATGAATTTGATTGAAAATTTCCTTATGAAATTCAATGGTGGGGTATCAGGTCTTTATTCCTCTATTTAATCTTGAAAAATTGGAATTTTTATTTGGTCCTTACTTGTGCATGCGAAAAACTTTATGAACTATTTATCCAATGTGTTGTAAAAAAAATTATTTCTCCATCATGTAGGAATTTTAATTCCCTTTTTGAAGATGTTTTTATCTCTAACTCCATTAGAGCTCCCAAAATTACTTCTCGAATTTAGTTTCTTTTTTCTATGCATTGCTCGGGCGTGAAAAAAACTAAACCTATTACGCCAAGGTGTTGTGGAAATTTTGATTTCACCATATTGTATGGATTTTAATTACCTTTCCGAAGATGCCTTGTTTGGTTCCTAAATCCATCCAGATCTCCCAGAATCACTTCCCAAAGCTTGGAAACTCTTTTGACCTTGTGCATTAACTAGGTCTGAGAACCTTGTTTTTGATGAAACTACTCCAACTCCTCCAAAAATTTCCTAAATCTTCAAAAATCAATTTCATGATGTTACTATACCTTAAATTCACCTCCATGTTGGATTTGGATCCTCCGTTCCACTCATGGGGTTGTATCGGTCTTGGGAAGGCCAGTGGTAGCTCTTCCCAAATTGCTCAAAATTGCATTTTCCAAGAATACCTAAAATCACCTAGGGGAGTTGAATTGAATTTCATAAATCACCTAGGGGATTGAGTTGACATCATTTGGGATATTGTGGGATTGACTGAGAGGACTTGGGATGTTTGGGAAGGGTAAATTTAAAATTTTGGCACAGGGTATATTTGTCATGCTTGGAAAATTCCCAATTTCCCCCTATTGCACATTTACATGAAAACAATGGTTCTAGCTTGGGAACATGACATGGCATGGATTGAGCACAGTGAAGACATGACATAAAGAATCCTAGAATCTCAAATTTACAATACAAATAACTGTTCCTTATCCATTGGCCCCTCTCATGGAGTCATGTATAACTTACAAAGAGAGATAAGAGAGAGAAGAACACACACACACACACACACACCAACAACTACAAAAAGGAAACACATAACAAGAAGGAAACAAACACACTAGAAAAGGAAACACACTATAATCACCTATGGTACAAAGTGGGGGACAACCCGCTTTCACTGAAAATTTTTTTCATTTCTCAAAAGCTACCCCTAAGTGGGCAATGCTGAGTTATGTTGTTCTTCAAAGCCATTGTCTATGGTTCAAAAAGTAGCCTCCTTTCCTCAAATGCCTATGAAAGCCATGTGATTTTATGATTGTCTGTGTACTTCATAGGAATGAGCCTATGAGATTTTTGTTTTTAGGTCTTCACCTAGAAATTCCCTTGCTTTTATGTCTTTTGAGATCCTTTTCGGAATGTTGACTTCCTTCCGTGCTCATCCATAACATCGATTCATCATTCCAGAGCTGATATTTGTTCAACTTGTTTAAATATTTTGATCTCTTCTCATCACCATATTCATTCTCTATATTTGCAGAAAGTTCCAAAGTGATGTGATCAAGTTGATTTTGAACATATTCCCAATGCTCTACTATGGGTAACTCTCTTCAACATGAGTTGGCTCAATATTTTCTCTACCACCTTCCATCATGATGAAAGCATTGTTCTTAAAATTGAATAGGTCCACAGGAGTTTTGAGGAATTTTCTTCTTTTGCATTCATGAACTTCCTTGTGCATTGTGGAAGAAGAAAACATGCTTTCACTCTCACATTCATCATTTAGGAATTCATATGGCCTATCAAAAATGATTCATCTCCACATAAAACATGGGTGTATCAAAATGAGGAACCTTCATTGATTCACACCTGTCTTGTATCTCCATGGCTTGAGTCAAGAGTTCAAGGCTAAGCTGAGGATCTTCAACTTCTTCTACAACTTTTAAAATATCTCACATGATGGATCTTCCAAATTCATCATAAATTCATCTTTATTTCAAGAGAGATTATGTATTGTGACTCAAAGGAGTGGTAAAAAGTCTCATCCATACCTTTCCATGATTCATTTAAAGCAAATCTATTTGATTCTTCTGTGCTTGATGTTCTCCAAGGCTCTCTTTCATATAAACATGAACAATTTCAATTTATGAGTCCCCTCCGAACAAGGAGAGAAGGTCCGTTCTTTGACAGAATGGTACTCCATTGAGCTCAAAGTCCATATAGTCCTCATGATAACCATCCTCTCCTTGGTTTTGAGAATGAAATTGGCCTCTTCCATATGTTCATCCATGATTGAATCGTGAAGGGAATTTGATTCTTCAATCATATCTTCTTCTTCACATATCTCCATCTTGTCATTGATTGAAAAATCAAAGTTTGAAGAGATATTACTCATGAACACCCTGAACTCATCATTATGTATTCCTTTATCATCAGTGGATTCTTCAGAGAGCATCAAATCATCCATTATGTAACTAGGATCTTCCTCTATTGAATATGTCATTCCTCGATGAGTTGTAAATATTGCATCTCATCTTCCATAAGACACATTTCTTCTTCTTATTTCATGGTGAGGAAAGGTATATTTTCATCTCTTTCGATGTGAGAAAATAGTTTCCTATCCCACCACCTTGGAATAAAATGTTCACCCTTGGATCATCTACTTTTTGTATTGTGTATTTCATCTTACGTACACCGAAAGCAACTTATTCATCTCCCCTTTCACCGGTATGGTTGCAAAGGACCAATCCATTTTGATCTCACCACCTAAATCCCTATAGAATCTCCTACTTAAAAGCATGTTGAATGATGTCGGAATGTCAGCTACCAAGATAGTGAGTAGAAAATTTCTTCTCTGGGAAGTCAACCAAAGCAACTTGAGCATCCTTTATCCTACCCACTAATGGAACTTCTTTGGATTCCATGGAATAGAAAGATCCATTTGTGTGTGTCAAGGTGAGTCCTAAGGCATTTACAACTTTCATGGGCATCACATTATCGGAGGCTCAGAATCTATAATGTAGTTATTGAGTTGGTAGCCTTTGATCAAGAGGATAGGTAGAAGGGTTATACCTTATTAGTTTTGGAGGCACTAAGGGCTAGCATTTTTGAAAGTGGCATGGATGATGTTGGGAGTAGGCCTTTAGAATTTGAACTTGACACTTTAGCACTACCACCATAGACTACATTGACCAACCTATCAAATTGGGTAGGGTGTGTTTACAAATATTCAAGCTCTGTGATCTATGGACTTTGGTCTTGCTTGTGTGTTCCACATAGTAAAATGGGGTCATGAGTGGATGAATTCGAGGTCTCGGGGTGATGGAAGATTTACATGGTGAAGGTTTGGTTACCTTGGGAGTTGGATTTTATTTAGTAGGCATGGTAATTAGCTTAGAAGGGGATGGGGAAGTAGAATTTGGTGCTACTTTAGATGATTTTGTAGGAGTAGCATTTGAAGAAGGATTATTCTTAGAAGTAGCTTTTGAATTAGAGGACTTACTTGACATGGTAATCGGATTCTTGCTTATCGGTGGGTATGGTTTTCCTTAGCTAAGTCCATTAATGGTGGTAGTGGTGATCCTCTGCTGATGATTTTGTTTTGAGGAATTTATGTAGGAGAATCTTCTTTCTTTTTCTTTTTCCAATTACTACAGATGAAGCTATTTTCTTTGATTGAGCCCATATGAAAACCACACATGAGAATCTTGGAGATTCTTCATCATCATCATCTTCATCTCCTTCAACATACTCAATAAGGCCATTTTGAGTCTCACCATTAACTTCTTGACCTCAAGGTAGTCCTCATCATCACTTTCCTCCTCTTCTTTTTGGTCCATCAGTGTCACATGTAGCATTGATCGGTGTGCTTCGAGAGCAAGCCTATGGGGAGGTGGGGTGATTCTTGGCCGGTTTGGAGGATTTTTCTCCCTTGGGCATTCCACATGGAGATTTGAGATATTTTTTTCTTTAGGAGGGAACCAAGTCATTTACCATTTTTTAGAAACATTGGGTTTGTGGTAACTAAACTCAAACTTGACCTTTTTGCTTTTCATTGGGATTTCACTTTTAGACAATATTAGATCATCATCGATTTCTATAGTGAAGTCTTAATTGATGCTTCCTCAAATTTCCAAGTTGAGATTTTCTAAGGAAAAAATAAACTTCTGTGGAATGGCACTGATGAAGAATCTTTTCAAATTATTTTTGGGAGGCAAGACATCTTCAGGAATTCATCTTATCACCATGTTATATATTTGCTATGATGTCTCTCATTGATTCATAAGTTTATTTCTTCATTTGAACCAATTAGACCAAGAGATCTTGACAAGATTCCATATGGTCTTGAACCTATGTTCAAATGCACTTCTTATATCTTCTTAATAGGTGATAGATCCTTGGGTGCAACATGTAGAACCATTTAGCAACCTTCTCTGAATATTTAAAAAATATCAGTGATACATCTTCATGCTCAATTCCAACATGCCACAAGTAGTGATGAACGCTACTACATGTTCCTGGGGGTTGTGAACCATCTCCTCGAACTTTGGGAAGTTCTTCCTTGATCCTTTTGGTAACTCATGGAGTGGTTGAGGAAGTGTAAGTGGACTAGTGTTTCCAACCCATGGTACATTTTTCTACGCTCTTCATGATTATGATCTACCATTCTATTTCTAGCTTCCAACCTCTCTAATGTTGTGGATTTTACTACTTCTCCACATTTGCTTCAGCTTGAAGTCTTTCAATCTCTTCAATTTGAGCTCTTATTTCACTTTCAACTCTAGATTCTCTTTTTCTAGCTTCTTCTTTGGTCTCTACATTAATGAAATATTGAGATTCTCGTTGATGTATGGAAACTCAATGTCCAATGGATTGATAATGCTTGGATTCCCAATGGAACTAGTTCTTGATGAAGGGAAGACCCATGATTTTTGAGCAGCTCTTGTCTTCTTTGCCTTTGTTGCTAGGTGTATCTTATTTTAGCCAACTTTTATAAATTCTGGTGTATCTTTTATCAATGGGAATACAAAAGGGCACTTTGGAATATGAAAGGTCACACAAGAATTAACACTATATCTTTCAGCAATGGAATTTCATGAACATTCTTTTTTTATTTTTTTAATATTTGATTTTTTTGTATTTTATACTTTGTGGTCATATTTTGGGTGTAGATGCATCTAAATCTTTGCCATGGTGGGTGCCAAAATCTGTTGATGAGAGAAATTTTTTGGGGAAAATTGGTGGACTTCTTGCCAATGATTTGGGAATCTAAGTCCCTCTATTTAACTAGTGTAAGCTATCGTATATACATGCACAAGTAAATATGAGTTTTTTCTAGTGGCCTTATGGCTGGGGATCCAATAGGGGCACTCCACCGACCCTATGGTAAAATCTTTGAAATATCTTGCTAGTGAGGAATTTGTAGGAAAGCGGAAAGGGAATGAGAATTAGATAAGAGGAACTAATGTTTTAGTAGAAAATCAGATTCCTGCACACATAGTTAGAAATTTCATCACATGCACTAAAATTAGGAAGAAACAATACTGCAAAACAACAACAAGACCAATTAGAATTTAATGAACACAAAGTATTAGTAAACCCCTTGATAAAAAAAGGAAAATCCTCCTTCTTCTTGTATTGATGCTCAAGTAGAAATTGTACATAGTATGAGAATGGAAGACATTGAGAATAGGGAAAAATGGACTAACTCTTTTCACTCACAAGTAAGAAAAATATCTCTCATGAACTTACAAGAATATAACTAGCTAGAAGAATTTCATAATTAGAACCCCTTGGAATGAGGAGCTCATTATAATTTATAGAAGAGGAACAACTCTTCATCTTCTCGGTGACCCTCCATATGCCTTATTTATGACTTTAGGCTATTCATATTCCTTCCAAATATTAAGTCCCTTTTATAAAATCAAGGTGAATTAATTTACATAATGTTTCTAAAGTCACTTTTAGATGACTTAAAGGCATATCAAAAAGTGCAAACCCCAATGAAGAATTAGAACATTTGAAGAGAGATAAAGTTGGGGGAAGGAAGAGGAGAGAGAGAAGAAGAGATGTTGCTCGGATGAAGTCGATGATCCTTGTTGATGGAAAAATCTAGTGTAGTGAGACTCTGAATCTTTGAATCTATTGCCTCTTGAGAAAATCCTTCAAATTGGCTCACGGATGCTTTGGAATGAGTGTTTAAAAACACTTTTCAAATGACTTCACTGATGACCATGAACATTGACTCTAAAGAGATAGGAACTCAAAACTGATCATGTTAGGTTGAATGGACTTGTTTCATTGATGACACAAATTCCACCCTTTCGTATGATATACATGTGACCCGAACCATGCAATGCTCCAATGTAGTGAAACCTGGATCCTCGAATGTCTTATACCATGAGAGGCTTCCTTTGGAAAATGCACAAACACCATGAGCTAAGTGTTTAAAAACACTATCAAATGATTCCATTGGTGATTGTGAGCATCACTCATGGAGATCCCTTTAGGAAATATTGAAGCTTTGGAACAAATCTTGTCCTAATTCCCTCGTACATACTAATTGAGTGTCAAAAGACACTTTTGAGATCCATGAAGATAAATACTTCATTGGTCCCCCTTTCCTTGGTAGTCATGAGGGCTTTCAAGTCATTTAGATCTAATGCAGGAGACATCACTATCTTCTATCTCATATTTAGAGGCGAAAGGTTGCACTAGCTTCTGTCCTGTCCACTTGAACTTCATGGTCCCTCACACTTACTATTTTTAGAAAAAGCAACTTGTTATTTTTAGTAAGTGTAGAAACTTTCCTCCAAAATCCTGTGGAGGTTGTCAATTTTATTGCTCTGCTCTCGAATGATCCTCTTGTGAAGATCCACCTTTTGGGATGACTTGCTAATTTTAGTAAGTTCTAAAAGAGTAACTTACTATTTTTAGCAAGTGTGAAAAATCAGCCCCTTTGCTCCTTGACAGACTGAGGCAACTGGAAATATTCCTTCCTTCTGTGCTCCCCTCACCTTCTGGACCAGTTTTTAATTTTTGGTAGGTGCTCATGGGACCACTTACTATTTTTAGTAAGTGCCAATTTTGGACCAAGATAACATTTCAAACAATTTCGCTTTGTAATACACCTCCGTGCTCACCTTGCTTCCTTCACATACGCTTGGTTGGTGACATTCCTGAAATAAAAAATCCTTATGTAGAAGAATTGCTATTTTTAGAAAGTGTGCTTCTGGTAGTTAGAATGCCGTGGAACTAATTTTTCTGATATGGGTTTTTTCTAAATATCTCCCATTTGAAAATTTAGACTTGGCCGATCAGTGGTTTGGGAGATTTTAAAGTTTTAAAATTTTGACTTAGCAATGCTTCTAAACATGACATCCATTAATGGACCTCAAAAATTACAGGTCTATTTTTTCCCTCTATTCAAGGATGAGAATCAATTTTTGTTATGCATTTTTTTTTGTTGTGCTTTCGGTGAAATCTTTCTTCTATCCGACGTCATTTTGATGGGAAATTGAGATTTTTCTTTGTTGTGCAAAGAATGGATTTCTTCATTGGGAACACTTCTTCTAGTGAATGTGATATCTCGAAGGTGTGGTTTTCATGTATTTTAAAGATAATAAAAATCAAAATATGGATCTTCATTTCATGTCTTGGTTTGTAATATTTCTTCAAATTTCTATTTCACGACCATGGAGATTTTGAGATGGATTTCTTTATTTATTCTTCTTCGTTCTTCATTTTCTTCTTGTTTTGATCAATATTTCTTCAAGGACTTGTGTAATATCATGGAGTAAAGGATTTAATTTGTGTGGTGGAGCTGGATTGAAGTTCATAAATGGTGGAGTGGCGGCGAGAAGTTATAGAGCAAGTTGCATAGTGAAGCTATGCAAAGGTTAGAAGTTAGAAGCAGGAACGAAAACAACAGGAAGATTCTTCAAAAAAATTCAAAATAAAGCATAAAAGGGATGAGGCAAATTTTCATGTCCCTCATGTTCCTTTACACAAGGGGATGAGAGGGACATCAATTTGCACATGACGCCTAGTGATGACAAGTGACAGAGATCCAATGGTGAAGGTTTAAGCCCAAAAAGTAGGTTGGAAGCACTAGGGGGCTGGAAACTGGTTATATGAAGAACCATGTGGATATTTCAAAATGAACCAATCAGGGGTGGAGTAAATTTTTTTCCTCCATGTCCCTTTACACAAATTTAAAAAGGGGACATCAAATTACACGACGCGCCTCACAATGACATGTGGCGTAGATCGACGATAGGGGATGAAGTCTCCACTAGCTCCCGGGGTTGTACTGACAAGTCTGGAGGTCACATGTGTGTCTAGAGGTCTTCTAGGGGATGGGTGAAATTTCTTGTCCATCATGTACCCTTGTTAAAGGGAAAAATGGGACATCAAAATGCACCAAGCGCTAGATGATGACACATGTTCTCTTTAAAAAATGGCTAAGTGTCGAACCTTGAGAATGAACTTGTGAAGGCCTTATTTGTAGTTCCCGATGGAGTTTTTTCAAAATTTTTATATGAATTTGATTGAAAATGTCCTTATGAATCCAATGGTGGGGTATCAGATCTTGATTCCTCCTTTTAAGCCTGAAAAATTAGATTTTGATTTGGTCCCTTACTTAGGCATGCGAAAAACTACCTACAGACCTATTTCTCCAAGATGTTTTAAAAATGTTATTTCTCCATCATGTATGAATTTTAATTCCCTTTTGAAGACAGTTTTTTTATCTCCTAACTCCATCTAGAGATGCGTAATCACTTCTTGAAATTCAGTTTCTTTTTTGGCCCTGTGCACTATCTCGAGCCTATAAAAAATGATTTCATACCTAATGTGCCAAAGTGTTGTGGAAATTTTGATTCATAATATTGTAGGTATTTGAATTCTCTTTCTGATGATGTCTTGTTTGGTTCCTAACTCCATCCAGAGCTCTTGGAATCACTTCCCAAAGCTCGACAACTCTTTTGACCCTGTGTGCTGACTAGGCCTGAGAACCCTGTTTTTGATGAAACTACTCCAACTCCTCCAAACCTTTCCTGAATATTCCAAAATCAATTTCATGATGTTAGTAGACCTTCAATTCACCTTTGTGTTGGATTTTTCTCCTCCTTTTTTCTCTATGGGGCTGTATTGGTCTTGGGAAGTCCAGTGGTAGCTCTTCCTAATACTGCCCAAAAATAACAATTTGCAAGAATACCTAAAGTCACCTATGGGGACCGTTGAATGGAATTTTCTAAATCACCTAGGTGACTGAGTTGAAATCATATAGGAGATCATGGGACTGAATGAGGGGACCTGGGGTGCTTGGGAAGGGTAGGATTTAAATTTTTGGCACATGGGTATCATTGTCATGCTGGAAAATTACCAATTTCCCTGTTACACATTTGTATGACAACACTAGTTTGAGATTTATATGGTACATAGTATGTGTAATAACCGATGCATGTTTGTGGTGTTATAGGTGAAGTGTATTGGATGTTGATTTTTGATACATGCATCTACACATTGACA
Organism: Taxus wallichiana var. yunnanensis; assembly: GCA_018340775.1. NCBI lineage: Eukaryota > Viridiplantae > Streptophyta > Pinopsida > Cupressales > Taxaceae > Taxus > Taxus wallichiana. The sequence goes on along the minus strand of CM031244.1, from coordinate 693,825,887 downwards.
TAGAATGTACCTTTCCGATTTTCTCCGGAGGCGACTATTAGAGAGTGAATGTGATTGTGGGTGATTATTCTCATTTTTCAAGCCGGTGGTGGTAACAATGTCCACATGTATTGTGTTTTTGGGTGAGTGAGACAATACATGAGTGGATATGCCATAAAAGGTAGAGCTTTAACCCAGGATGTATTTTCTAGTTTTTGTATTTACAAAGTGTTGGTAGGCAACATGATAGTAGAACTTGCTTTGGAATAGAGTCATGTAGAGAGATATACAAATCATGATCAATGACATATATTGAGTAGAAAAGCATCTAGTTCTATAACTCCCATGATTGTATATAGTGATAATGATGATGCTTGATGTATGACTTATTGATTGTACCTTTTTGATGATGTATCTAGACATGGGGCTTGACCCCCGTAGTTGTATTTTTGAAACAATGATTTTGACCAATATATATGGAGATGGATGTGTTTGGTGATATTACATTATGTGTAATATGATAATGGTTGTTCTATATTGATTAGTGATGTGAGATTGTAGATGTTGATTTGTGTTTTTGATTTTTATTACGTAATAGATGATGATATAACAATGAATGATGATATATAACATGTGATAGATAGATGTATGTGATAGAGATAGCATGAATGAAACATATTAGGATGATGGTAGTAAAATGATGTATGACTAAGTTTGGTATGGAGTTATGCTACAATGTGATGAAAAGGGGGAAGAAGAGAAATTCCCCCTTAGCGTATGTGTGATAAAAAAGAACAAGGTTCATTTATATAAGACCCCTCGAAAATAAAAATTAACCATAGAATAAGAGTGCATCATCGGGAAATGGTGTGATAGTGAATGCAAGAAAGATAGAACATGAAGCACAACACATAGCTAGTGAGTGATGTGAGGTTATTATTGTATATCTCCCTCAATAGTCATGTAAGAACCTTAAGAACATGAGTTCATTTTCGGGGAAATAAAGTGATTTCAAAGAAATGACCTACCATAGATGGAGAGGCTGACGAGGCATAGTGGAAGCATGTGAAATGGTAGAAGGATAAGCGTATCCAAGAACCAAACTAGATGTTTAGTGAAGTAGAAACAATAAATGGAGATGTGGTAGCAAGCAATGGAGATACCAATGGTTTATGGAACCAATGAGAAGGTGTAGCATCATGTGATGAATGAGATGGTGTAGCAGTGGAAGAACTAGGTGGAGGATGTGAGTGAAGAATGACCTTAGGCGGTGGATGAGAAACAACCTTAGATGGTGGAGACAAGTGAATTTAAGTAGAAGCACGCTTGTGTAGAATAAGAGATAAAGTCCGCTCACATGAACGAGGGCTAAAGGAAATGACACCCTTATTCGAGTTGTTGTAATTTATCATGTAGAGCACAACAATCATTGTCTCGATGGCCATTGATGTGATGAAATTTACAATATGGATGACTGTGGCTGATGTTGTAAGTGATGAGGAAGATGGTGCTAATTATATGGAAAGTGAATAAAGTACGCAGTACATCATGAGGCTTGGCAAAGTATGTGGAAATTTCAATGGTTCCGAGTAGGAGTTGAAGAAGTTTTTGTAGAGACCTACGTGGTGGAGGAGATGGAGAAAATTGATGCAATAGATGAGATGGAACACGCTTGCATGGTGGAGGAGATGGAGACCTAGGAGGATGCTCAACCAATGGAAGAGGAGAAGAAACCTTAGAAGTAGAAGTAGAAGCAATAAAAGGAGGATCTATAACATGTGCAACAATCAAGTCTTGTTCTAGATCGATAACTCTATAGCATAAAAGTGTAAATGATTCACATGTATCATATTGCAGTTGTTCTTTAAATGCAAGAATCAAGCCACAAAAAGATGAATTTCTTTTCTAAATCAATTGGCTGAAATAATAATTGATGCATGCAAGAATTGAAGCATAAGATATAATCTAATATAGGTTTAGTTTTTCCTTGATGTAAGCTAGGAAAGTGATCATGAGTGATTCTAGGACCATTATTAATCATGAATCTCCTAAGAAAAACATCTTTCATGTCATAATATGTGCTAATAGACCCAAATGGTAAATGTGTATACCATTGGAGAGCATCATCGATGAGACTATGGTGAAAGGATTTGAGTAGTAATCGATATTGTTAGAATAGGAAGCCATAACTAGATGATAATGCTTGAGATGTAAATAAGGATTGCAGTTCCATCGAAGAAAGTGAAGGTAGGAATGAAAAATCCTTAGGAAAATTTGAATTATGAATTTTCTTAGGAATAGGATTGCCATGAAGAGAATTGTTATCAATAGACGCATAATAGGCTTTGCTTTCTAGAGTGATATATTGGACTTGAGATTATAATTGGCCAACAACATGCATGAGTGATAATATATCATGTGATGGAATGATAGGTGAAAGAAGAGGCACATTGAGTGGTTCAACCTTGCCATTGTGAGTTATCATTGGAAACTATGGAGGAATAGGTGATGTAGAAAGAGGTGTAGAAGATGGAGACTCAAGAGGAGTGCAAGATGGAATCTCTAATGAGATTATGAGAGGAATAATGATAGGGGAGTAATAATAGGTAGTGAATAACATGGAGGATCAATAACTATACTAGATGCAGACTCAGGAGTGGTAATGAGAGGAGGAGAATCATCATGCATGACATTGGAAGCAATCTCAGAAGTAGAAGAAAGCGGGTAGAAAATTCACACTTAGAAAAGTATGTAAAGAAGGAACATCTTGACTAATATGCTCATGATCAGAAATGGAATCTATGTCACTATCAACTAAATTTTTACAAGAAATCAATTCTTCTAAACTATCATCAACATATAAATAAGTAGAAGAAATAACATGAGATACATCATTGCAATCACTAGAAACAATATGAGATAAAGCATTAGATTCATCTTGACTATGAGTAGAAACAATATCATGTACATGTGCATTTACATTTTCAAAAATAGAATTACTTGCATCTAAAGGAGAAAACATATCACCAAGAACATAATCTATAACATTAGCATGCATGTCAACAACAGATGAAGAATCTATAGCAGCATGAGATCCTATGGCATAACAAGGTTTGCATTGCGTGAAATTTTGTACATGTTTAGGTGTAACTATGCGAAGACCATATTCATTAGGATTAGTAGGAATTTGAGCTTGGCGAGCTAAGAGATTTATTTGAATGTTGTTATCAAGGTGAGCATAGTGATAAAGAGTAACAAGTTCAGCTAAAACAACCTCATCATCAATGATAGGATTCACACTTTCATGCATAGGAGGAGAAGATTGATTCTTAGCAATGTGGATCCTAGGAAATAATTTCTACTATGGATAGGTTCACCAAATGATTTAATAAAAATAAGATTTTTGTTTAAACCCTAGTAGGATATTTTAGAGTCACAATGATTAATAAAGTAGTAAAGTACATGAAATGACAAAAGCAATAAGAAATATGAATTGAAACCCTAAGTGCAATAGGAAAGAAAGAATGACTTATTTGATATCTTATAAAATATAGAAGTGGCGGATGTTGGAAAAATGGTACACAAAACTAGTAAATTTTCACAATGCCACACGAGAAAATTACAAAAGTTTCGGATTGTGTCGAGACTAGGTGCCCTGGCCGGTACTATGGTGCCTGGGTTGCTAGGATCCATCTCTAGGTGCCAGAGGTCTCGCGTAAAACCTTAGGATGTGAATTTGGGAGGGTTGTGAGGTTTTTGATGATCCTCTCTTCCCGCCACTAGTATGTCACACAACTCCCGTAGATGTCACTGTAACTTATAATGTAATATCTACTTGCAAAACCCTCAAAAGTGCATCAAATCCTAAAAAATGAAGATGCAAAATAAGGGTTCAGATTATCCTTAGATATCAAACAAGTGATCTTACGAATGAGCACTTCACTACATCTCAGACCTAATGTAATTCTATGTGATTGTGTGTGCAATAGTGTCCTTAAGTTCCCTCATGTCAATGATGCCAAGATAATGGGCTATGACTAGATAGAATGTAGAATGTGTGGATGGAATAAAGGAAACACCTCCTATGCGCAAAGGTACATAGATGTAAGAATCCCAAAGAAATGTAATCCCTTTGTATGTAGATAGCCCTTGATAGTTTCCAACCCCCTTAATAATGGTATGTATGATGTGTTTATATAGGGATCTCTTGTTTAAATTTCGACACTAGTAACACGACATACCAACTAGGACCTCGGGATAAGGGAAGGTTAACTAAAAAGATTGACCAAAAATGTGAAGATAAGAAAAATAAATAAAAGGACAAGAGCACCCAAATCTAGACACAAACGCTTCAAGGTTAGTGTCTAGGCTAGGTGCTAGTATCCTGGAGTAAATGACAACAAATGTGAAAATCCCGACAAATGGGATCCCTAGGACCTAACCAAAAAGCAATGTGGGAGTGATTGAAGTAGAAGAAGTGACATATGTAAAATAAAAATACAAAAGAAGACAATGAAAACAAAGGGGAGGGACAAGGGAATGTGTTACTAGTGAATACTCTTTTCACTCAAGATCCATATATAAAAACATCATACTTGCTGACATAGTAATATAGTAATAAGTGTGTGATTTTGTGTCTATACCATGGATAAATGTGGCAACCTACCAATGTGATGGAAAACTAGAGAAAGAGAGGATTTTTTCGTATGCATAATAAATTTAGATTTTATGACCCAAATGAATTACACCGACCTAGCTCTAAGGCCGGTTAACCTGGTCCAATCTTCGATGTCAATCAAGTTAGGTTATTAAATAACTTGACAGGATATGTTTTCCACTTAAGAATTTTTTGATTTTGATAACATTTATTCCATGCTTGTGTAAGTGATGCCAAATTTTTTCCTATCGACCACTTCCCCATCATATTTCACATCACCTAACAATCTAGGAGCCCTTTTTGTCATAAGTCTCAATTATTTCTCTAAACAGCCTTAATGGAACATGGGCCCATGCTCAATCATATCAACTAGGTGTGAAAATTGGCACCTAGACCAAGTCAAATACACAATCAACATCCTCATATGTAGTCCAATTGGACCTAGTGGTGGTCCGATGCGATGACTAGGACAAACCATTTCCTCATAATTTATGGGTGACAATGGCTAATATCAAGCACTAATCCTTATATCCACCTCCTCCACACTTAGTTAGGTGGTAATGGTGCTTGAGGTCAACCATTTCTTTGAACCTTTGTAGTTGCAAAGTTATCAAGATTAGATAGAACATTTGAATTATCGACAATTACAATTCTCGGGTGCATAAATTTGTGCTCAACTTCATTGGCTTAAAGTTGGGGATCGAGTCTTGAAGAAATTATTTCAAATACTCAAAGCCAAGAATTCCTCCTAGAAAATAAAGGCCATCCACAATGGAAAAGTGTGGTTCACTGACTCCTAACTAATGCTCCGGGTATTTTTAATCACTACAAACAAGTCTTTAAATCCCAAACCCCTCGTTCTAGTGTAAGCACCACCATGGAACAATGCTTGGAAGTTGTGTCATGCAGAGTATCACTGGAGCAAATAATTTCTTGTGATAATCTACTCTCCAGTGAGGATTTGTAGTAAGTGGCCATGTAAATAACCAATGACAAGGCACTTGGATCCGATGGATTCCCTTGTGAATTATATACGGCTCTCTAGGATAATGTCGGGTTAGACCTTCGTCAAGCTTACATGGAAGGATTTCAGGCCTAGAAACTTGGTCCCCATATCAATAAAGGGAATATAAAGTTTATCTATAAACTAGGTGATCCTGAGTTATTTTTAATTATGACCCATCACCCTACTAAATGTTTCCTACAAGATTATAGCTAAAGTGCTTAACTTTGACTTAGACATCTCTTTCCTGTCATAATTAGACTAGAGAAAACTGGTTTCATCAAAGGATGTTATATCCTCAACAATATCATTGTTGTCTGGGAAGGAACATAGTAGGCTTCAGTAGGTCTAATCAACAAGCTCTCTTCATAAAATTTTATTTTGAGAAGGCTTATGACCAAATGGAATGGTGTTCATGTTAGCCATGCTTATAAATTTGGGATTCGGTCTGAACTTCTTTTAGGCTATTAATGTGCTCTTTTCTAATACTTCTGCCCATATCACTATCAATGGAAAAGATCAGATCCCTTCAATCTCCTCGATATATCTAGTAAGGTTTATCCCTTACACCCACCCTCTATGTCTTAGCAGATGAAGGATTTGGCTACTTGCTTGCCCAAGCCCAATCTTAAGGACTCCTCAAGTGTATTGTTTTTCCCTCTAGTGATGGTGCTCAATTTCTCAATGGTCACTTCATTGATGAGTCATTTCTCACTCTCATTAAAGAGGAGCACAATATTACTCATGTTATGTAGTTCCTGAAACTTTTTGTTTGGCCTCTTGCTCTTCCATTCAATGGTGTAAAATGTAATGCTACAGATTATAATTTTTTCTCGTGCTCGTATGGTTGGAATATTATGAATAAAAAGTGGCTTAATTATAGAGAAATTTTTAAATTTGGGCATTCCTTTCACCTTCCAAGCCTCTCCCACTGAATTCTGGCATTATGTCATTCAACGCTTGCCCTAAAACTGGATTACTAGATCACCAAGATACTTTATTTGGCTAGAAAATTCTATATTTTCTCTAATGTTCTAGAAGCCACACATGTGTACTACTCCTCTTGCTGGTTCATGTCTAAGAAGTTAGTGCAAAATCTTGAAATTTTTCTTAAATATTTCATTTGGGCTAATCCAACTTCAAGAAAAGGGTTTCATACAGTTTCTTGGGAATTTTGATGTCATTCCAATGAATTTGGTGGCTTAGGCCCGATTGACATTCGTAGTAGGGTCAAACGATTTGTGCTAAATGGTTCATTTCAGCCATCGATGAGAAGGAATATTGGAAAGTTCTCTTGTGTCACATCATAGAAAAAGGTTCTCCCTATGGCCACTTTATATGGAAAGGTATTGGGTTCACCAAACTTCTCATTACCCCTATCCTAGTCAAAGTGGTGGGCACTTTCATCATTAAAAGCATATAGAAATCCTAGGAGTATATTAAACCATGGATTCTATGGAATGACAATGGCTTACATGAAGGCCTTTCCTTTCATCTCCACTCTTTTAGTTGTCCCCCTTGTTCCGATGCCAAGATCATTGTTTAGCTCGAGATACCATGGATTCATGCTCTCCACTTTTTAAACATAGAATCCACACTATCTTCAATCTTTTCTACAAGCATACTCAATCTTGGTTTCCCTGGAAAGCACTCAAGGCCATGTTCAAGTTGGCCTTGAGAGAAAAAAATATCATTGAAGACATCATTTCCTTCTTGCTAGATCACATGATTCATAATATTTTGTTCTCTGACTCACCCGTGGTGAACATAATGGAAGTGGTATGTAGACACCCCTTTCATGAATTACTTAATCATTTAAGGCTATGCATGGCTTTTTCCAAATCTGCCTATGGTGGATAAGCTTAATGCTTGGTGGGGAACTTAGTCCCCATGTTCTATTTGTTAAAGGATATTTCTCATGGCAAATTCTACCCTCTGTGGAACCCAAAATTACACACTTTTTATAGTTTTTGATTAATTAAGGCCTCCTACTTGGAACATGTATGGTTCAACTCAAAGTGGTTACAACAAAATGCCCCTTTTGTGGGCATCTAGAAACCCTCCCTCTTTTGGCACTATCATAAAGCCCAGAGTTCTTGGGGTTAGATTCATTCCTTCTTTCAACCTTTCTCCCCAAGTGTTTCACTTGGCATCATGTTTTATTAGGAGACAATCCTAAAATGCTGCATAAGTTTACCCAGATTTGGCATGCTTTTAGAGGGGAAATTTTTTTTTGGTTATAGAAAGAAAGGAATGCTTGTTTGTTTTCTAGTGCTGATGTTGATCATCACTTCTCTATTTATAACAAGTCTATGGTTGTTGCCAATGTCTTGCTGTAGATTCAAGTTCAAGCTAATAAGGTGGCACTAGAGGTGGAACATCTACGGATGCTCCTACACCACCGTGGTAATGCCCCTTATACTATTACATGCATTACCCTATCCCCTTCTCACCTCTCCCTACCACATGGTATTATTAATGGTCGAGAAAGAGGTGGTGGCCACTACAGCCATTCCTAGCATTGATCATTCAACCATGCTTAACAATCCCCTTATTCCAACCCCCCCTAAAGAATCTCCTCTTTGCCACTTTCAGCTCGCTACGGATTGGGATATCCCCCACATCCTAGTCAAAAAGGTTAGGGCTTGTTGCCTATGCTTGAGCCTCGCACCCATGATGGGTGCCACGAGACAAGCTTCCAAGGTTGATGCTTGCCATCTCACCCTCTTGGGCCCTGTTGAAGATAATGAAGAAGAAAGCCATCATGGCTCGGTCTTGGATGTGCAGGACTCGGAAAAGACCTTCATGGATTTGGATGGCATGATCAAGACTTGCTCCCTGAGGTCAACAATTTGTAGTTTAATTTACTTTATTTTGGTGTTTTAATTTTTTTTCTCCTCGTATTCCTAGGATTTTTAGCCTAGTTTGTTTCGTGGTTTTGGGTCGTGTTGCCATACCACCTATTTTTGTGACTGATCTTGTATCATTTCAATTTTTAATTTAATATAAGATCCCATTCATAAAAAAAGATGTGAAACCTATTCCCTAGTTTTATACATCACTTAATAAAGAGACTCTCAGTTGTAACATTGAAAGGACCCTCAACTACTTGCACCCTTAAAAGTTATACTAGTTTGTGACAATAAACATATGTAGGATATATTTAATATAAGAACTTTATGTCTGATTTTTTTATAGAGGGTAGATGATATGCTAGGGAAATAAGATCTAAAAAAATCATTTGCATCATTGATATTTATTATATGAGAACAAGGTGGAGGGATAAGTGGTACTGTAATTGGCTTGAAGCCCATAAGGGATATATCTCTATAAGAGCAAGAAGTTATAACCTATAGTGATTTAGGAAGCCATAATGGATACATATGAGCAAAATGGTAAATGGAGGTGTTATTCAATAACAAGCAAATGATATTAGTGGTGGGAGTCTAATTTCCCCATCTTCTTTACTCAACATTAGGGTGTGAATTTAGATAACAACAATTTGCACTACAAGGACCTTTAAAACCTACATTTATGTGATCAATCACATATCAATTGGAAATGGTTAGAAACCAATATAAATTTTGTATGGATTAATTTTCCCAATCCCATTAATTTTCTAGTCCTCTAACTTTCTCGGTGTTCTCCAAATTTATGGCATCCTCCAAATTTCGAGAGTGAATCATGCAGATTGGAGTTTCCCAATATATAACTTATCAACTAATAAAAACTAGGGTACATACATGTCATAAATTTAAAGAAGAAATATAAATGTGAAGATTTCAAACCATTATTTTAAATTTAACTAACAATGAACAACAAAGGTTCCCAAAGTGGTATCATCTATTTACTATTTCAGAATTAATTTAATATTCCATATTAATAAAGCTATGTCGAGATGAGATCAATTATACATACACACATGTCATCCTCATCTAACATGATTAACTCAAAGCAAATATTGTAGGAAATAAAAAATGTGGACTTTTGTTTTTGAAAAATTTGAATACACATGTGGTAAACGATATGTAAATAAGTATGAGCCTATAATAATGAAAGAGATGTGAATTTTGGGAGTATTAGAAACTTGTATAAAAAGAGGCTTCCCATGTGGATCACTCATTAATAATTTATTCATCGATACATTACAAAGTATACATAGAATAATTCAATACTTTCTAGGCTATGAAATGAGGAAGTTTGTCTTGAGTGACCTATTCACTTTAGGATATAAGAGAGCTTTGTAGTTAGCGGAATCACTTGAACAAGTGAAGGTGGTAGTAACATAATTTGTAGCATAGTTGTATGCAGCAAGGAATTCCTTCTTGAAGAAACCAAAATAGTCGATGGTGTGATGCCCAATATTTTACACCCAAATCAACTCGGTTTAAAATGTAAAATTATGACTAATTTTTTTGGTTTAATAAGGATGTTTAATTACACAACTATATCCTCTAGTACAAACTTTCCTTTTATTATTTAAAAATGTTTTTAAATTTTAATCTTATATATAAGTTAACATGTCGATGTGCAACAACATCACATGCACCCCAACTTGAGCTCTAGTAGTTGTCAGGATTACATGTGTAATATTATTTAGTGGTAAAAGGTTTCCATGCACCAAATTAATAATGCAAAATAATAATTATTTAACTAAGAATGTAAATTTCCCTCTAATAGCACTAACACAATAAGCCTCTTTAAAATATATTTAAATGCTTTTTATATAAGAATCAAGAGCACTACTTCATTAAGTTAGATTAATTTATTTACAAAATTTATCGCCAAGGCCATTTACCTAAAAGAAAATAAAATTAATAAGGAGGTTCCAAGTTAATTTAACATTCCCACTTGCACAAGTCAAAAGTGGAGTCAAAGGCCACAAGTGGTCAATGCAGGGATAAAGGGGAGTTCTTGGATGAAATGGCTCTCCACTCTAGATATTAAGTTTACAAGATTTTACCCTAAGTTTCCTTATGGGTAGATAAAGTCTTATTTTCATTCATTATTATTTTTAGGTTGGCTTTAGATATTTCACGAACAATTTTGAATTTTGAGCATGAGAATATATGCATATGTATATACACCCACATAAATCCATTTCTCCTTTTAATTTATTAGTTTAAATAAAAATTCTCTTTATATTGTTTTTCCAAAACCATATATTAAACTCACAATTTCTCTTAATTTATGATATGTGTTTTGCTGAATTTTTGATAGTTTATTATTAACATAGTAAGATAACAATCCTTTAAATAATCTCTTAATACAATATGTAGAAAATCATTTCTAACCATTTAATGACTATATCTATTTTTTTGTATTTTTAAAAACATTTCGAACGATATTAAGATTATGATTTCTTCTACTTGGAAAACTGAATTTTGCTAACAATTTTACAAATTGGTCTTAACATAGTTATTTTAAAAGTATTTTAAAAATTATAATCCATCTTGTGAAATGAAAGCTATGGGCTATTCAAGTTGGTAGATAAATATACCCATTTCACAATACGTTTTGTTCTTTTTATAAAACTTGAATACAACTAAACTATATGGAGAAGTTTATTTTATTAAAACTTGCATAGATATATGTAAATAGATTTAATTTGTATAGGATAATAAAACACACACACACACACACACACACACCACCATTTATTTTCATATCAAAACTCATATAAATTTATAAATAAATAAATTTATTTAACTTAAGAATATATACAAATAATTTTTTTAATTTCCTATTAATTTTAATTCCTTCATTTGATATTAGATAATTAGATGAAGATAAAAGAGAGAAGGAGATAGAGAAAAATAAATATAATTTTCTATTTTATTTCAAAAAAACTTCCAACCTAGCTTCCTTCTTCAGTAAGTTACAATATACAAAATATAACATAGACTCATTTGATCACATGTTCACAAAAGTTACAAAATATATACAAGCACCTCATAATGAAAATTCATTCACAATATTACATAATGGAAAATATCTCCACAAGATCCAATCCATGCCACCAAACCTTAAACAAAAATATATGAACAAAATTTCTACAAAGTTTCTCCTATGTTGTAAGCTTTTGAGTAAACCTACAATTAAAAATAACACAAACCTCTATGCTTCAAGTAATGTTTCAAACTACAAGAGACCAAGAGGACACAAAAACTTGTCCACCCAATTGAATGACATCATCACAAGCATTCCCACCAAATGGGATACTTGCGTAGCCTCCCACCAAGCCCAAGGGAAAGAGGCATGCCAAGCTGTTTACACAATAAGGTATGAAAACATAGGATGAAAGAAAGGAACACACAACCAAACACAAGAAGCAAGTAACACCAAACAACAAAAGGAAGGAATCAATTCATATAATAAGAAAAAAAAAGGAAGAAAACACACCTTTTGTCAAGATACATGAGATTTATCTTTAATCACAAGTCCAACACTTCCACCAAACCAACATATTTTCTTTTTCTTCTAATTCTCAAGTGCAACTTAAGGATCGAAGAACACAAAAATCCTAAAAAAACCACACAAAAATTAAAGGGAGGAAGACCAAGAAACCAATAATAAAACAAAAAAAAGGAGGTCAAATATCCATTCTTATCAAGCTTCACTTTTCATTTTGAAATGCATATAAAATTTAAAAGAGGTAAAACAAGATCCTACCTCAAAATATATCTCCTTGTTGAAGAATCTTCAACAAGATTTCCTCTTAGCCAAATTCCAATCTACCCTAGAAACATATTTCACTCAAAAATATCTAACTCTCCCAAAATCACTCTGTTGTCATGTAAAATGTTTAGCATGAAAATTCAATTTTTTTGACATGACAACTTAAGTCACCCTTGAAAATCCTTCTCCTAATCAATGTGAACCTGCCCTCCAGCCAACTTAGTCAATGTGTTACCCTCATTATGGCTTAGAGGGATGTGATAATATGATTTTCAAGTGTGTTTCATGTGCATGGGATGTTATTCAAGTTGATTCATGAAGATATTTGGATCCAAGCAAAGACAAGTGCTTCCTAAGGCCTCAAAAGGCCTTTTTTAAGGATTTTTACACCTAATGAACACCTCTAGGGATGAACAGAGTAGATAAAATGCATCCAAGTAGTGTGTTATAGAGCTATGTGATCATCAGAGGTAGTTTAGGAAATTTATGCAAGGAAAATCAGGTTTAGGAACAAGTTGTGCAACACCGGGCTACTTGGTGTAAGGAAATGAAGGTAGTAAAAAAGCTAGTGGGCTTGTTTTGAATGGTTCAGAGTCTTAGGATTAATTGGAGAGAAAAATATACTCATTGGAAAGATAATAAGTAATACTTCACATTACAAAAGGTTTTAGAAGATTCTATTAAATGAATTTTTAGATATTGGCCCGATAGTGCATATGAAGATCCCGATCATGGTGGGGATTTAAACGAGCATTACATGAGTTATATGGAGAGTTTATGCATTATTAAAATCCCAAGGTGACCTATGTAATTTCCTCTTCACTCAAAATGTGTTGGTTGTCATTTTCATCATCATATGTTTTGGTGGTAGTCCCTTTTACTAACACACAAACTTGAGCAGAGAAAAAAAAGGGGAGAATTTCAAATTTTAGGTAGAATTAGCTCCTAAAAGTAGTGTTAAAGATATCAGTAGACCTTTGGAGTCAAAATGATATAATTTTTTCCTAGGTAACTCTTAAGGAAGCTCTTGATGCAAAAAAATCATTCTCGGATGTCTATTTATAGTAGTTGTTGGTGAAGGCGAGGCTTCCAAAAGTGTACATGGTGCATTTTCACACCCATGACCCAATTTTTCACCTTTCCACCTGGTTTAAATTTTTATGAGGTAAAAATTTATGCTACCAAGGAGAGAAGATGTGTTTTGGAGCTTGCATCACTTAAAATCTCACTTGGTTAGTTAGGTGAGTGTTATGCACTCACAAGATAATTTGGCCCCTTCCCATGACAAGTATGACCCATGACACACTTGGGAGGCTTTACTACACCTTTTAACCTGGTGCAAAAATGCATGAGGTGAAAAATTTGTGCCACCAAGGGAGGAGCCCTCTCTCGTCACTTAAAACACCTCTTTGGGTGTTAGGCTCATGTTTTCACCTCAATCTTCATTCTTGCCCCCCTCCTCATGATGGCTACCACCTTAGAAAATTTTCAACATGATGCTAAAATTTTCACCTCATGTCCCCTTACCAAATGTGGTAAGGGACATGAGAGCTTCCTAGACCCATTTAGTAACCCCTAACTCACCCTCAACCTGGGTTAAGAAAGAAGTGCCAAAGGTGGGTCAAGGGGTGGGTTTTCCTAACCTGAGTTAAGGGATGAGTATTAAATAATAATTAGCCATATTTTGTGCTTATTTAAAAATTTTTATTTCCCTAAATTCCTAAAGGTTATGCTTCCATGAATAACTAGACACCCCTCATGCTCAAATCATTCTTTTTCTCATACCTCACAAACCCCCTGCTCCGATCTCCACGAGACTTGAACTAAAGTTTCCTACATGAACGCCTTTGGAATGAGTGTTTGCATGACCTAATTAATGAAAAAATCCATTTTTTATAGTCATATTAAAATTTCATCCATGGAAAAATCCCCCTCAAATCTATGAGTTGTTGCGAGCCAAATGAGCTAAAAATCGGAGCATGAGATCCTAAAAAAATTAGCTTTCTAATGAGAAATTTCTTACCCCATGAAAATAGGTAGGATTGGAGTTATGAAGGACTATTATTTTTATATAGTATACCATTCAGAAAAAGAAAAAACATATCTTCAAGTTCACTTTTCGTTTCATGAAGATCCAGATGAGAGAAACCCTTGAAAATTGGAGCAAAACATCCTGGTGAGAAGTAAAATTTTAGAGACCTTTTTCGGCCCGATATGAAACCCCATGAACAATGTATATTTTTAGTAAGTACCCATTAAATAAACTTACTAAGAGTATTATTTATAAAGGATTAATGGATTCAAGACACTTAGTTCATTCCCAGGAGGAAAAGTGCTCAAAAGTGACAATTTGGTGAAATTACCAAAACTAGTCACCTAGGAAGAACTTACTAAAAATAGTAAGTGTTTGGAAAATGATAAAAATGGTCATGGTTGTTCATCCTACATTCCTAACTAATTTCAACCTTCATAGAGGACAAAATCATGTTTTCAAAAATGTGCAAAATGGCATTGTGTCTCAAACAAAAGAGAATCCCTCTCAGTCCTCAATTTTGGTTACAACAAAGTATGTTTGGATCTCAGTGTGCTTCTCACTTCGCCAGATGGGTTGATAAAAATCTTGAAGCATGTACCATGAAATATATTACCTTCAATCATCACATTATTGAAGTGATAATCAGCTCATCTCATGGATGAATTCTTTTCTCTAAGGCCCCAGATCATCAGGTTGA
Organism: Taxus wallichiana var. yunnanensis; assembly: GCA_018340775.1. Taxonomy (NCBI): domain Eukaryota; kingdom Viridiplantae; phylum Streptophyta; class Pinopsida; order Cupressales; family Taxaceae; genus Taxus; species Taxus wallichiana. The sequence goes on along the minus strand of CM031244.1, from coordinate 693,810,838 downwards.
ATTGTGCAGGAAATGGTCTCAAGTTGCATCAAGAACTTGGAATTTTGGGAGGTATTGTAGTGTTTCAAAGGTTTGAATATTTATTCAAGTGAGGTAAATCAACCTTAATTGTATTCAATGATCAAATGCTCATCACCTTTCATTTAATTAAATTCAAATATGCTACAAAGGTGCATCGTTCTAGTGAGGTCTCGAAGGGGAAAAGTTTTCAAAGAACCAATCTTCATTGGTAGAGCATCACTATGTTGTAGAAGGTCATCATGGATAAAAATGTCATCTTTAACACCATATGAGCTTATATCTAAATTGAGGGAGGAGACATATTCATTCATGTTTTGGAGAATTTCTTCTCTCCCCTCCTCATTATTTCTCCTCTTCTCTCCCCCTTTCTAATTCTCCATTGTAAGAAATCATTGTAATTTGTCTTATTTACTTAAATGGATTTCTAAAGTTGCATTGTAAAAGTCCCTTTTGATTTATAAAAAGGGGAATTAATTAAAATTTATTAAGAATATGGAAAGTCATAAGTGGAATAAGAATGTAAAAAGTCACATGGGGGTAGATGAAGAGGAAATTCACAATGCTATAAATTGGAATGACTTCTCCATTCCAAAGGATCCTGAAAAATTTTAGTTCTTGGTAGCAATTGTGGATTGTGGTTTGGATGTTGAGATTTGTATCACCAACACAAGAAATAAAATATACATTTCTTCCATTTCCCTTTCTCATGTGTTCCTCTATTTCCTCTTTTTTCTGCACTTTGCAAGCATAGTGATCAAGAAGGAAATTTGCATCCTTAATGAACAAGACTAATGAACCGTGTGTCTTTAATTTTTAGTCTCACTAATGAATTAATTTTTTCTTTCCTCTAATTTAATGTTGAACTACTCCAGTTATTGGGTGTGAGCTCTTCTATTTCCTACTCACAATGATAACATTCCCTTTCATAATTTCTCTACTTTATCCCTCATTGCTGCAATTTCCTCCTTGTACTCCATACAAGAACTTTGACATGGGTTCAATGAAGTGTGCCTCTGTGATACTCAACCTATTTGGAAACCCCCACATCATTAGATAGAATTAGGATAGTTTTCATTCAATAATGGAGCCTCTTCTTAACAAAAATGAGAGGTGTAGCCCCATGAGCGTTGGTGGAAACACATAAATTGCCACTCAACAAATTATTTCATGAAAACATTCTAAATTAGGTAAAAATGAATAATCATCCCACCCAAATCCAAATTTTTATGAATAAATAAGAATATAAAGAAAAACAATCCTCAATGAAGTTGGATAAGTGTCCTTTAATCCCAAGGAAAATATCCTCTTACACATGCAAGTACTCTATTTTACAAGTCACACGAGTCTTGATTAACCTACTCAAGCTTCTTAGGTCTCACACCCAAAGTGATATGTCCTTACAGAGGTGCACTTTTCAAGGCCTTCTAATAGCTCAATGATCCTTAAAATCTCAAAAAGACATTGGAAAAAATATCTCCATGATATTGGTGTAGTACTTTGTAGACACGAAATCATGCACTTGGGTACATTTCTAGGTCCTAAAAGCATGCTAGTATTTACATGATTCTTAAGTAAGAAAACTAGTGGTTGAAAACTATCTTTGGCCTCTTTTATTTGTTTCTTAATTTCTCTCTTCTCTTACACACCCTATAGCCCATTTGGAATTTAACTGATTTATCTTTTATGACTTTAGACACCAACGCCCAACCAAGACAACAATGCCCAAGTGCTCTTATCCCCTCTAGGTGCCCTTGACCTTTCTTATCTTACTCACTCCTTTTGGGTATATTTTATATTTTAGGAGTCTTTTTCACTTATGGGTTGGCTTTCCAGTTGTTAATTACAAAATTAAAAAAAGGGAATAATATAAATACATAGTTATGTGTTCAAAACAAAGGACCAAGCACTAAGCATTACTATCATCACCTAAGCTTGCATTAAAAAGGCACCTAAAGTACTCCAAGGCATCCATATAACATCCACTCAAGGGACAAGGGTTGCATACTTCGCATACACAATATAGAAAGGGGAGGTTCATTCTATTCCATTCATACATGCTATACATTTCTACATTTTAGCTACAACCCACTATTGAGTGTAACTTGTACAAGGGCATCCTAGGGAAAAATTTCTACAAAAACTCATAAGAACTACATGGAGTCTCGAGATGTAGTGCACTTGCTCGGTTATAAGTTCAATCTCATGTTAACCGTCGGGGTTAGTCCGACTCCCATTCTGCATTTTCCTTTTTAGGTTTGATGCATTTTGTGGGTATATGTAGGTGAATTTATATTTTTGGGTTATAGGTACCTTCTAAAACCAAGGAGTGAATATTAGGTGACCAAAACAGAAATTAGTAGTGAAACTCTTAAGACACAACAAAAACTAGGTTATGAGAATTTTCCTAGTCACCGGTGCCTGTAAGTAGTTTCCTATTCCCAAACGCCCTTGCCTTGCAATAGGCACCCTTTTCCATCCTCATTCCCTGAATCCTATAATTTACAAAGTAAGCATTTACAATGTTGTTTATAGTTTTTAGCACTTTACCTTGCCTAGTTCACTTCTAGATTACATGGATATAAGCTAAGTCCTCTTACCTCTTCATCTTGCTTAGGGTTTCATATTTTACATGCTCATTTGCTTGCGTCAAACTGTATATTAGCATTTTAATATCATTATTTACAATAGTTGCTTTGAATATAGATTTAATTAATTATTCAAATTAAATTAAATCATTTGGTGAACTCGTTCCTTACATGCCCATTATTAGATATTTCATGGCTTCCCCATTGTATACCCTGAGTTAAAACTTAATCTTCTTATAAAGTGAGTCTTAGTTGATCCTAAATCTGGTCTTAATGTATGCAATCTTTCCTTTCTCCATCAAATAGGACTTTTTGCTACTCATCTCAATCCATCTACTCTTTGTATCCATGGATTTGATAATATACCTAAGCAGGTGTTGGGAACAATCTCTCTTCCCCTTACTATGGGATCTTGTACTCTTAATGTTCTATATCACATTATACCTCATGATGTTCCTTATACCATCCTTCTCGGCCATCCTTGGTTACATAATATGCATACACTCCTTTCTACCCATGTCATAACACATAATGCCCTTGCTACACCTTCTTCTATGGATATCATTATAGTAGATTCTACACCTCATGTTGCTACTCCTCTTACGCATGATGCTCATAGAATCACCTAAATTACACATCCTTCTCCTCTTGGGATGCACCCTAGTGCTGCTGATTTACATGATCAATTCTCTATTGGTACCCATGATACTCCTCCCATTGTGTCTCACTCTCAATACACTTCTATTGATCATATGCTTTGTGCTTCCAATGTTCCATCTCTCTTCGTATCTTCCTCATTACATGTTAGAACATTGTATGTTGGTTTTACACTAATTCCTAATCCTTGCACTTTCCACGATCCTATGCATGATTCATTTACTATGGCTACACCTTATCTTGTTACATTCATGGGGGCCACCCATTCTAAATTTTTGTCTATGATCATAGGGTCTAGTTCATACTACTTTATTGCTTCTAATATTCCTAAATTACACTTATTTTTTTATTACTATTGATGAGCATCCCAACATTACATATGTTACACATATTTTGACTTACATACTGATCCTTATGTTTACACTTAATTTTTCCACTATTTCCAACATGCACAGTGCTACAACTATTATATTTTATCCTAATGGGTAGATTCTTATTGTTTATACACTTCCTATTTATCCAGTGTGGATCTTAAACTCTATCAAGTTTTCCCCTCACCATGTTGACATTACTCTTTCATAGCTTTTGCAATCTTCTACCTATTCTAATTCCGCCACCATGGCATAGTCTCTCTTGCATCATCACATAGATCTCCATTATTCACACACTTGGAGGGCATCAAAATCTCCCCTCCTCATAGTCACATGTTATAATCAACAGTTGTCTATCCCTATTATTCACATACGCATCTATACATTACTATTTCTTTACAATTTGTTTCAATATTTCTAGAAGAACTTTCTCATATTTACACTATGGGAACACCTTGCTACATCTCTCTATGCTCCTATACTACCCCATACATGCTTTGATACTCATTCTTACTTATGGATCCTTCTATTCATGATACACATACTACATATATATGATACACATCCTTTAGTGCACTTTATATAGTTAGGCTATTCTTGCTTTGATCGATCACATCTATTTTCTAACAACTCTTGATTTACACACTTGGGGGAATCACACTTCCTCCCCTTCCATCACTATCAGTTATATCTAGTATCTACTATCCCACTTTACGCTCAAAATTTCATATCTATATCTCTCTAAGCATCCCATAACTCCTTGGTACACACATTGTATCGTCATTACCCTATGATGCAATCTAGTTCCATAGTTCATACTCTATTGTTGGGGTCTAAATATGAAATGAACCTCACCGCATTCACTTTTCACGCTCTATGCTTCATGATTGATATTTTTATCACACATTCTTAAACCATTTCTTGATGACATACTCTTGTTCTATGGTTCATTCTTGATTCTTTGAGGGGAATTTATAATGAGCCTCATTTCATACACATATGATGGGGGACATGCTGCTCCTATCACATTCACATATTACATACCATTCCATCACATTCATACACTACATTTGCATATCTTGGTTGCATTTACTCTTGCTAGCTTATTCTATTTACATGTTACACTTTGTTTTCCATGCTAGACGGATTCTTAGTATGTCATCATATTTCTATATATACACATGCACGTTCACTTGGTATTTTTAGGTGAATGTAAATCTCTTACTGAGTTCTTACTTACTATAATGATGCTCGAAAATGTACCTTTTACCAGTCCCATCGAGGCTCTTGGGGCATCTACTTTCTTTATTATCACATACTACACATGTTATATTGTTACATCTTATTACAGTTACTTTACCTTTCATTGATTCATACATGTTCATGACATGCTATTTATCTTTCTAACATGCTAATAGGTGCTTCATGTGTAGCATTTTCTTTCCAGAACTATTTACAACCATGGTTATCTGATACATTTTGCTTGATCTTATTTTCCATTATATGTTATTATTTCCAAGATATGACCTATGCATTGTTTGATCATTATATGCTTTCGGATGCTTCGGTCTTGATTGTCTTGTGACATTGTGAGTGATATCCCATATTTGAAACCCACTTTTACCGTCTATATTGTATGCACACTTGCTTGTTACAATTTCTTCTACTTGCATGTTAACTTTGTTTGCACTAACACATATTCCTAGCCTACTTTTTTTGCATGTTCCTTTGTTTCTACCATGCACATCCTCTACCCCATGTAAGTATCAACTTTAGATAAACATCAAGTCATCTCTTTTAGGCCACACGGTCCCTACAATCATCACATACACCTAAAATAAGGGGGCATACATTGGGTGAATAAATCAATCCTATAATAGCTCGAGATATAGTTCAAAGTTAGCACAATACAAGAATAGAAAATGAACATAGTAACAAAATGGCCCAAAATTTGACTTGGGTCCTCAAAGATAGCATAGACACGGTGCCTAGACTTAGATAGAGAGCACCTAGGTTCTTTGTGTCCTTCACTAGGTGCTAATGTTTTGGGGGCACATATAGTTAGCTTATCGATCAACATAGTTCATAGAATCCTTCAAAGAAATTATATAGTTATAAGTACAATCCTCTCGTTATAGAATGCATACAATCTCCTATAATCCATTTCAATAGGAACAATCAATATAATCGAAACTAATTTGAGATAATAGGAACACATGAGGGACATACCATCTCGTAGCCATGCTTATCGGGAAGATTTATGGATGGAGAGTAACAATAGACCTCTCTCCCCAACACTTTCTCTTTAGTGTGAGATCACCCAAAAAAATTGCACTTAGCATGAGATCACCCAAAAAACTCACACTTGGCATGAGATCACCCAAAAATTGCTCTTGGCATGAGATTGCCAAAAAATCTCACTCTTCACAATAGTTCAAGACACCTTTCTATCCTTTTACACTCTTTATTATCAGTGCACACTTTCCTTTACTACTTCTTTTACACACTTTTACATAAATTTGCATACTTATGCACATTATTCTTTGATTTATAATATACAAGAATTTGACTAATCTTTCTCTCTTCTTTTGCAGGTTTGTCCTTAATACACAACAAGAAGTAACCTACAACATCAAATACAAGCACAAAAATATAGGTACAAACAATGCATACGCTTCACCCTTAGGGTCATTTTTATTTCATAGTCTCCATGCTTCACTTTGTGATCATTCCACACTTCAGTTATCCACTCGGAATGCTTTTTCATAATATGCTCTACAGGATTGTAAGGTATGCATCTCTTACTTACTTTATGTTATCGAGTATTCACTTAACATCATAAAGTGGGGGTGAATGTAGACACAAAATCACATACTTGGATACTTTGTTATCTTAATTTTCCCCGGAAAAATTGATCAAACACAACCCCACACGAGAAAAACATCTAAGGGTCGGCTTTGTCCTACGAGATCACATTCAAATCCAACAATCAAGGGTCAAGTGGCTCAATTAAGGGAGGAACAGAGTCGGTGAAGGATCAAACAATGTCAAAGGAAACTAGAGGCTCAACAAGAGAAAATTAGAGTAAGGGGCTTGAAGTTTTAGAATTCGTTGCATATGAGTTGACTCGGGACCAAACAATAGACTCACAGAAGGCACCATGTGTCACTTGGGCACAATTCCAAAAGGCACATTAGAAAGGTAGGTTTGAAATGTGCGCCAACCCTCCACGTGGTTAGAGCCTCAAAAGGTTGAATCGGGCTGTTAAAAATTCTAAGGCTAGTGGAAAGAACCACATGTCAACTCGGTGCACCTTCAAGGGTCAAAGCCAAAGGTGATCCCCCAAATGAGCGTGAAGCATCCACATGTCCTAGGTCCAAAAAGGAGACAACATCGATAGTTGAAAAGTTGTAGACCCTTGAAAGGTGCCACATGCCTCATCGACACAATTCCAAGGGCAGAATCCAAAGCGGGGACCCTAAACAAGCGCGAGGCTTGTCATGTGGCCAAAGTGAAAAAAAAGGGGGCAGAGCAGGCCCAAATCAGCTAAGTATAAAGGAATAAGTGAAAGCCGCCACATGCCTCATCGACACAACACCAAGGCTGAGTCCAAAGAGTGGGTCCCTAAATGAGCACGAGGCTACCACGTGTCCTAGGTCTGAAAAGGAGATATAGTCAGAAGTTGAAAAGCCTAAACAGGGCAGAGCCAATAGAAGGTGCCATGTGTCAACTCAACGTAACTTCAAAGATAAAATCCAAAGGGAAGTCTCTAAATAAGCATAGGCTCACCACCTAGTCATGGTCCAACAGAAGTCAAATGGGCAGTGGGCCCAAATTGGTTAAGTATAAAAGGATCGGCGAAGCCTCCACATGTCTCAATGATGCAACTTTAAAGGCGCGGCCCAAGGAGTGATCCCAAATGAGTGCCATCCCTCTATGTGTCCTAGGGTCTAAAAGGTGAGCCAACTGTTGAATCAGCTAAGTATAGAAGTATCAACGGAAGCCTCCATGTGTTAGCTCGACACAACTTCAAAGGTAAAATCTGGAGGTAGGTCCCAAATGTGTGTTGAGCCTCCACGTGTCTAGGATCAGACATATGACCCCGCCAAACAAAAGGGACATGTGGCCATGTTTAGGTCAAAGCGGGAAGGCAGGCCTTGGAAGGATTTTTTTCCAAAAGCAGGCAGACGGGCCTGGGGAATATTTTTTGCCAAAGTGGAAAATGCGGGTCAATGGGCCCAGGATGACAAAAGAAAATGAGAAGGTTGCATGCTTCATGGGTCATGCGGGAGACTTTTGCACTTTTGTAATTTTTGTATAAAAGGCACAATTTCAATTTTGGGTCCATAGAGGCTTTTGGAAAAAGTGAATTTCGGGCCCATGGATCCATTTTGCAAATTTTTTTCACCATTTTTGTATGGATTTGATTCAAATATTCAAATGGGCATAACTTTCAATCCAATGCTCAAAATTCAAAAAATTTGGTACCATTAGAAATGTCTCAACCTCATCTATGCCATGGAAGCCTAAAACTTTAATTTTGACAAGGTTAGGTGGGTGAAAAATAGGAAAATGTCTTTCATGCCATTAATGTATGATCTAATTGCTTCAACAACTAGATCAAATTTGATTTGATCTCGCCATTATTCCTTCTTCAACATGCCAAACAAACATAGAGAGGTAGACTTGACAGATTATAGGTAAATTTATAGGGGCATTGATGGTTGGTGGTTGAGCTTTTAGAGAAGAATCCATTTTTTCCTTCTCTCTCTGGTTTTCATCATTCTATATATTGTAAACACTTCTCATTTGAGAAGGGAGAGATATTCAGGTGTGGGGAAACTCTATAAAATTTGTTTCCTGACTCCATTTGAGCTATAAGCCTTCTCTATGCCTAATAAGTAGATTTTATGCCTCTGAGCAGAAATGTAATGGTCTGTGCACCTTCTAGAGCAATAAACTCATGTTTTTGTGGTGTTCTTCAACCCTCTCTCATGTTTTATTGTTTCTCCATGCCTCTCCCTTTTAGATTTTTTTTTGTGCATGTATTTCACATTTGCAGGTGCAGGATGTTGTGTTTCATGGAGTTTTGATGGTGGATTAGGATCTGGGTCTGTGTTACTTTTGTCTAACCCCCTCATCTCCATTTTCCCCTGTTTCATCCTCCCTCAGCAGAGTATCTCACCACTTCCTTTTCTGGTGTAGCACCACTTAGTGTAGGCTCTATTTTTATGCATTTTCTCTCTCTCCCTATCTCCTTGGAATGGTGAGATTAGGATAGATATGTTTTTCCTGCATTAGAGTATTTTGTGGCAGGTAGTTTAGGAAGAAGAAGCCAACTTTCTCCATAGGGCCATCTCAAGTTTGTAAGTCCCACAACTTGAGAGATGGTCCTATGTTGTGTAATCACACTGAATGCCCCACTTATATCCGAGGCCATTCAGGGGTGCTGTGATTTTGCACCAACGAGGTACATTTCTAGGTCTTAAAAGAAGCTAGTATTTACATGATTCATAAGAAAGAAAACTAGTGGTTGAAAACTATCTTTGGCCTCTTTTCTTTGTTTCTTGCTTTCTCTTTTATCTTACACACCCTAAAACCTAGTCATAATTTTACTGATTTATGTTTCATGACTTCAGACACCAACGCCTAGCTAGGACAATAGCTCCCAGGTGCTCTTTTCCCCTTTGGGTGCCCTTGACCCTTTCTTATCTTATTCATTCCTTTTGGGTCTCTTTTATCTTTTGTGCATCTTTTTGAATTATGGGTCAACTTTCCAGTTGTCAATTATGAAATTCAAATAAGGAAATCATATAAATACATAGTTATGTGTTCAAAATCAAGGACTAAATGCTAAGCATTACTATCATCACCTAAGCTTGCATTAAAAAAGGAACCTAATGTTACAAATATATCGCGACATTATTAATAAATTGTAATATTATGAATAATGAGTTTATAGAAATCATATTAATAATATAGTTGTAATAGTTAGTATTAGTATTTGGGTGAGTTGCAAGAACAACTTACGTAGCTATTTTGGTGTGTGTGATAATAAAGGGATGAGAGAGATATCCTAGGGATAAATCGAGAGATTCATGGAGAAAGATTATAGGGTTTATATATGAGTGTTGACTCCACCTTTGTAGGAGATCAAACATTACAAATGTATGCTCCATCTATGTAAAGACATCACAAATGAATTTCAGTTTCTGTATTCTTTTATTTTTTACAATGACCCCAATTGCTGATTTGACTACATGTACAAACTGATGTCTTCAAACACCAGCTGTCCACTTCCTATCTCATGTTCAGGGATACATATGTGAGAAAGAAGTGATTAGATCCTCATTTGACAAAATATGGAACACTTTGAAGCAGTGTGTCTCATTTCAACATTCTTGGGATCTACTGATTTGAAGAGGGAAAGCGTTGAACAAAAAAAATAAAAATATCCAAGGATTTATTTTATGTTAAAGAGAATTTTCAAAGATCTACCATGTATATCTAACTCTCACAAGATCTTGTATTCAAACATGAGAAAGAGTAGTCCACACCAAGGTAGTCTTGGCTCGGTTTTCATGATTATTGTTAAAATATTCCACTCTTTATAAGTATTTTAGGAAAATAGTTTTAGATTTATACGTTATTAGGTTGAATAGGTTTATAATAAAATGGTCTCTTCCTATGGATTCACAAATATTATTACAAGTGTCACTTAAGAGTTATTGTCTTTTTGTCTAGTCAATAAGTCCAAGTCATTGCTCAAAATCTGCTGTCACGTATAGTCTAAATTGTCATTTTCTTTTCAATGTGTCCAAATTCATTTAACTTGGTCAAGTTTATTAAGTGTTAATTAGTTTTTATTATTGTTTTATGGTCGAGTCATATAGTATGTTCTATAGGTGAGTCTTTTAAGAAGTTATTATATTGAGTCATAGTCAAAGCCAAATGTTGTCAAAATAAATTATCATTTAGGCCTAGGCTCTCATGAAAATTAAGAATCAATGTAAGCTTAAAAGTATATTAAGAAATTTCATAAAGTTGTCATTTATTATGTAGTCTTTTTTTATTTTGTTAAAATTGCGTCAAAAGTTAAAAATTGTAAAAAAATTTGCTTTACGGACGCATTTTCGGTGGAATCCGACATCCAATTTTTTAAATCGACATGGACAAGTTGAATCAAATTGAAAAATTTGAAGGAAAATATTTCCATACATGGCAGGTTAGAACTCAATTGTTGCTTTAATTAACAAAGATCTATGGGATATTGTGGAAGGAAAAATCAATAAACCACACGACGTAGATGAAGTAGCAAAATGGGAAAGCAAGGATAAAAAACAATGGAAATTATTGGCCTAGGTTTATCTGATGCCTACTTGCATCACATAGATCTAAAAAGACATCACATTTGATTTGGATGACATTGAGCAAACTATTTGGGTCACAAGCAAAGAGCACAATAGTGACACTCAAGAAAAAGTTGTTCGGACTCAAAATGGAGGAAGGAGAAAGTATGGTGGAACATATCAGTAAGTTTCATTCTATTTCAAATCAATTAGCTAGAATCAAAGTTGATGTGCTTGATGATGATGCAAAAGTAGTATTACTTAATAACATGCCTCCTAGCTATTCTAATATGGTCTTCACTTTGAGCAAAATAAATCCAAGTCTAGAGGATTTAATTTCTTCTCTGATAGAAGAAGAAAATAGAACCAAGAAGATTGATCTAGAAGAAACTGCAATGTATGGTAGAAACAAATCATATGCTAAAGGAAGATTCAAGCCTTCTTTTAAACAAAAATCAACCTCCCAAGTTCCATGAAAATTTCTTTGTCACTATTGTAATGCTCCTGGACATGGTATTATGTATTGTAAGAAAAGAGCACAAGATTTACTTGATGGTAAATTGAAGGATAAAGCCTTCATTTATGAAAATAGAGATGAAGAAAGTGATTGGGATATGAAGTCTACCCACTCTGATAATGAGGAAACAAATGCTCAGCAAAGTGATGAAGACTTATTGTATTAAGTAAAGAGTGCATTATTCATGGAGGACGAAGGCAATGGAGGAAGGAGGTCAATCAACGACCTCTCGTTAGTCACCAATGATGGGGCCGCATGAAGCTGTGGTGGCAGTTTGTGTGTATGTGTGTTTTCTTTTATTTTAGATTCACAATATGATTTTAGAGTTCTTGTTTGAATAAGTGAAATGTTCACATTGAGGGGGAAGCTGGAACATGGTATCATTGTTCAATTTTCTCTCTATTCAATTTGCATTTAGTAAAGATGGTTCCTATATGATTCCCTAAAGGAAAGACATAGTGGACAGATGAAAGCACAAAGGAAAAGCAACAACATGATATTTGGGTTGTTGGTTGTCCTGTAAAACCATCCTTTGTTTTAGGTTGTTGGTTTTCCTATAAAACCATCCTTTATTTTAGGTTGTTGGTTGACCTACAAAACCATCCAGATCATGAGCATGCATGGGTGACAAGATGTAGAAGGAAGTGTGATTATTGTTTCTATAATGTCAAAATTAGGGGAGTGTATATTAGGAATTAATAAGTTTAACATTAGGGGAGTGAATGTTACAAATATATTGTGACATTATTAATAAATTGTAATATTATTAATAATGAGTTTATATAACTCATATTAATAATATAGTTGTAATAGTTAGTATTAGTATTTGGGTGAGTTGTGAGAACAACTCACGTAGCTATTTTGGTGTGTGTGATAATAAAGGGATGAGAGAGATATCCTAGGGATAAATATGAGAGATTCATGGAGAGAGATTGTAGGGTTTGAAGATGAGTGTTGACTCCACCTTTGTAGGAGATCAAACACTATAAATTGTATGCTCCATCTATGTAAAGACATCCCGAATGAATTTCAGTTTCTATATTATAATATTTGGTGTTTTATAATTGTGTAGTTTTTATCACCTAAAACAATCCAAGGTATCCATCTAGCATCCACTCAAGGGAAAAGGGATGCATACTTCTACATACAAAACATAGGAAGGGGAAGTTCATTCTATTCCATCCACACATGATATACATTTGTAGATTTTAGCTACATCCCACTATCAAGTGCAACTTACACAAGGGAATCCTAGGGCACAATTTATACACATACTCACAAGAACTACACGGAATCTGAGATGTAGTGTGGTACTTAGTTGTAAGTTCACTCTCAGGGTGATGTCCGGGGTCAGTTTGACTCCCCATTATGTATTTTCCTTTTTAGGTTTGATGTGGTTTGTGGGCATGTGCAAGTGAATTTCTATTTTATAGGTTATAGGTACCTTCGAGAAACCAAGGAGTGAATATCATCGACCAACAAAAATTAGTAGCGAAACCCTTATGACACAACAAAAACTAGGTTTCGAGAATTTTTTCATCCAGTCACCGACACCCGTAGTAGTCTCTAGGGCCCATGTGCCCTTACCCCCGCAATGGGAAGCCTTTTCGGTCTCATTCCTACATCTTGGAACTTACGGTGAGCATTTACGACATTTTTTTATAGTCTATTCAACACTTTCCCTACCTAGTTCACTTCCAGATTGTGTGAATATCAGCTAAGTCCTCTCACCTCTTCATTTTTCTTAGGGTTTCATATTTTACATGCTCATTTAATTACATCATATTATATATTAACATTTGTATATCATTATTTATAGTAATTACTTTGAATATAAATTTAATTAATTATTTAAATTAAATTAAATTAGTATGAAGGACCACTTTTTAAAAGACAAATGTCATATAACTTGTCAAACAATCCTCAAAAAGTGGTTGGGAGTGAAAATTTGAGTTTTCAAAAAAAGAGGATTTTTACTTGGGGAAAAGAACCCCTAAACATAATTTAAATTTTGTAGAAGTTGATTAGGAAAATGGGGTGATGATTAGAAATCAAAACAAAAGTGATGAATAACAAAAACTAAGTAAAATAAATAATTCCAAATACATATACAAGACGTTAAAGAGCCACACATATATGGCAATGACAAATTATAACAAGGGAAAAATATGGGCCATGGCTAGGTTGATTTTTCAATGGAGTGACATGAATAAGTCCCTTGTTAGTCTCAATTGTCATCTACAAACTAAACATACCCATTAAATACATCCAAAACATTAGACTAGTTATATGTACCCATTAAATGCATGATAATTTGGAAAAGTATTATTCCTCTAATCATCCATTGCATAAAAAATACCAAAATCAAACATATAACTAGTCTAATGTTCAAGGTCACATGTCTAATAAGGCATCTCACACCCCAAATACAACACTACATTTCTTACATATATATGATAAAAATACTGAAGTCCTATATCATCATAGCATAAACAAAATTGGAATAGAACAATTTAATAAAGTGTGTTAACATCAAAATATGAAAGAAATAGACTAACAAATATCGGGGGCTAAAAAGGTGGCGTTGTATCCATACTTGCACATGCCAATTATATACATCCATCCCACTAATCCCTTTAAATAATATACTCAAAAGTCATCATAGTTCAAAATCTTGTCCTATATCGCTAAAATAAGAAATTTAACAATTAAGTTCACAAATAAATTAATTCAATTAAGATTCAAACTCATTCAATGCTTTGTAATCTTATCTAAAAGTCAAAATACAACAATTATAACTAATTCAAATGTACGAACATCAAATCACCATAATACTCTGTGACTTTAATCCTAAAATTACACACATACCACTAATGAATGACATACCCAAGACTTATCCTACCTCATAAATATTTCTAAGTTTTGTATTCATTTCCTTGTACACAAGAGATAACCAATTTACTCAATTTATAAATAATTAAAATCAACCCTTTTCATAACTACATAATGTAATAACACACAATTAATATTTTTACCAATCAATCTCACACTATTCATAACAATTTCAATTATTTATCCCTTATAGTTCTTAACTTAATTAATTATATTTTCCAATCTTTTCACATAAGAGAGCACACATTATTTACCCGAATATTTATGCACAAGGATCAAGATTAATTTAATTATAATTAAAGTAATTATTGTTTACACCCCTTTTAGATTAAGACTAATGTTAATATAAATTGATTTAGTGAGGTCAACTTTACATTAAATGGATGTAAGTTAGACACAAGTGGATAATTTAATTAATTTAATTCCAACCTTAATTATACCATATCATAGAACAATAAAACATGCAATACAAGATATGAACTTGAAAAAATAAGGGAATGATTACATTTATCTTGTTACAAAGGCTTATAAGAAGTTTTAGAATTGTACAATAATGTAACAGGAGATATGAACCTAGAAGTTCTTTAAAACTAAAGCTGTAACTATAAATTATCCTAGGTTAGTACTATACCCGATTAACTAAAAATGGACTAAGTACTATATAGATAGTTAATATAAGCTATGAACATCTGTAAATAAAGTAAATAAATGCAGTAAAGAAGTATGCAAACAAGCTAAAAATCTATGCAAAAGGAAATTATAACCCTAATGTGCAAAATAGAGTGAGAAAAACTCACTAATAACGAGATGCATGTTAGAGAGTGTCGCAGAGGTAATTGGAAAAATCAGAGCATGAACGATCGTGTAGAAGTCCTAAAAAATATGGATTTGGAGGATCTAGCGGACCGAGGTGTCCGGAGCAGACCGGGAACTTGTGGGTGCTACGGTGTGTAATCTAGGTGCCATGGTTTGTGTAAAAATATGAAACTAGTTTTTACAGGGTTAGAAGGTGATTCAAAACCCTTGTTGTGTGTTGCATAAAATTCATTGTTATGCGCCTGAATGCCACCAATACTCCAAAATGAAAGAAAGACTTGCAAGACCCCCAAAAAACATCAAACCCTAAAAATAATAATGAATATGAAAGGGTCGATTGTCCTCGCGACCAAAATCTTTGGACTTACTAACTGAGCACTACACTACATCTTAGACCTGATGTAGTTCTATGTGAAAGTGTGTGTGAACATGCCCTAGGTTGCTCTTTTTGCATTTACACTTTTTGAAGTAACGAGAAATAACTATATGTAGAAACTGTAATAGAATGTGTGCATGAAATAGAATAGAATCACTCACCCTATAAAGTGTGATACAAATGTCCTAGCCTTGATGATGGAGCTACGTGGATGCAAGTGATCTTGAATGCAATAAATGGATGTAACTCTAGATGGAGTGATAATAGTAAGTGATGCTAGGTCCCTCATTATGGTCTCATAACTTTATATTTATAGGGTTCTCTTGATCTAATTTCATAATTAACCCCAAAATGGCCGACTAAAAGAAAAATAAAGGTGCAAAACAGCTAGAAAGAGCCCAAATAGTGGCAGGAAAGTACGAAAAGGACCAGGGTGACCATGGTGGGACCAGAGCACCCATGAGCACCCTAGTACTAGTTCAAGCACCCTAGTCAAGGCTAAAATGACAGGAAGTGGCTGAATTAGATTGGGCATGTGGCTGAAAAGGGGTGGTAATGATGAAATAAAATAAAATAAGATGGCCAAATGATGGGAGTTAATTAGTACTTTCTTTAGTCAAGAACCTTCTAAATAGTAGTATGAGATCATGATAAATAATGTCTAAAGTGCATGATTTTGTGACTATAGTACCATTCTACTAATACTATACCTTATAGTCTTGAACCTTTTATATGGTCTTGGAATTTCCCTGTTTATGATTTTATAACTTTCTGTGGTGGTTTCTTGAATGGATTTATCGACATTGTCAAAACCTAGTTATTGGTCATGCAATGAAGCTCTCTCTGTATACACTAAATATCATCTAAAACCATAGCCATAAATGAAGAGTCATACAAAAAAACATTAGTTAGGTTGTGGACACCCCAGTGCATCACTGATATTGGAACTACTCCGAAGAGGCCCCAAACTACACGCCATTCTCCACCTAGCATGTGATATCTAGATAGATTAAATAGATTTTTAACTTCTTTGACTTGGAGGAGAGATGTCCGAGTGCTTGAAAATGAGAGAGAATTCTATCTTGACTTGGTAAAAAATATTCAAACCTGATGTGGGTGTTTCCCTAATAATTGTAGATGTGTTGTTTGCAAGATTTAGGGGTTTATAAGTGCCTTTTACAAGTGTAATAAGTGAGTGTGTCAATGCATTACCATAAGAGTTCCATGTTTTTAAATGAATTAGTTATTAATTGCTTATATAGGGTTCCATAGATGATTTATGAATGAAATGGCATCCTAGAGATATTAAAAGACCCAAGGGAAAATATGAATTTGAAAGTAAATTTAGATAACATGTCAGTCTAAAACCATAGAAGTTGGTCATGACTGGATACATTGTCCTGCCCATCAAAGGAAAACAAGCCATTTGAAGTTTTGAACATGTTTCTTAATGTTTTCCTATAGAATTTATGTATTGTTTTTTCAAAATTTGATGACATATTATTATGTAAGGATAAATAGGATAAATATGAGACCTCGGAGAATATACTAAATGGGAATGATAAAGTTATATTTATCTTATCAATGATGCATTCTCAAAACTCGTAGTATTAAAGAGTAAAATTCCAAATTTGAGTGTCTACATTTACCCCCATTTGAGTATAAACTAAAAATTACATGCTTACATGAAAAAATACTTGTGTGTGTAGACACACTTAATTTTCACTTGAATGTTTATTTTGCAAAATTTGGCCATGCTTAGTGTTGACATGCTCCATGATGAAACCTGCAACATAGATTGTAGTCAATGTACATGATAAAATAATAGAAATTTAACTCAATAGAGTCCTAGGAATCATTACAAGACCTAAAGGAATCATTGAATATGTTATATCGTCCTTGGGGGCACTCTTTATCATTGAGGATACGATGGGACCTTGTCACAGTATATAAATTGAGAAGAGTCTATCCAAACTACCAAAGAGGTACACAAAGGCATATGTGGTGCTCATACAAGTGGCATGGGTATGGCCACAAAAATTTACGCATGGGTTATTACTATCCCATTATGGAAACAAATTTTTGTCAATATATGTGCAAATATGTCATGTCTTAAAAGCATGGTAACTTGATTCACACATCATCTCAAACCTTATAGCCTATCCTTATGCCTTGTCCATTTTCAAAATGGGGGCTTGATCTCATAGGTAAACTCACACCTTCTTTATTTAATTGCCATAAACATATTGTGGGCATTGTAGATATGGAGATATGACCATTTTAAATGGATTTGAAATAAAGAAGATTTCATTGTACCCATATGCTAAGCCTTTCTTTCCAAATAATTCCTTATGGGTAGATGACCTTGATGAAAATTAAATTAGGGAATTATTTCTTCCTCAAAAGTCATCAAAATCAAAAGACATGTACAAGAGTTAAGAAAATACCATGAGGAAGAAGATACATAAAATCTAGATTGTAGGTATCCTCTCTCTACCCTTACCATTCATTTGAAGGATAATTTTTTAGAGAGAATATGATAAAATTACACAAATTACAACCTCATATCTTCCCACTAAATTCATTATTGAGTAAATTTATCTCATTAATCTCAAATCACCTAGAAACTAATAAAATGGAAGTACAACAAGGGAAACCATTAAATATTAACAAATGACTAATGAGATGAGGAAGATTCAATACTATCTCGCATTCTTGTGTTCTTATTTAAAATATGTTTCTTAGGATTATAGTTATATGAATGGGATCCATACTCACATATGCACCCACAAATCCATACAAATAATGTTAAACATATAAGAAAACCCCAACAAATAATAAATATAACACTCAAAGTTATTATTAAAACTAAGATAGAAAAACTACTACATGTAGGTTTCTTATATCCCATCTCAGAAAACCAATGGGTGTCTCCTTTGATCATTGTGCCTAAGAAAAATGGGAAATGGAGGGTTTTCATAGAATATAGATAATTAAATAAATAAACATGGAGAGATTATTTTCCTTTGCCGTTCAGTGACCAAGTCTTGGATAATTTGACAAGGAAAGAATATCTTTCCTTTTTAGATGGGTTTAATGGATACAATTAGATTTAATTGTAACTTGAATATTAAGATAACCTTTACTTACTCTTAGAGTATTTTTTCATATAGAGTCCTACCCTTGGGGTGTGCAATGCTTTTCCACCTTCGAAAGTGAAATGCTATCCATTTTTATATATATGACCAATGAATGTGTAGAGATATATGTATGAAATCATAGTATATGGAAGCTCCTTTGAATAATAATTGGATAACCTAGACAAGGTATCCATCATGTGTGAGAAACACCAATTTTCACTTAATCATGATTTTTTTAATCATGGTAGATCAGGGGATAATTTTGGGGCATAAAATTTCAAGAGAGGGAAATAAAGTAGATCCCAAAAAATTGAGGTAATTAGACAACTTCCAACACCTTCTACTCAGAATAAGGTAAGAAGTTTCTTAGGAAATGTTAGTTATTACAAGATATTTATATAATATTTTAGTAAAATAGAATCACCTACATTCTTCCTACTTACCAAAGATTGTGAATTATTATGGACTTAAAATTACCAATAATATTTTGAAATCATTAAAGTAAATCTCACCTCTACCCCTATCTTCATAGGACCTAATTGGAAACTTCCTTTCTATCTTCAATTGATGCTTCAAATTTAAGGAAATAAGAGTTATTATTTATTAGAAATAAGAAGGGGATACTATGAATGATATTTGTACTATATCAATAAAAACATAACACTCAATGAAAGAAACTACAACATGACTAATTTTTTTTTCTTGATGTAATTTATGATATCAATAAGTTTCACCATTACATAAATGGTTATAAGGTGATAGTATACACAAAACATTCTAATACTAAGTATTTAATGAAAAAGCCACTAGTAAGTGGCAATATTATTAGGTGGCTACTACTCTTTTTTTGATTTAGGTTACCTAAGGAGAGGTCCCTAGCCCATTTTAGAATCACTAGGATGGAAGTTTTAAGCTCTTAACTAGCCCATGGATTAAACCACATTATCGTGGTGCCCTATCACTAGGGTATCCAAACCGACGGTAGTAGGTTGCCTTAACACGAAGATGAGATTTGAACCTTGGACCTCCCAATTACAAGGAGACCTAAGAACCATTACACCGCTACCCATTAGACTAGGTGGTTACTACTCTTGCATGGATTCAATGCAAAAATAATTGACAAACCTAGAAAGGATAATGTGGTTGTATATTTATTTTCAAGAATAAAAGCGTAGGTCAAGATGAACCAGTGGAGGAATAATTTCCAAATGAACACTTATTTTCCATATCCACTACCTCACCATGGTTTTCTAATATGGCCAATTATATTTCTTTAGGTAAGTTTCCATTCATTCAATCCTAAATAGAGAAGGTATATTGTAAAAGATAGTTTAATGTTCACATGGGTAAAATGAATATTATTTAAATGTGGTTTTGACTTTATGTTGCGTAGGTGTGTAAGAGATGATGGAATTTATGATATGTTGAGGGATTTCTATGATGAACCATCTATAGGTCACTACTCAAAAATCTATACTATTCGAGAAGGTCATGGATTCTATGTATTATTGGCCCTTTTTCACAAAGATGTACAAAGATATATATGGCAATGTGACTAGTTCCAAAGAATGGGAAGGCCCACTTTCTCCAATGAAATTCCTCTCCATACTCAAGTGGTCTTATAACATTTTGAGAAATAGGGGTTGTATTTCATTGGTCCCTGTTGATACAACATTACGAGGAAGGAATATATTCTTGTATGTATTGACTATGTTACCAAGTGGGCAGAAGTTTAAACCTTGTATATTGATAGAGATGAAAAGGTGGTTGATTTCTTATATGAAATAATATTTCTTAGATTTGGGGCACCTAGATCTATTGTTTCAGATTGGGGGCCATAATTTATGTCGAATGTTATTAAAGTATTTGTAGAGTTTTATTAGATCAAGCACATAAAATTTTCACCTTATCACCCAGTCAAATGGACGGTATAAGTCATCAATAGAGAGATGAAAAAAATATTTAAAATAATGATAAACATCAACATAAAGGACTGGGATTGAAGTTACCATAAATAGTTTGGGCATACAATACAACATGGAAATATACTACTGGATCTCCCCACATTAAGCCAATATTTCCTATAGAGTTTGAGCTTCAGACTTTGAAGACAAAAATAGAAGTGGGAATGGATTTGAAATCAGCACAAACATAGAGGTTATTGAAATTACATGAATTGGATGAGCTAATTTCAACAATAGATGAAAGTGTGACATGACTGTCATATTCTATAAAGAAAAATATAATTTGGAATCTAAGCATTACTATTTTATTCCAAGTATAAGGAATTAAAAAGAAAACTAAAAACTCAATGGTTGGGTCCTTATCATATTGAAGAAGTCCATAACAATGGGTTTGTCTAGCTCAAACCCATTGATGGAGACAAAAGGACATTATTGGTTAATGGTCATAGGATTTTCCTATATAGGAAACCAACTTCAAAGGAATTATTTGAAAATCAAGTGAAGGCACATCCAATTTTTTGTGTGAAGGAGGTTTCCTCTTTCCTTGCAACTCAATCCCGAAAGTTGGAAAGAATAAATAAAATAAGGATGCTGAAAAATAAAAATGACAACACATTTCTTAATTTTTTTTTCAAAACATAGGAAGATGTTGAAAACTAGAAATCACGGATAATTATAGGAAAATGCAAAAAGTGGTACCAAATGATTTTTTTGGAGGCATGCTAATGGAAATATTTCTTCTCCCCCCCGGGACAATAAAACACATTGACTAAGGAATGATTCAGGTATGCAGATTAAATATTATTCTTTATGACAACATATAAGTTATTTTCAAGCATCATTGAGTAATTTCTATAAATGAAATAAAAAATGATGTAATTATGACTTCCATACATATCTAGATTGACATGACATTCCAAGTTTAAAAGATAATTGGTAAACGTGTGAAGTCTTATCTACACGTTTGAAGGATAAAATGGGAATGGATAACTTTAAGGAAAAGTTTAATTCAAGTGTGGATAATTACTATGATTTTATTTGAACAAAAGGTTAATGTCATAGTAGATGGTTACCAAAACCTCCATTCCAATCATAAAATTCTCCAACTCATCTCCAATTTAGTAAGAGAAGAGTCTTGCATATCCAAACCAATCCATAGAAATGGGGAAAAATAAGCAATATCAATCAATAAACGCTAAAAAAATCCTGTAGGATGAGGTGGCCATACAAATATTTGAAAATGTGAGATGGATGCAATTTTTACACATGTTTGAGGGTTTTGAAAAAGAAATGGTGGAGGAATTCATCCAAAATTTGTAAGAGAAAATTTAAAAGTACAGAAAACTAATACAAAGGTAAGAATTTACATTATAAATGAAATATATAGTATTGCAAACATAGAAGTAGAGTCTATTATCTCTAGAGTTCCTTACAATGATCTCATTTCAAACTTTCAAGTATAAGGAGAGACCACTTTGAGGTTATGAAAATACAACATCGGGAAGGTGAAATGAATTGTAAGAGATAATTTCCCTAACCCCTATAAATTAGTGGTGAAGTGGGTTATCAAATACTTTACCATTGAAGGTTAGTATTGAATTGTGTTTTTCCTACAATGTGGATTTTGAATTATTTATGCCATGAGATAAAGTTTCCTAAGTTAATAATCAATTTATTAGATTTTTGTATAATTCTTTGTAGACTATGGAGGAAAATTCAATAGTAAGGGAACACCTTTAAGGAATCATAGAATAATCAATATCATATGTAGGAATCATTTTGTTTAATTAAAGAATGGAGAGGCAACATGACATATATTTTTGAAGAAATTTAGCAAGGGGAAAACTAGGTAAAAATTCTTTATAAAATCCCTTGTCCTCAGAGAGGAAAATAAAAATAAAAGAAGAAGAGAAGGTATAAATCTAGGCCAAAGTCAAAGATCCAACTATTCCAACCCTTCTCTCTTATACAAAAGAGGTTAGTGCCGCAGAGATATAAAAGCTTAAACATATTGGTTGAGGAGATACAAAAAGAAGAAGGTTAGTGCTTTGTGGAAGGATGCAAAGTTTAAAGAAGAAATAATTATGGTAGAAAATATCCAAAATTTGGGGTATCCTGTCACTATCTCACAAGAACCTTTAGACCAGCCAAATACAAAAGATACATATGAGGATCCACTTACCATACCTTCAACCACTACTCTAATAATAGAGGAAACAAAGAAACCTCAACCTCAACATCAGTCAATTGATAAAGGGAAGCCCCCATGTAACCAAGTGAAGAAACCTATCAGTCATCTCCACAACATGAAGAGGGAGACCCAAGTTCATCAAATTAAGAAGATATACAAGTGAATCAGGTAATGGCCTTGTCTAGAGACGAGCTTTCCATATAAATGAAAAATAAATAAATTGAAAAGATAACACAACTCTTGAATGAAAAAGAGATAAGAATTCAAATATTAGAGTTAAAACTTGTAAATGAAAGATAATAATATAAAAACTCGAATGTAAAATAACATAGGTAAAAATAGAGTTAGGTAGTGTCAATAACAAGATACAAGAAAGAGATAACCAGGTCCTATCTCTAGAGAATAAGTTAAAATAAAAGGGAAATATAATTTATCCATTTCCTAGAATTTTCAAATTGATATATACATATTCCAATAAGATATTATGGAAGCTAGGGAAAGAAAGGAACAATTGTAATCCAAGTGTTTCAAAGGAGTCATGTGATAAAAATTCAAATTGAACTCCCTTTCCCATTGTAATATCTAAGGTAATTTTTGCATGGATATCCCATTTGTATGAGCTCAGAAATGTGGAGGTTAAAAATAAACAACTAGAGATAAAAGTCAAGAAGTTGAGGGAACTAAATACCACTCTGGAAGGAAAGCTCACTACAACTTGTCAAATAGGTGAATATTTTCTTAATTTCAAGAGACCCTCAACTTCTATGACATGCTCCTTAGAGGAAAATTCCTCAAATGTAAACTTTTAGACTTTCCAACAACATGCCACATGATTTGGCCAATCCCTAAGAATTTATGGAGGCTTACACAACCAAAAACAAAAAATTGAAGAATTTTTGTGTGAGTTGGGAGTATGATACCAAATTTCTTATAAATTTATTTACAAGGGAAGTGAAACTTAGAGATTTCACCTCCACTTTAAAACCAAGAAATTTGGGCATAGAAAGTAGTAAAATTCACTCACATTTAGGAAACTGCAAGCCTACTAATGAGGCATGCTTTTCCTACTCCCAATAAACTAATTACCATTTTAAGAGCTTAGGTTCATATAACACATCTCAAATATCATTATGTGGCAAAGATAAAGGATTTTTTTAATAATTTGAAAATTATACAAACATAACCTTCATGGTATCCTTTCGAGCATGCAAAAAAGATGGAAAGACTTATCAGATGAGCTCAAGAAGAAAGAGGTAATAATTCCAAATAAATTGAGGTGGGCTCTCAAAATATCCAATGAAATAGTCCCTATAATCAAAGTATTTTAACATTAGTGAATCATAATGTATTATCACCCACCTCTAATTTTTTCACCAACATTGGCTTGGAACTCTTAGGATGAAATTTTTCTAAAGACTTCAAGGAATATAGAATCTAGGTTATTACAAACAAGGGTTATATAGCCCATGAGAAGAAGAAATGGAATACATATAACCAAGATTATGATTTTAGAAATATCATTTAATCCCTAAATATTGAGAGATAAATATAGTTTACTTGAGAGCCTACAAGATTCTAAGTTTGGGGGAGTGATGAGACTCAAATAATCTTATCATTTGAAGTTTAATTCCTCATTTTTGAGTAAGTTTAGAATGTAATTAATAATTTTCAAAATGATTTTATTCATTTAAGAGATTAAATCTGATGCATATATGATGAATTAACAGTGAAAACATCATGAATTGTTTATATCTTAATTCCTAACAATTCTTATGAGATAGATTAGTTATCATGCAAAAATAGGGCACCAAGTGATTAGAAGGCATCAATTTTGACTAAGGAATATTCAAAATCCATCACTACTTTGCTTCATAATAATATGAAAAAGGTGTAGGAATTCTACTTAAAGTGAAGGAACTCCGCATAAAGTGCAGTAATTTCACATAAGGTGAAGGAATTTTCATAAAGCGCATGACTTTTGCATAAACTACAAGACTCCAAACCAAAAGCTATATAGAAATGACATAAGAGTTCAATTACCCAACCATGTAACATGAGAAATTTAGGAAGGATTTTATAGTCTACATGGATCCTAAAGAAAGTTTATTTAATTGAACACTTAGAATTTTAATACCATCCATTCAAAATTTAAAAAGAAGAAAAGAGGAAAGATTCATACTATAAATCTTGAACTAAAAAAGTTTTTAGTTGTTTAGAAATAGGATATTTGTAATAATTTCCATTTTTCAATTAACAAGATGGATTGATAGGTTAGTTATATTAGGACATCTATTGAAATAAGCCACCATAAATAAAGGATTTAGTTCGACATTCATGAGAGGCCAAAATTTTCAACCTTCAAGAATTTCTTACATATACCTCATTATAATCTTTAAGAGAGTTTATCCTTGTTTTCTATCTATTTTTAAGGAACATTAAATTAATAAATTAAATTTGTTGCATTCTATGCCGCTAACTCTTGATTAATTTAAATATGAATCTAAGGGGAGAGGAAAGTCCACTCTTACTCAAGGAGGATGATACTTCTGGTATTATCTTAATTTCTTGTTCTTTTAGTTGAGTGGATTGTAGAACTGTTAGATTAGATATTTTAGTTAAGGTTTAGTTCTTTTAGTTGAGTGGATTGTAGAACTGTTAGATTAGATATTTTAGTTAAGGTTTATTCATTTTTGTTAAGCATTTAATTTAATGGTTTATTGTTGTTATATTGAATTTCATTATTTCCTAAATGTTTATTTCTTTAAAATTAGATAGTGGGATTATTGGAAATGTATTTCACCTTGTTACCTATAGTAGATAGCCTTGGATGCCACCCTAGTTTAATACATATAATTAACTAAAGTGGAGGAAACAATGAACCTCATCATATATAAATTCAAAGTAGGTAGCATGATCTATTGGGTATTCATTTTTTCATAATTTTAACGAAAGTAATAAATTCAATGAGCCCAACTAACATAAATATTTCTTTTAAACTAAAATTCAAAAAGTTCCAAAATATCAATAACACTTGAGAAAGTAAATTAGGATTTCCATAGTTATTTATAATTTTAAATTTAGTATTGAATTACAACAAATACTCATATAAAGTAAAAATTCTAATCAATGGGTATTAAATCCTATATACACCTTATTTTTTATGCTTAATAACCTTTTCTCTTATGTAGGGGTTGTTGATGTACTATCTTCTCGAGCAGGTTGCTTAAGGGGCCTACTAGGATTGGGTTTGATTAGACTTGGTAACATGGGCTAGACCATAACACCTTGGAGAGATACCACTATGTTTTCCTTTATGCAAAATTTTATCTATCATCACTTTGTTTCCTCCATTATTTGCATGTTATTATCATTATGTCCACTTGTTTACACTCATTCATAGTATTTTCATTGCTTATTTTCATCATGGAACTTCATCATATCTCTATTATGTATCTTCCCTCAATTCCCCATGATTTTACACCCTTGACTCTAGGTCATCCTCCAAATGCGATTTAGAGATTGAATGTGGTCAATCTTGTCAAGATTTGTGATTTTTACTACTAACATGATCAACCACATTCAATATCGTTGGTCATATCTAAAACATCCAAATACACATTCACACATTTTTTCATTTTAATATCAAATCATCACATCACATAAGCACATTGAACATTTGCACACATATTCACATTTATTTTTTATATTTGAGGTTGAAAATTTCCCTCTTTCATGTTTGGGTCACCATAATGAGCAAGGATTGGAGTATTCTTTTTATGCTCCACCTCCACCCATATAAATTATATCTAAACGTTTTTTTCTCTAGGGAGGATCGATGCATCAATGGTCACACATAAGTAAATGTTTCAACGCTTATTTTTCCTTTATCTTATGTTTATTATGTGGATAGTTGATCATTCATTGATTTAGATTAGAGTAGATGCATGTTTTCTTTAGTATATTAATTTGTATTATTTGTGTTATGCCTCTTGGATTTATCTACCTATATACCTATCTATGTTTATAATCCTAATATATTATGTTTCTTTACTTTATAAATAGACCTTAAAACCTATAACTATATTAGGATTAGGGTTATCATCCTCTAGAATTGTGACCCTTGTACTCCTTGAGCATATTTGGTATCTACGTCTTGTGTGAAAACCTATATTTGATACCAATTATTATAGAATAGGTAGGGATCCATCTTATCCCGTCATACATTTTGGTGAACCCGATGTGAAACTGACTATGCCCTAGATCAAGTTAGAATCAATTAGATTTTTCATTATTTATCTTCATTTCCTACACAATCTGCCCTTATATAAATTTCCTTTCATGACCTATTTTGTTCATAACTGATTCTACTTAACCTAACATGACCATCCAATGTGTAAATTCTTCAAAACTAATCTCATTTATAACAACTCTCAAACATGATCAATTAGTAGGTAACTACACAAATGATATTATAAGCATGAATTATAGATTTCTAATGCTATCAAACCCTATACACCTTTACATATATGATCCTATTATAATATGAGAAAATTATCTTTATCATGTCTCCTCTCATAAATTTTATTTCTCGTTTAAAATAATTTATATTTCATGCGAGTTGTTCCTTCATTCTCTCATATATGCTGGAAACATCAGTATCTATAGCTCTATAAGAACTACCCAAATTAACGTCATTGTCCATTGTACATTAGTAGGATTGATATTGTATAATTCTACCCTTTCCCTACTAACACAATTGAACTTTTTACACTATCATAGGTGGTATCGTCGAGGATCATCCTTATAACTGATTATAATATGGTAATGAATACTTCACACCCACCAAGGAGGGATAATTAATTAAAGTTTCTTGAGACATAATTCTTATGGAAGAGAAAACCCTCCTTAAAACCTATTATTCATTATAAACCTCCTACAAATGGATTAAAACCAAATCAATCCCTCCAAAACCCCTAAAGACATGAAAAAATAATGCTTCCTCCTTTATTGACACCAATTCTTCCCACCCTTGTATAATTCCTACTACCAAACAACCATTACCCTCCTTCAATTATGATCTCCTTTTTAGTGCCACACCACCATAAATCATTCCCAATAGGATTATAGTGATATTAAAATTTTTACACTTGATTTATTCCTTAGAACCCACTTTGGCACTACAACCATTATCCATAAGCATTATGAGAAATATCAATCCATTGTGAAATCTCATACGAACAACCTATTTGGGACCAAAAAAATAAATAACCTATGAGAAAATTTATAGGTACTATTAAAGGGTCCTATGATCATAACTACCTCAATTCAAAATATGTAAATGTCACTAAGATTAATTACTGATGTAATCCCATACATAAGAATCTCATCAAAACATAAAAATCCGTAACTTATTGAACAAAACGTATTTATAAGTTTGTGAGAAATTTAATGACAATCCCATTCTATTAGTTGATACTCATCCCAAAAACCCAAAAACTCCCCTCTAAATAATTTATTCATCTATATTTAGACAACTTACTCAATCTTGCAACAAACCTCATTCTACCACAGATCCTTTAATCATGTTGTATCCTCCTAAATATTGTTATGGAACTTACCCAAGGACAAAATGAAACTTCCTTGATGAAATAAATTATATGAATCACAAGATCCATGTAATGGAAATCATGCATACCTACCCACAACATTATAGATTCCTCATGAAATAAATATACCATTTAGAATATTCCTTTCATGCAACATAGGATTCTTCTTCCATCCTACTTTTTTCTTACCCCGAAATCCACAACATTGATAGTACCAATCCTCCTTCATCTTCCCAAGCCTTTAGGTCTATGCCATATAGAGTTCCTTGAGGATGATATGATTAAAATAAATTATTATTTCATGCCAATGATCCCCCTTCTTATTAGTTTCATCACTCATGATGCCCAAGTAAAAAGAGTCTAGTGGATGAGGGCTCGAGAATTAATGTTGCCTCTTTCTCTCTCATTAAAAGTTTATATTTTTCACTAATGACATTTGACATACCCAAATAAATTGTCATGGAGTTTATAAAACCCATTATAATATTCTCATATGTATTTAGATCCCTATCATGGTTGGCCACAAAACCATTTACACTAATCTCATGTTTCTTGATTAGCCTCTTTATTACAATCTATTACTAGGTAGACCTTAGAGACACCATATCATATGAATACAAATTCCTTAAATTTAATCAATAACAACCAATGGTAAAAACATGATTATGATCCTAACACATGGGAAATACATGTCCCTTTTTCTAACAATCCCTTCCACATTCCCTATACTTCTATGGTGTATAGTGTTCTATATTATGAGCTCTATGACTATAGACTTGACATTCATGTCACCTTAGCCGACTTATATGATGAAAAACCTAATGAACTAAAAAAACATGGTCAATAAGAACTGATTACCTCATGTAATTACATTTTGAGTTTATGTTTTTCTACTATGCTGTGACCATTTTCCTCCTATATTGGAATCTAAGGAGCCTCTTATAGCGCTAATTATTCTAGTCATAATGATGATAACATTTTTTAGTTTTTGGCGAACTATTTTTCACAAGGATAAGTTAGTGAGTTTTCACCAACACAAAGTGGGAAAAATTCATTCCTCTTGGTAATGGGGAGCCTCCATTTGTTGAATGTAGAAAAAATAAATAAACTGGTGGCCGTGAAGCTGGGGATCACATAGGAATACTCCACTAGACCTATGGTAAATTTCTTTCACTTAGTGCAAGGGAGGAATTTTATTAGTGAAAGGAGGTAGAGGGGAGTAAGAATATAGGTAAGTCACACTCAATTAGAGGAATCTAGACTTGCTAAAAATGATAAGACTAACAAATCATAGACATACATTCTATTGATTCATTTATTAAAGGCACCAACACCTTTCTTGGTTTTCCAATATCATCATGTTTACAAAATTGAGCATGTAAGGAAATAAAGGAAACATAGACAAAGAGAAAAATATAAGAGTGGAATATTTTGCTTGAATTTAGTAGTGCAAAGCTATATATTAGAAACTCACAATTGAAAACCCCTTGAAATGGAGAAGCTAGTTCAAATTATAGCCTTACATAAAGTGTTTTAATCTACCCCCAACATGAATTTTAACTTCCTCTCATCACTTGTGACCTTTCATATTCCTAGGAAACAAAAGTGAGCCTTTTCTCATTAATTGAAAATAACTCATTATAATGTTAGACTATAGGTCACTTAAGTGAATAAGAAAAAATAGTGAAAAGTACCTTCCCAATGAAGAATTAGAACATGGAGAGAGAGAAGGAAGGAAGAAGGAAGAAGAGGAGAGATGATCATGCCAATGGAGATGAGGCCTCCGTTGATGAAGAGATGAATTTAGATGAACCTTGTGGGAACACTCTTAGAGAGATTTCTTCACCTTTGAATTCCTTGCTGAAGCAGGCTGCCACAGGTGCCACTTTCTCTACTTGAGGGATATGAATGAAGCTCAAGACCTTGATCGTGGTTTGAAGTACTGCTGATGTATTTACATTGATTAAATCAAACATGATGATCCTTTTTAGTATTGGAAATTGTACATCTGATTTATGCGAGAGACTCTAAAGTATCTTCATTGAATGAGAAGGGATATCCCACCTCTTTCTTGACCAATTATTTGAATGGTTTCAGAATCTCCTCCACAAATGAATTTTCATGGATTGGAGGTGACCCAAGATTATACACATTGTTGCTTATACTTTCCAAAATATATGATGAAATCTCTTCAAAATAATCTAGCTCAGAGATGACATCATTTAACATTTCATACTAGGCACTCATTGTGCAAGACCAAATAAGGGAAAAATTCTCAATTATGAAAGTGAATACATTTTTACCCACTAATACAAAAGAATAAATATTACTCATTTTTAACACTAATAGAAGCAAATTTTATAATGTATTTATTCCTTCTCAATGTCATCTTTAGTTATCTTTAGCTTTTAAGCAACAATGAGAGAAAACTTGAACAATGAAAGGATCTCAAGAAATATAATTTTCCCTTTTTCAAGAATCTTATCAACCCACCTCTCATTGGCCCTTCCCTACATTGAGTAAACTTGAGATTTTTGAAAGTTTCATGGTCGAAGCAACTTATAAGAGTGATGGATTCAAGAGGAGGAGGTGATATTACACTAGGATTTGAAAATTATTTCACATAAGAAATGAGAGTTCTTACATTCTCTTCCAAATATTTGATTGTTTTCTTGTACTCCTCATTTCACGAAAGTATACAAGAAACAAATTACTTGAACATATGTGCATCACCATTATGTGTTGCTTGACTTAATGAAATTATTTTCATATTGTAGTCACCCTAATCATTTCCTCCATATGTTTTGAAACCTTGGGTTGAGAAACTTTTATATATTGGTCACCAAAATCTCCATTGAAGAAGCGAGAGGTTACCTATGCTTTCTTACCTTGCTTGGATTTCACGATCTTTGAGATATTTCTAAAAATGGGTATCGATGCTTACTACTACATTGTATTTGATTCACTCCCAATAAAATCCTAAATCTAAGGGAAAGTATTTAACGATGTGGGCTCAATATCAGGAAAGGGAGAAATTTCAGGTTCATGATGAGAAATGACATATTGCACATGGTGGAATGAACTAGATGCAGAAGAAGACATACTTGGGAATTAATGAAAAACTAGAGAATGTGATGGATAAATCTCAACTTATTCAAGAGGATCAATGAATATCTTAATGAATTTAGTTTTCTCATAGAGTCTTTTAGGGTGAGAATATTTAATGTTCTCATCCTCCACACTCTCTCTCTTCGAGGGATATTTTGAGTGAGTTGAGCTCATGATTTTCTCAGATGTATTCATAGAAGAGATGTGTGATGCTTATCTCGATAAAGTAGGAGGTCATTGATCTCAATCAAAATACTTCTCCTTCTCTTGAACCAATCTCTCAATCTTTGAATCATTGTTGCGTTTCTTTCCTTGATGTCACCCGATTCTCTTATGTTCTATGAGATGAGGGAAGGGGTGAAGTATTTATCGATTAATATTTGGGATCAAATAGGTCCGATCCATCATCCTCTATTCCTTCAATGAACCAATCAAAGTTGAGGCCCCTCATTTGATCAATTTTCATCTACATATGGTCTCTCTTTCTCACTTCAAAATCATCCATACAATTTTCCCAATAGTCTTCAACTTGTGGTGTGTGATACAATATGGGAAAGGTGAAATTTTTAGGATTTCTCTTGATATCAAAATCATGCCTAGATACATAGGAATAAATATTGAGGGAAGAAAAGAAAGTTTTAATGTTGGATGCATATATCAACATTTTTACATGAATAGATTTATAGAGAGATAGGAAATGACACACCCTTTTTCTTGGTATTCCTACACCTGGTATGAACATGAGAAAGTTACCTATATAATTCAAACATTATAATTTTATCACTAGGTACGTGGGAAGCCTATCAAGAGCAAGGTTGAAGCCCAAGACCCTGATGTAGGTGAAGGTTGAAAATTGAGTGAAGAAGCTCCCATATTTCTTGATCAATACAACTACTTGAGAGAAGATCCTATCTTTGAATTTCCTTCTACAAGTCCTGACGATGAACATGGTGAATGCATTATTCACCCTAACAAAGTGATAGTTACTCTCTTTGTGAGTGAGTTGCAGTGCTTTTTGGGAGACATTTAGAGCAATAGTTAGGTCTTTGAAGGGTATTGTTAAAGTGATATAAAAGGTATGAAGTCATGGTGAACTTCCTAGTGGAGGAAAATGATACAATTGCTGATGGATATTATCATTGATTATCTACCCCCAATCAATTACTTGGTTCCCTTTAGTGGAAACAAGGATGAACTGGGCCATCAAGTCTTGGAATTATTTCGTTGTTTCCTCACCCATCACCTTGCTTAGTAGGATGATAACATCTAAATAAACTTTTTGAAATTCACTCTTGGATAAGTTATTTGGAACATGAGAAGGTTTTCTTCCCTTCCCGAGCCATGATCTAAGTGCAAGGTCTTACAAAAAGAATACATATTTAGCCACTCATGTGATGAAAACTCCTTGGTGATAATAACCATATTTCTTCTTGTTGGAATTTGTAGACAATGTGAGATGCCCATGGGAGTGAGGACTTCAAGAATTAAGTTGTCATCTTCCTACACTATCCTAGAATTAGATTCATGAAGTTATGTATAGGCCAAACCTAACTCAAGTACTCTAAATAGAAAAAGGATGAAATCCTATAGAGAATAACATGATTGAGAATATATTTTCCTCCGTTGGATCTTGAGGTCTACCAATCATCCTATTTTTAATATCTTTAAGATCCATGTGAGTGAAATCAATGTCTCTCCCACACTAGGATACTAGTTATTAGGGTTGAAATGGGTTCTAGACCTGAGTATTTGAACTTTATAGTTTCAAAAGCACCGAGATGAGAAGAGTAGAGTCACCAAAAACTTTCTGAGCTTGAATCCAAGACTTTTTATTTTTAGTAGGTCCTCTCCGAACTTCTATTTTTAGTAAGTTTCTACTATTCTTTCGCTCTAGTGTTCCTAGCTCATTTAGATTTTTGCAAATGTAGATATTTTTCTATTTTGGAAACTTACTATTTTTAGATACCCATTATTATGAATACTACTATTTTTAGAAAGTTTCCGAATTCCCCCTTTCTAATGTTTCTTACTTATTCAAGATATTACAAATGTCGAGGATTCATCATTTTGAGAAACTTACTATTTTTATCCACCCACTATTCAAAATACTTGTTATTTTTAGAAATTTCACTTACAGGTGTTAGGTTGCAATGAAACCATATGTTATGTTTTACATAGGGACCTTCTGATCCAAATTTCATGATTTTTTGTCTGATGGATCTCCATAAAATTGAAAAAGTAAATTTAGGGTTTGGAAATTTCAGTTTTTGATGTAAAAACTAGGGTATAAATGGAATTGCTATGATAGTATTCCCAAAGGTTTTTAGAGAGGAAACTAGTAAAATTTCACGGCAATTGGGTGTTTAGATGAGAAGTTATGACCAAGTCTCCATTTTGATGGCTATGGATGTCTGGAAAAAATTTAGTGGCATGTTATGAAAAATGGAGTTTTGGAGGGTGTTGCAGTAGAAAATTTCATGAAAAATGGTTAAGTGTTAGGTAAATGGAGAGTTAATAAAGTTTTTGTTATGTTTTTAAACTCACTTGCTAACTACACAACTTAATCGGGGTTTGAGTGGAGTGAAAGTGAGGTTACACATGGTGCAAGGGGGATGGAGGGGAAACCAAGGACACCAAATTATGACTTGTACTAGATGGTGACAAGTGGAATCTTGTGGTGTGTGGTGGATGAGAGGTAGGGGTTGGGTAATGGCATCGACATAGAAAAATGTGGTTGAATAGGGGTTTAGGAGCTATATGCATGTTTGGGAAACACTTTTTTTCCCCTTTTCCCTTAAGGGAAAAAGGGTTAGAGAAGAAACCAAGGAAACCAAAGTGTGACCTAGGTGAAGGAGGGAGGTCACACTTTTGTGTCCCCCTGCACCATGGGGACAGAGGGGACAAAGGGGACAAAGGGGAAACTTGGATGTCCAAAGTGTGACTTGGGGAGGAGGATGAGGTTGAAATTTTGTGTCCCCTTATCCCCTAGGGGAAAGAGGGGACACATGGGTGTCCAAAGTGTGACTTTTCCATTCTAGGAAAGTAGATTTTGCCCCGGATGTCTAAATTTGGACACCAAACTTGATTTTTTCACCACGAGAGCTTAGGAAAATG
Organism: Taxus wallichiana var. yunnanensis; assembly: GCA_018340775.1. Classification (NCBI taxonomy): domain Eukaryota; kingdom Viridiplantae; phylum Streptophyta; class Pinopsida; order Cupressales; family Taxaceae; genus Taxus; species Taxus wallichiana. The sequence goes on along the minus strand of CM031244.1, from coordinate 693,776,131 downwards.
ATTTGGGGTCAAATATTATATGATTTTGACTACAAATATATTTAAAGATAAATTAAACTATTCCCAAGATCTAATTCTTCTTGAAAATCAAAATTTAGGTCCTATTTCATTTTGAACTGAGAGGGGAAGCTGTAGAGTTTTGAAATAGCTCAAGAAGTATTAAAGAATTGGAGAAAATTTTATGTTTCCAAATTTTAAAGGATTACCATATATTTCTAATGTCTTTTTTTTTTTCTTAACTAATTTGAGAACTTCCAGGAATCATTCGGAGAAGTTAGGAATCATCGAGGAGCCTTCAATTTTGATGCGGGAACATCCATGAAGAAATATGTAATGATACAATTCCTACTTCTTGGAGTCTATTTGGGACATGAGAGATATTTAGAGTTCTTAGTAGGTCATATGAGGCCTTTCAAGTGAATAAGGTGGTGGTAAATTCAAACTATGTGTTTTCCCTCCAAAGGGATGTTTGAACATTCAAATATCGTAAGGGTGATTCAAATGTTGCTAAGTGTGGTTATAGACTTCTAGGTGTTACATTAGTATATGTGAGTCATTATTATGTGTGATGAATCCTTAAGATGATGTTAATAATGTGTGAGGGGAGTTACAAGTTTTATGTAATGTGAATTTGAAGAGTCACAATTTATAAGCCGAGACATGATTAGTTGTAAGAGGAGTTACAATAGAATATTTGGTGCATGCATTAAGTGTAGAGCTCAAGTTAAGTAGGAAAAAAATAGTTTTTGAAGGCAATAATGATGGAGAGAAAGAGAGGATATAATTCATAAGATGGAAGATAATTTATGAATGGAAAAAATATATTGATAAAGGAATAGGTGTTTCAATTTTGGCACACATGTTTGTGAGTTCAAAATAGTTCTTGATTGTAATGAGTGTGAATGTTTTCCTTTTATGTTTCATGAGGTTTTAAAATTGAAGATTATATAAGGAGAGAAATCTATTTTTGGTGTGAACAATGATGAGATATCCATTTTTTTGAGTTGAAGACATTAAACTTGTATGCATTGTAAAGTACAACTATGAAAACTGAAAGGTGCAAACTAGTCTCGGTATAGAGTTGATAAATTTTTAAAATTATTTCAAAAGAATTTGAAATTTCAACCCTAAGATTATAATAAATATTTTCAGATGGGTTGTTAATTATTTTCTTTTATTATGACTATTTTTTGAGATATGATGTGTTTTACCAACAGGGTTGAGGATGCATACTACTTGTTTGACAAAATGTCTGTCATGTTCAAAGGAGTATGTATCCTATGTTTTTAGGATTAAAGACCTGAAATTTGGAAGTAATCATGGTAGGGTAGTATATTAAGCTATGAAAAAGAAATTTTTTATTTTCCATGGTTATTTTTGATATATTTATGACAGTTTGGGAGGATTTCTGAAACACGGTTCAAGGCTAAGAACGTGGAAAATTTTACAAAGTGAAGTGGAAGGTGTTGTAGAAAGATTTGAAGCTTGAAATTTTAGGAGCATGTTTGGATAGTAAAATTACAACTAATTCATATTTCATATCTTTCTAGGTTTCTTGGGAAGTGTGCATGCATGGTTGGAGCAAATGATATTGGCTTGAGAAATCATAGGACAATCTTGAAGGGTGAAGGTAAAGTGGGGTTTGAAGTGTAAATGTTTTTCCTTATTGAATCTCATGTTGTTTTGAGTGTGTGTAGTAGGGGTTAAGGTCAATAATCCTTGAATATGACAATAAGGTGGTTAAGCAAGGATTAATGGAGCACATGTAAGTACAAGTAAGAAGGAAGAGTACTAAATAAACTTTAATGCTTGATAAGCCATGACATGGCCTAAAAATTTGTGAATGGAGTGTTTCTTGTATGAGTCAAGGATGGCATAATAATTTTAGTCAATTAGATATTGGTGAAGGTTACTTTCCTTATTTCATTTTACAAGATAGAGCAATTTGGGTAAGTTTTAGCCTTATAGGCTTGTAGAAAGATCCTCTATGCAAAGCTAGTTGAAGTAGAGTTGTCTCGAACCTTCTTATGAAAGTCAGTATATGCTTGATTTTAAATTTTTATCTACATCATGTGATATCAAATAATATTATTTTATTATGACATGTCATGTTAACATTGAAGTGGTTGAGTTGCAGGAGAAAATAAGATAAGTTTGTAGAAGAAAAGTAAATTGTTGAAATTTTGGTGTAAATGCCTTAAGGTACTGCATTTGTCTCATAGATGTGTATTTTCAAATGACTGGGTCAAGAACCTCGATGAAAAATATTTATTGTTGTGAGCCTTGAAGAGTTATTCTTTCTTGAACTTTTAGTGAAATTGTTAAGTTTTGAAGAATTAACCTTGATGTTTGAAACTTTATTGATCTTTTGAATGTTTTGATGCTTGAATATTTATAGAACATTGTTGATTAATCAATTTTGAGGAATTTTTGAGGCATACATGTACCTAACAGTGGTGAAGAATTGAATGGTGGACAGGTTGAGAAGCTAAGAGAGAAAGTTGTCTAAAAGACTAGGGTGCAAAAGACCTAGGTGAAGACCTAAAGAGACCAATAGACCAAGGTGAAAGAGACTTGGGTGAAGGTCACATGGAGAGATTGAAAAGAGATATGGGTAGAAAATCCAAGGGATTGAAATAAGGAAAAAGTTATGGTAAAGTGAAGGAAAGTACAAGAATGAAAGAGTTATTCTTAGAGAAAGAGAAAAAGGAAACAAAGGACATGTTTGAGAGGTTAGAGGCAATGATCAAGACCTTGATGAGAGTAGAAGACCAAATATTTGAGTGGAGGTTGAAGAAGAAGGTGAAGTGGCCAATCAATCTACTCATGAAGAAGGATAAGAAGTAAAATATGATGACTTTAGAGAGAGAAATAGTGAAATACACTCATGAAAGAGTGAAGAAACATGAGAGGTTATGTGAAGAAGAGAATGAGAAAAGAGAAAAAAAGAAGCGAGGATGAATAATATTGTCATGTGGGCCTTATGGGATCTAATTTTATTATATAACTCTATGTTTTAGTGGGTATTTGTAGGTATGAAGATAACATTGATGAAAGTGAAAGAAAGGACTTCAAAATGGATGGAAAAAAGTCAAATGAAGCACATGTGGAAGAAAATGAAGCTGAAATAGTACAAGTACAAATGGTACAAGAAAAAGAAGACAAAATAAAAGATTCTCCACCTGATCAAAAAGACCAAGAAGACAAAATTCCATTCTATGAAGCATGGGAGGGCTACTTGGAAGAAGAACAAAGTGCTAGTAAGTAAATAGAAGCTACAAAATATGAAACATGGAGGAAAAATATGTATGCAAAGGCTAGAAGAGAAGAATAAAAAGGTATGAAATTTATTTCTAATCAAGTCAAAAGGAAGAAAGAGTATACTAAGGGAAAGCACCAAGTTTCTCATTCAAAGGAGATCATAAATCATGGATATATTGTGCTTATATGGCTTAAGAGAAATGCAAAAATAGTGAATCCTAAGGAGAATGCAAGTAAAGAGAAGGTTTACCAAGATTCCAAATCAAATCTACAAGCCAAGGGAGTAGACAGAGTAGATATGGGACAAATTTCAAGCTATAAATGTAAACAAACAATTGGTGTGAAGATAACAACTCAACCTAAGCACATGGAACACAAGAAATTGATCAAGAACAAGAGTGATGAAATAATACTACAAGAATGCATGAGGAATGAGGTGAACAATAGTTCAAGAGAAAAATATAATAGGGGAGAATCAGTCCAAGTATGGAAGCCAAGAGATTTTTAGAAGAGTGAACAATATCATCAAGAAAACCAAGGAAATTTCGAAGGTAAGGAAGTGGTTTGTCAAATATTTGGTGATGTACTAGACTATGGTGACTTGAACTCACTAAGTGCAGCAAGAAAAGAGAAATGCATAGATTTTAAGGGAGTTAATAGAGAATACATATGGGAGTTTGGTGAATGATCCTACACAAATAAAGAACCAACATGGAGAAAAGGTGAAGATTGTGCCAAAAGGATGAACATGACATCCCCAAATTTCATGAGGCCTTGGATGAAGAAGACACTTCATGTTGAGAGAAAAAATGTGCATGATTGAAGAACTATTTAATTCTCCAAAGAGTCTACAAGAAAGGAATGAAGACAAGATGGATGGATGAGTATAATGAAGGTGAGAGGCTTGACCATTATCCTTGCGCATAGATAAACTAGATGAGCTATCAAAAATTTTAGTGGATTAAATGGACAAAAAAGGAAAGGATGAAGAAATACCTAATGAAGGAAATTTTTTTGGGAAAATATTCATCAAAATGAGGACAAAGAAGGAGAAATTACAGTCATGGAAAAATTGAGTGTACTGAAAGACAAGAATAAACAAGAAATTAAGAAAGGAACAACAAATATAGTGAACAAAGGCATGAAGATGAGGAAGGCGAGAGTGAAAATCAAGAAGAAAAGATGTAAAGTGGAAGAAAATGGAAGACTAAAACTAGCTACATGGGACCCTGGTGGCATTGAAGAATACAAGAACATTGAGAACATGAAGAGAATACTGAAGACAAGCCATGAGAATGAAGACAAGAACAAAAGAAAAAAGCATATGCATGGTTTTTACCCACCTTGGGAGTATGATGCAGGAGCATCCATGAAGAAAACTGAAATGTAAAAATTCCTACTTCTTGGAGTCTATTTTGGCCATGAGAGATATTTAGAGTTCTTAGTAGGTTATATGAGGCCTTTCAAGTGAATAAGGTGGTGGAAAATTCAAACTATGTGTTTTCCCTCCAAAAGGTATGTTTGAACATTCAAATGTTTGTAAGGGTGATTCAAATGTTGCTAAGTGTGTTAAGTGTGGTTATAGCATTCTAGGTGTTATATTAGTATATGTGAGTCATTTGTATGTGTGATGCATCATTAAGATTCTTTTCATAATGTGTGAGGGGAGTTACACGTTTTATGTAATGTGAAGTTGAAGAGTCATAGTTTGTAAGTCAAACATAATTAGTTGTAAGAGGAGTTACAATAGAATATTTGGTGCATGCATTAAGTGTAGAGCTTGAGTTAAGTAGGAATTTTTTTTTCAAGTAAATCATAGTGGAGAGAGATAGAGGATATTATTTAGAGGATGGAAGATGATTTATGTATGGAAAAATATATTGATAAATGAATAGTTATTTCAGTTTTGGCATGCATGTTTGTGAGTTCAAAATTGTTTTGGACTGTAATGAGTTTGAATGTTTTCCTTTTATGTTGCATGATGTTTTAAAATGGAATATTATATAAGGATAGAAATCTATTTTTTTGTTTGAACAATGGTGAAAGCTCCTTGTGTTGAGTTGAAGACTTCAAACTTGTATGTATTGTAAAGTAAAACTATGAAAATTGAGATGTGCAACCTAGTCTCGGTACAAAGTTGATAAATTTTGTAAATGATTTCTAAAAAAATGAAATTTGGACTCTAGGACAATAATCAAAATTTTAATATGGGGTTTTAATGGTTTTCATTGATTATCATTATTTTTTGATATATGACATGTTTTAATAGCAAGGTTGAGAATGCATACTACTTGTCTGACAAAATGTTTGTCATGTTCAAAGGAGTGTATCTCCTATGTTTTTAGGAGTCAAGACCTGAAATTTGGAAGTAATCATGTTTGGGTAGTATATTAAGCTATGAATTTTTTTAAATTTTTTTTTCCATGGTTAGTTTTTTAGATATTTATGACAGTCCGGGAGGAGGTCCTGAAACATAGTTCAAGGCTAGTAAAGTGGAAAATTTTACAAGTGAAGTGGAAGGTGTTGTAGAAAGAGTTGAAGCTTGAAATTTTAGGAGCATGTTTGGATAGTCAAATGAAAACTAATGCAGATTTCAATTTTTTTATGTTTATTGGGAAGTGTGTATACATGGTTGGAGAAAATGACATTGGCTTGAGAACTCATAGGACAATCTTGAAGGGTGAAGGTAAAGTGGAGTTTTTAGTGTAAATGTTTTTCCTTATTGAATATCACGTTTTTTTGAGTGTGTGAAATAGGGATGAAGGTCAAGAAGCCCTGAATAGGAAAATAAGGTGGTTAAGCAAGGGATTAGTGGAGCACAAGTAAGTACAAGTAAGAAGGAAGACTACTAAGTTACTTTTAATGCTTGTTAAACCATGGAATGGCCTAAACAATTGTGAATTCAGCAATTCTAGTATGAGTCAAGAATGGAATACAAGTTTAGTCAGTTAGAGCTTGGTGAAGGTTACTTTACTTGTGTTATTGTAGAAGATAAAGAAATTTGGGAAAGGTTTAGCCTTATAGGCTTATAGAAAGATCCTCCATGCAGAGCTAGTTGAAGTAGAGTTGTCTGAACCTTCTTGTGAAAGTTAGTATATGCTTGATTTTAAAGTTTTATCTACATAAAATTCCCATACCCTAAAAACCCGGTCTTAAATAGGTTGTGTTAGTGTAAAATCATAACACGCTTGAATGGCCTAGTTTATGTGGGGAATTTGGTGTGATTGCACAACATGGGACCATCTCTCAAGCTGTGGGACTTGCGGACTTGAGATGGCCTTCGGAGAAAGTCAACTTCTTCTTCCTAAACTACCTGCCACAAGCTACTCCAAAGTGCAGAAAATCCTATATATACTAATCTAACCATTCCAAGGAGACAGGAGAGAGATAAATGCATAAAAATAGAGCCTACACTAAGCGGTGATACAAAAAAATGAAGTGGCGAGATACTCTGGGGAGGATGAAATAGGGGAAAAGGGAGATGAGGGAGGTTAGACAGAAGTGACATAGACCCAGATCCTAATCCACCATCAAAACTCCATGAAACACAACATCTTGCACCTACAAATGTGAAATACATACAAAAATAACAAATCTGAAAGGGAGAGGCACAGAGAAACAATAAAACATGAGAGAGGGTTGAAGAACACCAAAAAACATGAGTTTATTTCTCTAGAAGGTGCATAGACCATTACATTTCTACTTAGAGGCATAAAATCTGCTTGTCAGGTGTAGGATAAGGCTTACAACTCAAATAGAGTCAAGAATTTTTTTTTACGAGTTTCCCCACACCCTGAATGTCTCCCCCTTATCAAATGAGAAGTGTTTACAATATATAAAAAGTCAAGGCGAGAGAGAAAGAAGAAAAATCAGAATCTACTCAACACTCAACAACCAACCATTAATGTCCTACAAATCTACCTACAATCTATCAATTCTAGTTTCTTATGTCTATTTGGCATGTTGGAGAAGGAAAGATGGAAAATCAGATCAGATTTGGGTAGTTGAAGCAATCGGATCTGTATTAATGGATTGAAGACTTTTTCTAGATTTTCATCCATCAAAGCCTATTGAAAATAATATTTTATGCTTCCATGGCGTAGAGGAGGTCGAGACCTTTCCAATTGTACATTTTTTTTAAAATTTTGAGCACTGGATCGAAAGTTATGCCCATTTGAATATTTGAATTGAATTCATACAAAAATTATGGAAAAAAAAAGTTTTGCAAAATGGATCCGCGGACCCAAAATTCACTTTTCCAAAACCCCCGCACTCCGCAAGCCCGAAATTAAATTTTTCCCAAAAGCCCCCACAATCCCACAACCTTCTCATTTTCCATTTGTCCTCCCCGAGCCTCTTGACCCACATTTTCCACTTTGGCAAAATGTCCTCCCCAGGCTCGCCGACCTGCTTTTGGCAAAAATCATTCCAAGGCCCGCCTTCCCGCTTTGACTTAAAACATGGCCATGTGTCCCTTTTATTTGGTGGGGTCATATGTCTGATCCTAGACATGTGGAGGCTTAACGCACATTCAGGACCTACCTCAGATTTTGCATTTGAAGTTGTGCTAAGATGACACGTAGAGGCTTCTGTTGACCCTTCTATACTTAATCGATTTAAACGGCTGACTCTGCCCCTTTTTGACTTTTGGATACATGGAGGGCCTATGCCAGTTTGGGGGACCGCCTTTGGAGTTGATATTTGAAGTTGCGCCATGATGACACATGGCACCTTCTATTAGCTTGCCTCTATTTCTTTTATACTTAGCTGATTTGGGCTTGCTGCCTTTCTCGCCCCCACGACTACTTGGCAAGCTAGCCCATGTTTACATCTCCATTTTTGGTCCTGTGCCTTTGAATTTGTGCTAATGAGACACGTGGAAGATTTAGTTGGCCCTTCCATACTTAGCCAATTCAACAACCGGCTCTGTCCCCTTTTTGACTCTGACCACGTGGCGAGTCCACACTCATTTGGGAACCCGCTCTTTGGACCCATCCTAAAGGTGCACCCGTTGATACATGTGGAGGCTTCCATCGGTCCTTTTATACTTAACCAATGTGGGCTTCTTTGCTCATTTGAATTCTATTAGACCCGACTACGCGGTGATCCTACGCTTGTTTGGAGATAACCTTTTGGATTTGATCTTTGAAGTTGTGCCAAGTCGACATGTGGCACCTTCCACTGGCTCTGCCCCATTTAGAATTTTTAATTGTTGACTCTGTCTCCTTTTTGGACCTGGGACACGTGGAAGCTTGTGCTTGTTTGGGGGACTCGCCTTTGGATTTCGACCCTTGAAGGTGTGCCATTGCAACACATGGAAGCTTCTGCGACCCTGTGATACTTAGCCAATTTGGACTGCTCTGCCCCTTTTTAGACCTTAGACACGTGAAGCCTCGCACTCATTTAGGAACTGTCCCTTGAGTATCACTTACGATGTTACACTGTTGAGACACATGGGGACTTCCGTTGACTCTCTTATACTTAGCCAATTCAATGGATGGCTCTGTCCTTTTTTGAACTTGGGACACTTGGAAAGTGGCACTTGTCAGGGGACCACCTTTTTCTTTGACCCTTGAAGGTGTGTCGATGAGACATGTGGCGCCGTATATCTTGACCTTAGACTTTTCAACAGCCAATTTAACTTTTTGAGGCTCTGACCACATGGAGGGCTGATGCTCATTTGGGGTCCATGCTTTATATTCACCTTTTGGAATTGTGCTCAACATACACATGGTGCCTTCCGCAGATTTTCTGTTTGGCCTTGAGTTGAATCGTATGCGTGCAAAGCTTGAAAACTTTGAGCCCTTTCCCTATTTTCCTCCTGTGAGCCTCTGGCCTCCTTTGATGTTGTTTTCTCCTTTGCCAACCCTGTTCCTCCCTTATTCAAGCTTGCCTAACCCTTGATTATTGGATTTGAATGTGAGATCGCAGGATAGAGTGACCCTTAGATGTTTTCTATGTGGGGTTGTGTTTGATCAATTTTTCGGGGAAAAAAATTGGGATAACAGGATGTTCTGAATAAGAATTTCTTTCCTAAATATTGCTAAACTAATTTTTACATCTTCAATACTCTCGATGCCCCCTTAGATGATTTATATTTTCCCTAAACACTTTTGGAGGGTGTTCAATTGGCCATAAAGTGGCCTAAAATTCCCTTTTAGGTCTCTAGAGGAAGATGTCCTTCACCAAAACTTAATGAGTTCATAAACCACTTAAATACTCTTTCCTACACACTAAAACCCACTTAGTTATGTTTTTAATAATTTCCTCGAGCCTAGGTAAGGGTGGGACTGAAGGTAGGATGGCCGGAGAAAGGATGCATAATGACTGGGAAGCCTAATTTTCAATCGGGGCTTAATTTTCATGCTTGAAAGTTTTCAATTTTTCATGCTACGCATTTACATGACAAAAAAATAGGATATCTCACCTCTTCAAAACCATCCCCCTCTTCTCCTTTGTTCTTTTATTAAAATTGGTATAAATGCCAAAGGTGATAGCTTTGAATATGATATTACCTAATTGTGAAAATATTTCCACCCATACCAATTCACCCATTATCGGGAGGAGTAAATATTATCTCATATTGAATCATGACATCCGGATGTTATTCATTATCAATAGAAATTAACAAGGATGCATTCATTTAATCATGATACTAACATGGATTCCACATCATATAACTATGACCATACTTTCTATGATAATAGTGATAGTGAGGATGATGAAAATTTATCCTACATTCCTCTAACTAATCCTCTTCTCCTAGATACCCCTTGGATCCTCAAGTAAATTTGCACTTATAATACAAAGCATAAATCTCAACCTTATTTTTTTCTAACAATATTGGCCATACTATATATAGAATTGATCATGTTAAACTCAACAAAAATCTATTTAATGCTATAATCCCATCTAAAAATACACAACTAATACCATATGTGCTATTTTCCATCCCTAATTACCATCTACCCTATACTATTACAAGCCAATCAAACCTATCTCGGACATTAACCCAACCATTAATATAAACCATTGTGATTCTAACACAACTGATCCATTGAGTAAAATGTTCCTTTGTCTCTTCTCATTAGTAAATCAATTTGGATGCTAAGGTGCTTTATGCTAACCAAATCAAATCAAAACAATTCCATGATGGTAACAATATGTGTCACTTTAGATAGACATTGAATAAAGTGTTATAATACATACCCTTGACTATTATGAGGCTATCTTTGAGATCCTCCATACACATGAAGATTATTCTTTGCAAACACCATAAAATTGGCCACTTTCTCTTCAATAAATTTGTTTCGGAAGTGATCTTGTTCATGAAATTTTTTCCAATCTTCTTAAAGATCTATACCATTTCTAAGATGGCAACATTATGCTTGCTAAAAATACCATTAATTTCTAACTTGATGATGATCCATCCCATGTAGTCCTATCAAGATACTTTTTTCCTCATCTCCATGATAAGCATCATGAAGTAATTCATAAAAAGAGGTTTTTTTCTAGGAATACTTTGACACAATTGTTATTGATCTCGATATTGTTGTACACAATATTTTTGATTATCTTGATGCTACAAATGTTGGAAAAAGATCCATAAGTTTCCCCTAAAATTAAAACATTTGTGATAAGAAACTTATCAATCTCCTCGAGGCCAAATTTATCTACCCTATTAAATATTTTGAGTGGGTCTTCAATATTGTCCTCGTTTGTAAGAAATTCACATTTTCCATACACAATCATTGAATTTTATAGCCTTAACCTAACTTTTCTTAATATTAACTTCCATTTAACTTCTATCAATGCCATCACGATGCTACAATGGGATATGATATCTTATCACTTATCGATGAATTCTATGATTATAAAAATCCAAATTTCCCTAAAGATCAACATAAGACCATCTTCACTACCAAATGAGGCACTTAATACTACACAAAATGCCATTTGGCCTTACAAATGATGGGGAAACCTATCAATGAGCTATGAAATACATCTTTAATGATGTCATTCATAAAACCATCAAAACATATGTGGAAAACATCATCTTCAAATCTTGATGCTTAGGGGATCATGCCCATAACTTAGAAATTACCCTAGAATGCCTTCATAAGAATAAGGTTTTCCTTAATCTAAGAAAACATTTATTTTGTGTCAATCAAGGAAAAATATTATGGTTCCTATATATAAGTGAGGAATAGTCATGGATCATGCTAAGATAAAATATATCCTTGACATGCATCATCCTACATCTATTTGTTTACACTGAATTAAGTTCTATGTTATGGAGGTAAAAAATAATAAAAAGGATGTAAGGGTTTGTAATAAGGGAAAATTATACTTAATTAAATTCCAAAATTAATGATTCACTATAAGAATAATGCATTAATACCTGTAACAATTGATTAAATGGTAAGTAACTAATCAAATACACTAGAGGAGAAATAATCTTAGCTATACAAGTTAGAATAGAGAGGATTTATATGTGTAGACTAGTGAAGTAGGTAGATCAGAGAATGAAAATGCTTTAATATTGATTATGGAATTGGAAACTAAGTACAGAAATAAATTTACAACTACTATCCAATCTATACCGTAACTATACAATCTAGACTAGAATTGTATGATTTTGAGCTAGATCTTTACGGTTTTGGAACCTTAAACAATCTACGTCTAAAACATCCTATGTGCTTATCCTTCCTAGAAATGACCTTTACTATGTGTTTATCCTACTCACATAGCTTCAAGATGACTTGTAATCACATGTAACAAAGTGGAAACCCTAGAACCCATATAACCCTTCATTAGAGCATCACTAAACAAAAAGGAGAAAAATGTGTGTGTGGTGAGGGTGGACCACCCTTGGCGTTAGAATCCTAGTTGTTGAACTAGTCCAAGTACTACACTAAGTTCCCTTGTTACAAGATCAAGACTTAAGTAATTCTCCCGTGTTCTCATGCAAGTATGAACAACTAACTAACCCCCTAAGGGTTACCTCATGTCTCTTGACACTAGGATAATGGTTTAACTATATAGTATAGAATGTAATTAGAATGGTTGTAGTTTTATGTGGTGTGCCTCAACTATGTGACCTAACCCTTTATTCCTTGAAACCCTTGAACAATTATTGGATTAATTTATTTCTTACTAAGGCATTGATTTATGACCTTTACATGATTAGAAACGGAGGAAGTTGGCCTCTTTGATGTGGTTGAATCCATAAAAATTACAGTAGGGACTTCTCTAATTGATGTGTAATTGATTTGGGTAGATTTAGGTAACCCTTGAGTACTTTTGGAATGATTTTTGCAACATGAGCTTGTAAGAGTGCCATGGGAGTTATAAAGTGATAGTGAATTTCTTATAAGCCTTCGTAGGTGAAATATTATAATTGTAAGAGTTGGACTATATTTGCAGAATAAAATGCATGGAATAATGATATATCTTTCAATTCATTCCGGATGATTTACATAAGATGCAATTACAAATATATAGGCACATAGTTTCCTATAAATTAGGAAACTATTCTACTAACAAATACTAATCACGTGAGTTGTTTGTAACAACCAAACAACTCAACACACATTTGTTATTAGTTGTTTTATATAACAACTAAATAACAAATTACTAATATAATAATAATTACCAAATGTAATTATTATCTACACAATGTAAATACTAATTCCTAACAATAATAAGGTTGACCCTAGCAAGAATAAATGACCTAAAAATATATTCAAATTGAAAATAAATTTGGAGAACTTATAGAGCTAGGAATGTATAGGTAAGCCAAGAATGAACCCCACATATTGACCCATTCGTATGGTCTTGGACATAGAAGAGGAAAAGTAAAACTAGAAGTCGTGACATGAAGAAAATATGTTTTTTTCTAATTTTAATTATATTATATTTCTAGAATTCATGACAAAGAAGAGTATAAAGATAAACATGTCATAGAATTGAGCTAGAGAGATGAAATAATTAGATTCTGAATGTGATCATTTGTATTAACAAGGAGAATAGTCAAACTTGGCATTCGAAAGGATAAGGTACTAAATTTTAGTTTCTATATTTCCTCCCGCTTTAAGTGTCTAATTTAAAATTACATTCTTAAAGGAAAAACATACCCGAATTTATGCACACAATTTGCCTTTTCTTGATAGTGGTTACTTAATGTGTTGGTGTATGACTGTTCTATGATGAAACCTACAACACAGAGTGTAGTCAATGTCTATGATAAAAAATAATTTATAACTCAAAATATAGATAATTCTTGTAAATTTGAACTTGTAAAATGTAAACAAAAGAGATGCAAAGTATGGAATGAATACTCGTATTCATTTTACAGAGGGAGTATCTCCCATTATTTTATTGATTTGGAGATTCGAATTGATGCGAGAGAAATTGTAGGATTGATGGTTATCAGTCCCAAATTTATGCCAAATTAGACACTAAAGTGTTGATTACACCCCAACACCAGAGAGAGTGAGAAGAAGAGCCATAGTTCCCGTTTTGTTGAAATTTTTAGAGAGAAAGGTAATCCCAGGAAAAACTTAGCCAATTTTATACCTTCCACTTTCAAGATCAAGTGTGAGAAGAGGAAGGAAAACCTATGAAGAACTTCACTACTTTGACACCTTTAACTAATCCCATAGACCACACTATTGTAGAAAAATCTAGGTATAATTTTATATTGTTATAACTATTGAGTAAAATCAAACCATGAAAGGAAAAGACATTGCCATGCCCCTATAAGGTGTTGTGCTACACATTGAATATATAGATTATGAGATGTCATATGGGAGAAGGAGGACCATGCCCCAAATCCTATTCTTGTAATTGATTTTGAATAGTATATTGGATAAGGAATGAATTAATCATGCCCCTTATATCATGTTTTGAATTGAATCATTTGTATCTAAGACAATATATAAATCTTGTATATATTTGCTAGAATTTGGAGAAATTGAAAAATCTAGAGAGTATGACCCTATACAAGAACGTCCATCGTGGTCAAGACTATATTATGATCTTAACTATACTACATGACTTTGAACATGTTTATATTCTTCCACATTTTAGTATCTATGATTTTTTGAGGATCTAATCCTGTAAATATATATTCTTGTTTTATGTATTATGTCTATAGATGTAGAAAATATCCCAATGAATTCCCCTCTTTTGAGTTATGTGTGATAAATCCTTTGAGAATGTATCTAAAAACAATAGATATGTACCCATGTTTTTATGTTTGATAATCCACGTAGGATCACATAGAATTCTAAAATGGGGGCCACCATTGGGAACTTGTACCTATAAATGGGTTACACATGGTGGAAACCATGACTTGGAGAGAATGAAACATGCAAAATAGAACAAGAAAAAATACATGTGTATAACAATAAAATTTATAGAGGAAGTGTCAATCATGTCATAATACATAATAGTACTAGTATAAAAATATCAAGGTAGAAATCAAGTATGTCATAAAATAGAGTAGTAAGAGCATAACAATATGAACAATAGTGTAGACATAAGTATATAGAAGCATATTCATATGTATTCATAGAGATGAAACCGAGGGACACTCACCGTATCACAAGACAATCACAATAGAAGGAACAATGTGAAAAATTTAAAGAAATAACTTCATAGACACAAGATAGGCATAGAGCCACAAATATGAGACACCTAAAATGTCAAAACGCAATCAAGGAACTAAGGTCATGTTAAGAAAACAATCATAGAATCATAATCAAAAAATACAATAATCACCTATAAAAATATCTAAACAACATTGTACTAAAAAGGAGATAATCTATATAAGAAAGTAGAGAAAATAATATATCAAACAAGTATTGAAACAATTATAGTAAAATAGAGATATCGACATAGGTTAGCACTAAACAAGACACATGTTACTTGTGTTATCTTAAAAGTTAGAAGTAAACACTTTGAACATATATTTAAGGGTGACAAGGAAGGTGTAATGTAACTACAATGAAACAAAAGAACCTTTATACTGTGGGGAGATGTCCCCATAGAGTAGTGTAAGAAACCAAACTTACACTTATCATCATATATTAACATGTGTATGTCTTGCATCAAGATTAATACACCTTATAAACAAATGCGTTTAAAGATTAGATATGCTATCTATAAAAACATGTTTAAAGTAAAAGGCTAGCCAATCAAATGATAAAAGAGGTACAAATTTTTTATTTATCACATATTTTCATGTTTTTGTATTATGTGATTATTTGAATGTGTTTGAATTGCTTTGACAATAACTATGTACAGGAAAAGAGATTACACAAGAGTTTAACATTCATCAAGGAAATCATCTATGTTAGGGTAAAATTCCATAATATCTAAGGGGGTAAGGTCCCCAAGAGGAGTGATTTATGTGTTAGTATCCACATCAATTGGATCAATTGTTTAGTATTTTCTATGAACAATAGGTATCCTAGTGGAAACATTAGGATGTGATTGTTTCTAGAGGAAACCATGTTAGGTAAATGTGAATGTTTCAATCGGGAATTATTCCGAAGCATTGTGATAACACCATCAACCTTTAACATTGATATGTTAACAAAGTGAGAGTATTACAATGATTAGTTACATTTATAGATATGTAGTGATAGTCACAAAAGTGATGACATGGTTGCTAGGATAACTTTCTAGTCGAGTGATAAAGTAAGTAACTCAAGATTTAAAAAGATAGATAATAATTCTATGGGGTGTCCACATGTGCCAGAATGGAGAGAGATTAAAAATATATAATACTATATCACACATTAATAACATGTCATAAAGAATAATATCTCACTATATTACATGTATCAAGACAAGACAAAGTAACATGGATAAAAGAGTTTGATGTAGCATAATAAACTGACAATGTCTAGGAATAGTAGAAACAAAAAGAGAATTAAACATGGATTCATGTTCATCAATGGAATTAAAATTTAACTTGTGTGAATTTTCATTAGTAAGTGTAATAGTATTAACCTCAATATCCAAGGAGTTATCATCAACATAGTTGTGTAATATTACATTGGCCAATAAATTAGGAGCATGTGATGGATCGTCATTAGAAGAGTGAGTAGTAACATATAATCCCATATTGTGTGCAAGAAATAGTGTTATATAAGTGGACATATCATATCTATAATTAGATTATCCTATGACATAGGTGGGTAATTTATCCAAAGGGATATGTTTTTGAGGGGGAATAGTAATGGGCACTTAGGGGAAGAGGTGTCAACATTGAAATATTCTAAGGGATTGTATGAGAAGCTATGGTATACTCACATCAATCATGGATGAACTTGAGACATCGATGAATAGTATATGGTACAACTTGCATAACATGTATCCAATGATGCCCCAAAACAAGATTATAGTGTAAATCTATGTCCATGATATGGAATGTGGTGGGAAACATATTAGGGACAACAAAGAGGTTATGTGTGATAATTTCTAATGTAGAGTGCATGATATTATAAAATACCCTTATGATAGTGATAGTTTTATCAATTGTGAGTATATAAAATACCATTTGCTTAAGAAAATAGCTAGTATAAATATTGAGACTAGAACCATTATCTATTAAGACATGCTTGATGAGGAAACCTTAGATTTTTGTATTAATGAAAAGAGGGGTTCATGGGTCATCATAAATAGGAAGTGAGATATGAACTAGACTTAAACTATTATATTATCCATAGCTCTTACTATGTACATAATAGATCCAAAAGCAATAGATTGAGTAGTAGAAGATCAGGTAACAAATTGTAAAGTATCATTTAACATGTCCTTATATATAGGTACATTTTATAGTAATTCAAGAAGATATATCTTAGTAGGTGTATTGTTTGATTTCTATAATACATAAAACCATTTAGAAGCAACACTAGGTTTAGAAATAAAAGCCAAAGGTGGTAGAGGAAAGAATGGGATGTCCCCAATGGGTTGCTTAGTTTAGTAAGTTGTGATAGCTTTAACAACCATGGATGAAGAAGAAAAGTGATGTGGATGTTTTCATGTAGGAGGAATATTCAGCTTGTGTGTGTGTGTGTGTGTGTGTGTGTGTGTGTGTATATATATATATATATATATAGGAGCCTCATCATCCACGAAACATGTAGAACCATCATAGATTCCCCTTCGCCAAACGAGATACAAGCAAAGACCTAGTGAGAGGTATAGTAGCCCATATTAGAATGAGGAAGTGGTCCCTTGGTTTGAAGCGATGATCATAGAATATTGAAGGAATAAGAATAATGATGCATACAAGGATAATTCAAAGTATCATAAGAAAATTATAAAACCCTAGAACTACAAGGATTTGAGAAATAAATTTGATTCAAGAGTTAGGTTCATCAATTTTTTTCTCCTTAAAATAATTCTATATTATGGAAGTAGACAATAATAAAAAAGATATAAGGGTTTGTAACATGGGACTATTTAGATTAATTAACTTCTAACATTAACAATTCACTATTATAATAATGCATTAATACTTATAATGATTGATAGAATGATAAGTAACTTCTCAAATACACCAAAGGATAAAAAATTGGTTTGTATAGGATGGAAGAGAGAGGATATGAATGTGTAAAATAGTGAAATTGGTAGATGAAAGACTAAATTGATTTGGTAATAACTCTAGAATTAGAAATTGAGTAGGGTAGGACCATACAACTAATGTACTGATCTAGACCAAAACTATAAAATCTTGACACAGGTGTGTATGGTCTTGGACCCTTAAGCAATCTAGGTTCAAAACTTCCCACGTGCTTTGTTTGCCTAGAAATGACATTTGTTATCTATCTTTCCTAATCACACTACTTTGGGACGAGCTGTAATCACTTGCAACAAAGTAGAAAACCTAGAAAATTGTAAAACCTCAAAGAATTAAAACACCAAAAAGAGAAAAATGTTCCTATGGTGAAGTTGGACTACCCTTGCGGTTAGAATCCATATTATTGAGCCAAGTCAATTTTTCCACTACATACCCTTGTTGTGGGATCAAACCTCATGTATTTCTCCTAGGTTTCCCTGCAAGTTTGAACAACTAACCAAACTCCTAGGGGTTCCCCTATATATCTTAACACCAAGATAGTGGGATAATTATATGGTATAGAAGGTACCCAATGTGGTAGTAGTGTGATGTGGTGTGCCTTGGCTACCTGAAATCACCCTTTATTCTTTGAAACACTTGAACAATAATTGAGTGACTTTTCTCTTGCTAAAACATGGATCTATGATATTTACATGCTTGGAAATGGAGGAAGATAACCTTTTTGACCTGATTGAGTGCTTTAGAACTATAATAAAGACTACTCTAATTGATGTGCAAATGATTTAATAAGATTTAAGAAAACCTTAAGTGATTTTGGAATTATATTTGTAATAGGAGCTTGTAAGAGTGCCAAGTGAGTTATAAAATGATAATGAATTGCTTATATAACCTTTCGTAGGTGAAATATTCTAACAGGATGAACCTAGGAATATGAAAAGACTTATAGAATATATCTAAATTGAAGAAAAAAAATAAGAGAACTTAAATATATAGGACCGTATATGTCATCCAAGACCAGACCCCACATCTTGACCCATTTGTACACTCCTAGACATAGATAAGGAAAAGTAAAACATGAAGTTGTGACATGAAGCATAAAGGTTGTTTACTACTATTAATATGATAATATTTCTATAATTGATGACAAAGAATAGTGTAAATATAATAAATACACATAAGATATAGAAATTTGAATTGATTAGATTATGAATGTGAGCATCTTTACAAGAAAGCAAATATCTCCTTCGTGGATCGAGCATAGTCAAAACCTTGGAAATGTAAATGGACAAGTTACCAAATTTTAGTGTCTACACTATCCTTGATATTCACACTTTTCTAGGGAAACTTAGAAAAACCTAATGGTTTGTTCTCAAATTTTCCTATCAAACTCACTCCATCAAAAATATTCTTAAATAGGGTGTTGTACTTGAATGGACCAAATATTGTCAACAACCCTCTTATAATTTGAAAAAGTTTTTCCTTGTTATCTGTACATTCAAACCTACATCTCCTGACTACCTTCTCATCATATATGAATCATCTAAAACTATATCACGTTGGGGTAATGTTGGCTCAATAGGATGAAAAATTTAAGGAACATGCTTATAGACTACATTATTTAAGCTCTTCTTGATAATGAAACCTTATATACATATGTAGAATGAAATTGCCTGAAGACCATGTACATTCTGTCACTAATATTCAATGCTACATGCTTTATTAGACTATTGATGTTATCATTCATACTAAACATATTTTCCATTTCATCTCCCATGTTGTCCTTTTAATGGAATGCATTGATAAGTGGATGAAACTCCTCATAGATTTTAATATATGGATTATCATGCAAAATTCCATCAAAGGCCATCTTCAATGCTACATGCTTTATTAGACTAATGATTATTCATATATTTTCCATTTCATCTCCCATGTTGTCCTTTTAATGAATGGATCACATATCAACTAGTCTTTGCTCTTATAACCTCATCCCAACCCATTCTAGATGCTTTTACTGATGAGGAAATGTTACTTATCGAGGGTATGGATCAAGACCTTACAATTAAGAAATATTACCATAACTTCGCTATTGATTTTGAGGCACAATCCCTGAAGTTGGTGACGATAAACCTAAGACCAAACCCAAAAAAAACATTAAACTCTAAGAATAAAAAATCACTATAAACTTCATAAAGAAACCTCAATTATCCTTCTCAATGGAGAAAAATGCAATAAAGGAGTTGGGACATGATTTTTCCCATTGATCAATTAGATAAGACACTTACTATTACCTTTTGATTTAAATTTGACATAGCCAACATGGATAAATTAAGGTCCTGATCCTTAACATGAATACCACTCTTACTTCCAATATCACATACCTTCATGCCATAGGTGATTCCCATTTTTGTTGATAATTTAGTAGATCCTATCAATGTAGAAGAGACAAACTTAAAGCATATCACGAAACAAATTAAGAGTTGGCTAAAAATTTACTTACTTCACCATTAAATATGTTGCGAGCAAGAATATAATGTCGTAGATGATTCCTTAGCCTCACCTAATAGCCAATTTATAATGTATTTGGATAAGTTTAAAATAAAAATCACTTATTAAAACTCCATATTTGATTAATTCATACGATATAATTTACATGAGAGGTGAGTGCATTATTATAGGATTTGCAACTCCTATTTTTATGCCACTCTATTCTAATCCCAATCCCTATTTCATCTCCACCTATCTCTCTCATATCTCCCACATATCTCTTACTCAACAAACATTAACAAACCACCTAATACAAGCTATGTGAGTTGTTAATACAACTCAACATTATTCAACTCACTCACATATATTTATATTATCCTAGATAATATAATTACTCACATTAGAATATGTAAAATATAATAACCAATGAACACTAACAATATGATTTTCAACACCCCCTTAGTGTGATCATGGGGAAATGCATAATAAAATTCTTTTGTAGTGTGCCACCTCTACTTTCTCGGGATCTTGGTCGAAAAATTGAATTGAAGGTAGAGAAGGAACCCATCAACCATGAACTACTGGGAACTCATCTAACTAGAAATGGGAACTCATTGATCACCACATGAACTCATATGACCATGTCTATGAACATCAACCAAAACATTGTGGGAGCTACATATATGAATTCTACACCTGTTCAGCCTTCACAAAAGGTTTTCACAGGATTACTACTAACATAGGTATGAATAATGATACACACATTTGTTCATCCTCTTCAAGTATCATGATGTTGTATTACATTATACTTTTAATTTTCCACTTTATAGTTATATCAATGGATTACATCATATTTATGATCACTTATTACACATTTGAATAAGATTTTTATTCTGTTCTTATTATCAATACCACACAAAAATAAAAATATGAAAAGAAGAGGAATAAGTCCTCAAAACCTCTAGTATCCTTTGTATTTGATCGATGTTATATGACATTGCAAAAAAAAATTGGTTTTATCTACTACTAGATTCCAGTCTTGGCATTTCTCATTTCCACGCACTTTATTTGACACTACTTTTTTATGCAACATCATCACTAGCATCTTGCGAGAGGATGTTAGTTTTCCTCCAGCCTATGATACCCCCATACTCCAATAAATCAATAATTATGTAGAAAGTGTGATCATAAGGCTCAAAATTACAATCTTCCCCAAAATTTAGGCTCAAATGTTGTGTACAAGTGGTAATGCATCGAATTGAAATGTGAGATTTTTTTGGGAAATTTTACAAGAGGACATTTAAAAAAAATAATTGACATTGATTTTTATAATGAAATGTTTGATGACATTATTGATAAAATGACTCTTTATGAAAAACCAATTTTGATTATAAGCAACAACGTAAATTGGTAAAATATGTTATTGTTTAAACACTACATACACATTTTTTTGATGAAAAATTAGAATATGAATTTGAACATTGATGACAATTCTTTAACTTTGATGAGGGTTTTATTTTCATTGGCTCTATTAACACCTATAAAAATTTAATTTCTAATATAGCTTATTATTATTTATTATAAATTAAATCGAGTAAATTCCATAACTACATTTTAATTTAAAAATACACATACACTAATTTAGACTCTATAGAGAAACACTAACATTAACACTCTAAAGAGAATGAACTCAAGTTTAATATCCAAGTAAATATGGGATGAATGGAAAATATGATATTGACTCAAAATGACAATATTATACTAAAAATAATTAATTGAATATCTAAACAAGACATACGAAAAATATTTAGACTCTTAGGGTTTGGCTAAAAATAACCACATCTTTGAAACCACGTTCCTTCAAACTATGCATGCAAGTGTCAAATCGAAGTTTACAATAAGTGAAATATAATAAGACAACCATAATAAACATGCATGTATGGATGTGTTGGTTGCATATTATTTTAGGCACAAAATGTGAGGTTCAACCACAACATGTGGGAAAATTTCCCTCCTCGGATAAAGGGAGGCACCTGTTAATTTATATTCTAACAACACTAAATAATATTTACAATATTCTAACCATTTAGGGTTGGGTTCTCATACTTGTAGATTTATTATTTATAGAAAGGAAGGTAAATGAAATATAGAAGAAAATAAGTGATTATAGAGAGTTAGAAGTGTGAGAAAAGAATGGTGGAAACATGCTTTCTCCTTGGAAAAAACAGCTCCAAAGATAATAACATGATATTAGATGATAATAAAATGCTAAAGATACAATAAACAAGATATTGGAATCCAAAGAACCATATAATGCATTGAAATTAAGAACAATACCTTAAATGAAGAAAATAATACCACAACACAATTTGTAATATATCTCTTATATTCCTTAATACCAAGATTGAAAACAAAAAGTTTTTCTCTCTTTTACAACTCCAAGATCTATACTATTGTTCCAAAAATATCCAACCCTTTACAATGCCTCAACATTTTACATTTATAGAGAAGGGGAAGAGAGAAAGGGGAAGTTGTTTGGATTGCATACTAAAAATAAAAATACACATTAAGAGTTCCCTTGAATGGTTCTCACAAAATGACCAGTCAAATTACAAATCAAAAATATGTTCCAACATCTCAAAAAACTAACATGATTGATGCAAAAAAAGACACCACAAATATTTCAATTAGATTTATCTTTTTCAGCATCAAGCTCTTCCTACTTAAGATGATATTCTTGGAACTTTTGGATTATATCTTGCATTTATTTCTCATTGCATCAGAAAAATATCGATTCAAAATTTTTCATAATTCAAACACGTTACTCATCCTTATAGGAAGATTATAAAAATCCCAATGATTTTGGACAAACTACGAAAAAAATTATGACATAGAAACAACTTATTAATTACGCCAAGTCAAAATCATCTCCATTTGTAGAATATTTTTCAACAAAGTCCTTAAATTTTGAAAATATCATCAATGGGTAATATATCCAACCCATCATCCAAGACATGTTGAAGGATTTTGGATAATTCATCATTGATGTCATTGGTAGCATTAATTTCTTCCTCTTTTCCTTTTGAAGCTTTTCACAAGATTTCTTGAATAATCTTGACTCGAAAGTCAATGGCCCTACAAAACTCAAAGTGTTTATCCCCTGTCGTCAATTAATCCTTCTACGAGAAAGATATCCAAACTAAAATTTGTAATCTCACTTAGAGCTTCGAGGTAAATTCCCAATTTCCAAACTCTTCCTTGAGTTCATTGTTCATTTTTTCAAAGTCTAACCTCACTTTCTTGATGTCATTATAGGTATCAACAACATCCTTGATAAATTTTTTTCCTTAAGTTAGGAGATGTTGTATCCAATTGTCTACCACTCTACCCTTTTGATAAATCTTTTCCATCTTTAGCATAGATGAAAAATCAAATCAAATTAGAGCCGGGAGGAATTTTAACCTGAATTGGTTTGGAGAGCTTAAGAAAAATAGATGTTAATTTTACACCTTCTCTTTTAGCTCATATTTCAAAGCTTTTGTTTCATTAAATTTTTTAAATAGATTATCCATAGCTTCCTACACATATTCTTGTGCACCTTTAGTTATAACCTTCCCAAGTGCCACCTTGGTTATCGATAATCAAAAACCATGATATCTTCCTTGGTCTTATTAGCAACAAGCACTATGATCTTAATAAACCTTTGATTGGATGCATCAATGGTGATGTGGGAGATGGTATTTGGTTTCTTGGATGTGCATGAGGGAGAAAGAGTTAATGAATTGAAATCAAATGCATCAAAAGGGACAATTGTCTTCCACTTTCTTAGGGTTTAGCTAACAATCCAAGAGGGAATAGTGTAAGAGGGTGCATGTGTGGGAGGAGCGGTGATCATAAACATGGTACTGGGAGGGGTAAGAAAAGTGGTTACCCGAGACCGAGGAGTCGAAAGGATGGTAGAGACCATGCGAAGACATGGGAAGAGAAGAAGGCATGAAAAGAAGAGTGGCGAAGGAGAGGGAAAATGAGTCATGTGAGGAGAACCCAGAGTCATACTTATCCCCTGTTGAGAGAGGAAAAGTGATGAGAAGACTTGTTCCTTGAATGACATGGGAGGAGACAAGGTTGATGGAGGAAAATGATGAGCAATAGATGTAGAGATTGATGAGATCTGCAAGGAAGAAGATGATGGATGAGAAGAAAGGTGAAGAGAAGAATTATGGGGAGATGATGGGGTAGAAAGAGTCACTTGAGGATGAAAGGTAATAATGGGGATTGTGTGAATGATGAGAGGAGAAGAAGGAACATCTTTGGGTGACCTTTATGCAAACCGATGTCACCTGTGTATACTCGGGAGAAGAAGAATCAACCAAAATAAAAGATGTGGTGGGAGAAGTAGATGGAGGAGTCTTGGTTTCACTCCGTAGAACTAGAACTCGAACTTCTTTCCGATACTTCACTTTTATAATTTTCTTCTTGAGAGGGGACAACCTCGATGTAGAAGTGATTTGGAGACTTTGGGAATTGGGGATCCTTGGGTTGAATTTTATATGAATACAACCAAGAGTTGGTTTGAAGGAGGATTTGAGTAGCTCTATCCTTGATGGATGAAGACTCCTTAACTGACCAATAAATAGAAGGAAAATCCATACTTTCAACATTCATTTGCACATACATGGAGTCCAATACCTCTCCATCATCAACAACATCCTCAGGAACATTAACAAGATTAAAATTTACTACATCATCCAAAGTTAAGTGCAAGTGATCCCTTTTTCTAACTATTACTTCATCCTTGTAATCAGCCCAAATGTATTCAATGTCTGGGACATGAAATTGCAATGTCCCAAAATATTTAAAAACACCATGATAATCAAAACTAGGCCTAGGAGGAATTGTATTCTTGATATCTTCTTGCCTTTGAATGCTAAAATTATTGGCTTTGATGAATGACGTGTAAGTGTTTCATCTAGTGTAGATGGGAAAATGAATCCTCGCATTGTGCTTGCTTTATTGGAACTTATGAAGATCTAAAAATTGTATAAAAATTCCATAAGAACCCATTTACCCCTTAGAAACATGGTTAGTCAAAGCAGGATTCTTGGAATGCCCCTATCTCGAAGATAGGCGAATGTTTGAAATTGTAAGAGTATACAACCCTAAGGAGAAACTACATTCTAACTAACATCAAGTAACCCTTTTCCTAGAAATATTTGGGTCCAACATACAAAGGATGTTTTAAAATAAAAAATCATTTACCCTCGAAAATGAGTCTCGCTTCCTTTACGAGACAACTATGGGTAATACTTGCGTAAAAATATGAATTCTCGGAGTCCACCGTGGTTAGCTCAAGATATAATCTCATCCCGGTTACTGCAACATAGGTGACATATGACATCATGTATAATTCCACTGTGGTCAATACTTCTTTCATTTGAATATCAATTATATCATTGATGAATTCACCCCAATTAAAGATGATGATTTCCTCAGCTCAAATCCATGCAATTAAAGTAATCATGCAACTCATTCATCATGAGAACCCACAATTCTTGTTCTATTGTTCAATGTCCTATCTTGATTAGAGAAGATCATAATGGCCTTTATGGAGATCATAGACTATGTTCACCTTTTTCCTTAAGAGATTCATAATTGAATTCAATCTTGATAAGTGAAAAATTATCCATAGCTAAATACATCTTCACAATGATCCATAATCAAGTAAACAACCATCTTACCTTTTTTTTTTACCCAATTTGCTCTTCCCTTCACTTCACTAGCTTCTTAATTGCAACCAAGAAACTTTTTGGTATTTTTATAACTAAATGACCTCTTTCAATATTTTAACCTATTCCTCATTCACAAAAATTGTTATATCAATCAATAATTTTTATTCAAAAGGATCAAAAACTCACCTTTCACTTATCTTACTCAAAATTGCCAATTTGTGCTTCAAAGAACACATCAATCTCGCAACAATTTCTGTTACGTATATATTTTTATACACAAGGAAAATTGATACAAAAAATTGATATATTTTATTAGTCCCTACAAGGATCATATGTTATAATTTTAATCCATTTTAATTAAGCCATTTGAAAGTTATGACTGTTTTCTTGGATAGACATTATAACAAAGCTTGGTTTGCATGTGTTATCAAACTAGATAGGAAAATGTTGTTGGAACATAATGATTAAGTGGTCTGGCCAACCCTTAATTAATATGGGTCCATCACTATTATATAGGTTAAATATTTAATAATATGAAATACTTTTCTATTATTAAATATTTATACCTAGGTAATATACATTAGGTAAGTATTTAATAATGTGAATCATTTATGTTTATATTTATTAAATACACTCACCTAGGTATATGTGTCAACTATTTTAGGTTTAAAAGGTGGGTCGGGAGACATACCCGATCACCTTATATAAAAAGGACTTTAGGTCCTCATTTGATATATTTAGGAAATATATCAAAGGTGTGAAAATCAAGTGATTTGGTTTTACCCTTGGTAAATAGGGTTTTAAGGAGGAGGTGATATTACTAGATGTAAAATAAGTTCTTTGAAGTAAAAGGTTATTTTTAAAGTGGTTTTTACCCTATTAGGGTTTTCCACTATAAATACTGTGTCACTTGTGTTATTTATTTCTGTAAGTATTTCTTTATTTACTTATGTTATGATGTAATGTTTATTTAAATATTTATTGTAACATTATATAATATGTAATTTGATTAAATCCATATTTATTAGAATCCTCAAATTCTAACATGGTAACAGAGCAAGGTAAATTAAATAAATTAAGATAAAATATTTTGTATTTTATTTATTTAATTTGTATAGTTTTTTTAACCAACCCGGAAGGGTATTTAAAATAACTGGCCCCTTCTTTCCATTGTGCAACCTAAAAGTTTTTCTTTGTGAAGAATCAAGGTGAATTCACAGGTGGAAAATTTGGAAACTTCTTACCTTCATGAAAACTTGTGTAGAGGTAAGGGTAAAATATTTGAAATATTTTTTTCTATAGTTTTAATATGTGCAAGTTGAATTTTTTCAATGGTAAATTAAGGAGGAGACAAAGCTCCATCAAAATAGGATTTGAATTTTTTCCATTGGAAGTGTGAAAAATGTTGTCTCCTCTGTAAATTCTAAGGTTTATGTAGAATTTAAAATTACATGGCCTGGTAAATGTTTTAAAAAATTCATGAGGGGCCCCGTAATAAGGGTTATATGTGTTTATTTTTAAATTTTTTTATATATACTATAGTTTATAATTTTTTATAGACTATATGTTGTTTTTTATTTACATTATATAAACTATATACCTCTTTTTTAAAATGAATATATTTTTACATTATAAATTATAATAGGTTAATATAATATATTAAAATATACAAGATTAATATAATGTATTAAAATATAACCTCCTAATATTATATAGAAGAAGAAATTCTGGAAATACACAACAAATATTTGACTCCATTAAATTTGATGGTCAAATGATCGTCACAATAGACCAAACATAAGGCAGTATGACGGTCATTTAGACGTCAAATTTAAGCTGGTTGGATCTTTGTCTACATTATTTTTTTCTAGAAATTTGAAGTTGTTTTGCATTCTTAAGGGTTTCTTCTTCACTTATATATGGTTAGATTTTTTTATATATAAGTCTGGGGTATAATGCAAAGCCCTTTATATTGCGGGTTATTATTTTGATCATGGGAGGTTAATTAATATGCATTGTAATGAAAAAATTAGTTATGATTAAATATTTTATGTAGATCTATAAAATTTAGATCTGTTTCTATTAAAAGTGTTGTTTTTTTATAAATATGTATCTAACTCTGTGGTACATTGTATATTATAATGGGGTGTTTTTTAGGTTCAAGAAAACAATGACGTCCAACTATTTCTATCTTGACAAAACCCAGATCCTGAATGGAACCAACTACAACATTTGGAAGATCAGGGTCAAATTAGAACTTATGGCAAGGAAACTCTAGATAATTGTTTCTGGATCTGAGGTTTCTCCCACCGGTCATCAAGCAACTGTAGATAACATAAATGCATTCTTACAATGAATGCAGGAGGCTCTTTCCATGATTTTACGCAATATGAATGATGAGTACCTTCTACACATTAGTAATATTGAACATCCAAAAGAGGTATGGAAACAACTATAATCCATGCATGAAGGTATGCATTTATTTAAAATTATTAAATTAGTTTTATAATTGCTTACAACTCCTATGAAAGGAGATGAAAAAGTAGTTAATTTCTTAGCCAAAATTAAAAATATTAAAGAAAAATTAGATGGATGCAATTGTGATTTAATTGGTGAAAAATTAATCTACTTTATTGTTCAGTTAAATATACATGAAAGATTTAGGAATTTTATTTCTATCTTGAACTCTAAATATCAGAATGAAAATGATCTACTTGATTTAAATACCTTGAGTTCACTTCTGATATAGGAAGAGCAAGTGATGATGAACTTTGACTCTAAGGAGAATTCCTCTTAGGCACTTCTTGCTTAGAATTCAAATTTAAAACCTCGCAAGCCCTTCTCAGATCAAAATTTAGATCTAAATCTTCTTTTGTTGATAAGAAAAGTTTTTCTTTTGATCAATTGCATGTTAGCTTTAGTGGTAAATGTCACAAATGTGGTAAATTTGGACATAAAAAGGAAGATTGAAAAACTAAGAAACCTATCCATAAAAATAAAAAACAAACTATTTCTTCTAAATACAATTTAAGGAAAAAGGATAGCTCTAATGATATTCCTAAAACTGTTGCATTATATGCTACGTTGTATTCTTCCTCTAATTCGAATGGATTTTAGATTCAGGTGCATCAAATCATATGACTGGTGTTTCAAATTATTTATTTGATGTTGTGAAAATAAATGAATGTGTGTATCTTGGTGATAACTCATCTTTAGAAGCAATAGAGAAAGGAAAAGTAAAATTTGCTAATGGTGTGTTGAATAATGTTTTATTTGTTCCTAAGCTCAAAAAGAACCTTTTATCATGTTCTCAGTTAACTCATGATGGTTTGGCTATTCAAATTTTGAAAGATACTTGGTATATCAAGGATAGTAATGATAATATAATAGCTGAAGGAATTCAAAGAAATGGTCTGTATATTTTTGATGATTTCTATTCTGCATCTGTTTTGTTTCTCAAAGTTTGAATAATTCAAAACTATGGCATGAAAGATTAGGACATGTTAATTATCGAAGTTTATATGAAATGACTAGATATAATCTTGTGAAAGGTTTCTTTGGTGTTGTCTTCTTCTCATGATGCGTGTGAAGGGTGTTTACACTAAAAACAAAGTGCTAAACCCTTTCACTCACATCTTGAAGAGAGTTCCTCTTCCCCACTAGAACTTATTCATAGTGATGTTAGAGGACCTCTTGAAGTAGCTTTATTAAATGGTTATTTATATGCTATGACTTTCATTGATGATTTCACTAGGATGATTTGGTCATATTTTCTTAAAAATAAATATGATGTACTTGGGAAATTTAAGGAATTTAAAGCATCTATTGAAAACTCTTCAAATTATAAAATTAAGAGACTTAGAACAGATAATGGGGGTGAATATGTTAGCAAAGCATTTGAATTTTTTATATTGATTGTGGTATTAAAAGGGAATTAACTTCTCCTCATTCTCCCCAATCTAATGGTGTTGTAAAACATAAGAATAGGACTATTTTAGATATGGCTCGCACTATGCTTCATTCTTCTAGTCTTCCCCAATTTTTTGTGGGCAGAAACAATGAACACAACAGATCTACTTCTAAATAGGGTTCCCACCAAATCTATTCATCTTTCAACTCCTTTAGAAAAATGGTCAAATAAAAAACCTAATATTTCTCATCTAATTTTTTTGGTAGTCCTGCTTATTTATACATTCCTAAAAAGAAAAGAAAGAAACTTGATATGACTTCTTTCTCTTGTGTTTTCATTGGATATGAAATTAACACACTGCAGTCTAAGGATTTACGACCCTGTAAAAAGGGAAGTAATGAAAAACTGCAATGTGGTGGTTTTGGAAAAATACTTTTGTTCATCTAATAATGGTAAAGATGTTCCTAACTCTGTCAATATTTCTAATGATGGTTATGATTCTGATAATGAGAATATAGTAAATGGTCATGATGATGTTTCTTGTGTTGATACTATAGATGCTTCTGAATCTCCTAACTCCCTAGTTAAGAAACTAAAATGGGCTCAATATGTGTTAGAAAGTTCTAATCCTATTGATATTAGGAAAATGACTAGAAGCCATCATATGTACCATGCATTAATGACCTTGTATGAACTTGAGCCGCAAAGTTTTGAAGAAGCTTCTCAAGATGAGAAGTGGATCAATGCAATACAAGTTGAATATAATGCCCTAATTCAAAATCAAACTTAGGAGTTGGTTCCACCTCCAGAGAAAAGAAGTATTATAGGGTCTAGGTGGTTATACAGATGGTAGTATTGAAAAAAAAAATCTAGACTTGTTGTTAGAGGTTTCACTCAGAAACTTGGTATTGATTATGTTGAGACATTTGCCCTTGTAGCTAAAATGAGTACTGTTAGGACCTTATTTGTAATTACCGCTCAATCTAGGTGGGAAATCTACCAAATGGATGTGAAATATGCCTTTTTGAATGGTGATTTAAAAGAATAAATTTACATGTCTCAACCTAAAGGATTTGAAGAAACTGGTAAAGAAAACTATGTTTGTAAATTGAAAAAATCCTTGTATGGTTTAAAGCAAGCTCCTAGAGCTTGGTATGCAAAAATTAATTCTTTCTTTAAACAGTTAGGATTTGTTAATTGTTCTTATGACAATGATCTATTCATTAAGCAATAAGGATCACATATTATCATTGTTTGTATATATGTTGATGATTTTCTTATGACTAGTGATAATCCTGTTTTAATTTGTAGAATTAAAGAAAAATTGAAACAATACTTTGAAATGATTGATTTAGGTCTCTTACATAATTTTCTTGGCATGGCTATATTTCAAGATAAACATTCTATTGTTGTTTCTTAAGCACAAGTATGTAACCAATGTACTAAATTTTTTTAACATGATTGATTATAAACCAATTTCTACTCCTATGGAAGTTGGACTAAAAATTGATCCTAAACCTACATGTGAAAAAATTGATCCTACTTTATATAGGAAGTTAGTTAGTAGTTTGATATATCTAACTATCACTGCACCAAATATTTCCTATGCGTCAGAGGAATTTCTTCTAGGTTTATGTAGGAACCTTATAGAGATAATTAGAATCTTGCAAAAAGGATTCTTAGATATATTAAAGGTAGAATCAATTATGGGTTGCATTATACTAAGAATGAAAATGCTAACTTATATGGATTTTGTGATTTTTTTGTGATGTAATTGATAGAAAATCTACTTGGTTATGTGTTTAAATTTGATGTAGATGCCATTACTTGGTGCGGTAAAAACAACCAACTATTTCTATCTCTTTAATAGAAGTTGCAAAAGAGGCTCTATAGATAAAGAGGTTGTTTGATGAGATAAAGATGAAGGATCCACGTAGTGTTACTTTGTTTTGTGATAACCAAAGCACCATAGCTCTTGCACATAATCCAGTACAACATTAAAGGATGAAGCACATTAAGATACATATACACTTCATCCGTGAGAAGGTGCTAAGTGGTGAGATAGATCTCAAGTTTGTGCCGATTGAAGAGAAGGTTGTTGATATCTTCATAAATCCCCTGAGTGCTATAAAGTTTTGTCACTTTTGTGAAAATCTTAGATTTTGGAGTTTCCATTGAAGGGAGTGTGCATGACAATGTCACCTCCTAATGGAACTTGGTTTTTATAAAAATACCTTTAGGAATTTGTAAAAAAGACCTTCGGGCATGTATACCTCCTCAGATTCTTTTTTAGAAAGAAGTGTAGAAAGATCTTAAAGGTGGTCTTCAGTAAACTCTTTAGTGCTATTGAGTTTACTAGTAAACATCTAGTACAAGCATATTATTAAGGAGGTCCTTGGTTATAAAAGACTCCTATATGCTTGGGTTCAATAACCTTTTATGAGAACCTGTGAGAATATGTAAAACTCACAAATCATACTTAGCCACTGATCATGGGATGATCTTTGGGATTCCAAATCCTTTTGTACTAAAAGGTAACTTGAGTATGATGAAGGTGTTATAATTCCTTCACCCGATATGCTAGCCTAAAACCTTTATGGTTTAAGGATTGTAAATCCTGTAGTGTACCACGGGTAGGTAATCTATTGGCATATGTTATCCCACTTAACATTAAGGGGGAGTGTTGGAACATAATGATTAAGTGGTCTGGCCAACCCTTAATTAATATGGGTCCATCACTATTATATAGGTTAAATATTTAATAATATGAAATACTTTTCTATTATTAAATATTTATACCTAGGTAATATACATTAGGTAAGTATTTAATAATGTGAATCATTTATGTTTATATTTATTAAATACACTCACCTAGGTATATGTGTCAACCATTTTAGGTTGAAAAGGTGGGTCGGGAGACATACCCAATCACCTTATATAAAAAGGACTCTAGGTCCTCATTTGATATATTCATATCAAAAAAATATCTTGGTAAAAGGGTTTTGTGCATGTAAAATAAACGAAGTGATTTGGTTTTACCCTATTGGGGTTTTCCACTATAAATAATAGGGTATTTCTTTATTTTTTTAAGGAGGAGGTGATATTACTGAATACATGTAAAATAAGTTCTTCAACAAAGTAAAAGGTTATTTTCAAAGTGATTTTTACCATATTCGAGGGTTTTCTCACTATAAATACTATGTCACATGTGTTATTTATTTCTTGTAAGTATTTATTTATTTACTTATGTTATGATGTAATGTTTATTTAAATATTTATTGTAACATTATATAATATGTAATTTGATTAAATTCGTATTTACTCAAATTCTAAAAAACACTTCATAATTTCAAAACCACCAAGAATTATTATAAACTATTAAAAACCCATCTGTAGAATGACCTCTTTCACCTACATAACAAAATTCATATCATTTGGAGTTGGGACAAAAAATTTAAGATGATTTGTTCGAACCCCCTTTTAAGGAAGCAATGAACAAACAACACAATACAAGTTGTTTGGAGGTAGATCATGATAATTTGAACATTATTATTAAAACATGAACTCATACCATTGAAAATTCTCCCATATACACTGAGAAGCCAATTGAAACACAAAATTCATGCACACTAACTTGCTTTCATCTCATGCCTTGACAATGCTAAAACTTATACATAAGAATTGTTCTTCCACCCGCATTCAAAATATTTCTCCATCTACATAATCTATATTTCTTTCCCTCTATCCTTCCTCCTTTAGAAGTATTCAACCTATATCCTCATAAAAATACCAATTATTTCGGTCATAAGATTCTATCCTCAAGGATAATACTTATCCTCCTCTTGTTGAGATTTTATCTTAGCTTACATTCAATAATAGATGGGTTTGTTTTCACAACTAAGACATGGTTATGAAAGATTATACATGATCTTCCCAATATGTTATAACAACTCTAATCCTCCTCCACGTAACACTTATCATAAAACAAATAATATCCACCTTTACTCTCATAATTAGAGTAATTACATGTATGCCAATTTAAATTCAAGCATAACACTTATGGAGGGAAAACTATTCAAACTCCTAATACATGATGATCATGACTTGAATAGTATTATTATAGCTCTGATTCTCTTTATTTATTATTCTTCAAGCATCATAGGAAATCCTCTTGCATTAGAATCCCTAGGTAAGAAAATTATTTTAACTCTAGTTCAAATGCAGTGTCTTCATCATTCTTCAATCTTTATTATTTTCCTGGATCTCAAAGTCTCTTTTGTAGTATCAATTCTTGAATCTTCTTGATGCCTTTTCCTTGATATTATTTCTCCTTTCTCTCTTCTCGTATATATTCCTTCTCATTTCTTCTCATGTCCATATTTCTCCATCACTCATGTCTTCTATATCTTCAATTTATTCTTGTTCTATGAGATCTCTCATTGAATCATGCACCTGATTCATCTCAATATATTCTAAACCTACATTCACAACATCAAAGGAAATATTAGATGCAATATTTTTGGTCCATGCAGCCCCTTTATTTCCTTCATGTTGTTGGTTCTCTTCATTTTCTTTTGTTTCTTCATTGACCTTATTCAAATCTATCTCTTTTATCTTGTCTTGTCCTTGTCTTAACTCATTCTATAGCTGAAAAATGATGTTATCAGTTTGATTTGGACTTTTATACAACCCCTTAGGAAGATTTAGAAGCTCCTCTATCCTTTTTAACTCTTTATGCAATGTTATATCATCTATTTCATCATTGTCTTCATCATATCTAGGAACTAAGTCTTTGTTTTCCTCTTCTAGGATCTGTTTTACATCAACATGCTCTTCCATTGCTTCTTATTGTCTCAATAAGTCTTTATAAGCTTCATTAGAGAGGTATGAATCCTCTTGAATCAATGTAATATCATCCTCTACCATCACCTGATCATGACATTGATCTTTGCTTTCCAAGCTAGATCCTTCACCTTCTACATGTTAGTCATCATAGGCATGCTCTTCAACATTTCATCTTCACTTAAACTGAATTGAGATGATAAATCAAAGGTATATTCATAATCATCATCATTTAAATCATCATAAAAAACTTCTTTACCTTTCATTTCTCTTGTATACCTCTCATGCCTCTTGGATGCTTCTTGTTTGCTTGTCATTTCATCTTCACTCTCCTGCTTTCTTGAGATTTCTTCAACCTTCTTCCATAGGATTCTTGGTGCCATTATCATATTCTCATGCCCATTACTATCAGTTGCATCTTCTTGAGGTGTATCTCCATCATTTCTTACATTTTTAGGTACCCAAAATTTTGTTTTTACCTTAGGATCTGATTTCTTAAGCCATTTAGGAACTATGTAGCCATGATCATAAGCCAATTTTCTGAGTTTTACCTCATTCATCCCCTTCATAACCTATGCATCTACATTTGAATTCTTAAAGGCATTAGAAATATCAGATTTAGAAGCTAAATTCATCTTGAGAACCTCCTGTCTATATGCACTTTCTTGTATGAATTGGCTCTTTGCAATTTCTTTGTTATATGTATGATAAAATTAAAATTTGTATGTATATTTACCTTCTCATCATTATATTGCATGCTCATACCTTTTTCAATACTTATTCACTTAAGGGATCTTCATTTTGATGTACTTTCTCTATTTCATCTCCCAATGCATCATAGAATTCAGGTTCATCATCTATATCTTCCTTTTCTAGCTGCATGACTCTGCTTTCCTCTTCTTTGGATGCTTCTAAATGCATATATTTTTCTTGAGATAGTATAATATCTCTCATATTTTCATCATATATCTTCATAGATGATTGATTTGAATCACTTTTCTGATTCCAAGGTCATTATTTTGATCTTCTCAAGACCATATTTCATCCCTGTATACACAAACTGAAATAAAGAGTTAGAAATAAAAAAATATACCAAAATTGTTTTATGAGTGCCTCCATCATAGACACTTTCTCATTATTCATGATTTCTTTGTCAAGTGCCTCTTTAGAAACTTATTACTTCATGTTCTCTACAATGAGAAATATTTTCTCTTCCCTCAAAAGGTAACCCATTACTCATTTTTATATGAGTACATTTCTTATTTTATCTCTCCAAGTAAATCAGCTCTTGCCTCCTCTTCTTCTCCACGAGTAGCTTGATTGGCCACTTTACCTTATTTTTCATCCACCCAACTTTTTGGTTTTCATTTTGTATCATGGTGTCTACCATGAATTCTAACTCCTCAATATTCTCTCTTATCTCATTTATCTCTTCATCGAAGATTAGATCTCTTCTTCTAATCCTTTAAAGCTTCTCAACTTCTCCATTTCACTAGATCTTCACCCAAGTCTTTTTCACCTTGGTATATGGATCCTCTTAGTCCTCACCTAGGTATTTTTCACCCTATTATTTTGGTCTTATCTCACCCAAGTCTATTTCACCTTGGTCTCTTGAATTATTCTTGAGATTCACCTACTCTTGGTATTCTTCTTCTTTCCACACTATCCTTATTTCATCCTTTCTAGGCCTTGACTACTTGTAGTCTCTTCTCATTACCTGTAACTCGAATCACATCATCATTCAACATTTCACCATTAGAAAAAAATATGAAATTTTTTTCTTCTCACTCGATACTAAAATGATTCCTTCCTAGCTCAACTCCATGAAATTAAATTAATCATGTAACTCATTCATCATGAGAACCCACAATATTTTTTCTATTGTTCAATGTCTTATCCACGATTAGAGAAGACCATAATGGCATTTATGGAGATCATAGATTATGTTCACCTTTTTCCTTAAGAGATTCATAATTGAATTAAATATTTATAAGTGAACAATTATCCATAGATAAATACATCTTTGTAATGATCCATAATCAAGTAAACAACCATCTTTCCTTTTTTCTCCAATTTACTCTTCTCATCACTTCACTAGCTTCTTGATTGAAACCAAGTAAATTTTTAGAATTTTTATAATTAAATGACCTCTCATCAATATTTTCCCTGTTCTTCATTCAAAAAAATTGTTATATCAATCACTAATTTGGCTTCAAAAGGATAAAAAAATCACCTTTCACTTATCTTACTCAAAACTGCCAATTTGTGCTCCCAAGAACACATAGTCTGCAACAATTTTTCATCGGTATATATTTTTTTGAACAAGGAAAATTGGTCCAAAAATTTGATATATTTTATAATTACCTACAAGGATCATATGTTAAAATTTTAATCCATTTTCATTAATCCATTTGAAAGTTATGACTGTTTTCCCAGACAAACATTATAGCAAACAATTTGCATGCATTCTCAAACTAGATAGGAAAATGCTTCATAACTTCAAAAATACCATGAATTATTATAAAATATTAAAAAAATCTTGAGAATGACCTCTTTCACCTACATACCAAATTTTAGATCATTTGGAGTTGGGAATAAAAATTATGATGACTGGTTTGAACCCCTATTTTAAGGAAGCAATGAACAAACAACACAATACAAGTTGTTTGGAGGTAGATCATGACAATTTGAACATTATTATTAAAAAATGAACTCATACCATTGAAAATTATCCCATATACACCTTAGAATCCAATTGAAACACAAAATTCATGCACACTAACTTGATTTCATCTCGTGCCTTAACAAAAGTACAACTTATACATAAGAATTGTTCTTCCACCTACATTCCTAATATTTCTCCATCTACCTAATCTATCTTTATTTTCCTCTATTCTTTCTCCTATGGAGGTATTCAACCTATATCCTCATACAAACACTACTTTTTTTTTCATAATATTCTATCCTCAAGGATAAGACTTATCCTCCTCTTGTTGAGATATTCTCTCAACTTACATTCAATAATAGATGGGTTTTTTTTGACAACTAAGACATGGTTATGACAACTTATACATGATCTTCCCAATATGTTATAACAAATCTAATCCTCCTCCCATGTAGCACTTAGCATGAAACAACTAATATCCACCTTTACTCTCATAATAAGAGTAATTACATATCAATTTAAATTCAAGCATAACACTTATGGAGGGAAAACTATTCAAACTCCTAATACATGATGTTCATGCCTTGAATAGGCTTATTCTAGCTATGATCATCCTTATTTATTATTCTTCAAGAATCATAGGAGATGCTCTGTATTAGAAAAATTGTTCATTTTACGTATGATAGTAATAAATTTAAGCATCCACCCTTGAAATTTTGTAGCTTCGGGAGTTCAAAATTTTTTTCTTAGAAGTGTGATGATGTCACCTATTTCAAGGATGAAATCACTCGAGGCACGGTCTTAAGGAATATGGAAGGCTTGGGATTTACCATATATTTATTGTTAACATGTTTGATATAGTTAGATATGTTCTCATCTCAATATTTTGAGAATTCTTGGGATATGTGTTGACATATTCAACAAAATTGGGAAGCTTGAGGAGATCATCAAAATAATCGATTCATAATGATTGGAAAGAACAAGGAAAAGCTTAAGGAATTGAGTAGAGATTGGGAAAGCGTGTAGTAAGGGGCAAGCCGTTGTTACAAATGCATTGCATCGAAGTTCTCCGAGAGGCACTTTCAACCCTTTCTAGAATTCCTCCATGTCAATGTTCCCTAATTCAATATCTCTAATATCAACATTTGAATCGATATTAGAGGGAGGCATGACCCTTGATATTTTTATTTCATCTTTCTAGAAGATTTTTCCTTGCCTTTACCCTTTCCAGCTTTTAGACATGAGGAATTTGGTGAAGCAATTTTCCGACGTCCTTTTGAAAGTTCAAGGAAGAGGATTGGGTTTTACCCCTATAAAGCACTCGATAAGCCCGATACACTACTAGGAAAATGACCTTTCTTTGTAACCTAAACAACTTGAAAGATAGAAAGAAATTTGACCTTAATGAGAAAATTGTGAAGCCCAATATGTATGTAAGAAATTTGACCTTGTTAAACGGTTAGAAGATCTTGATAAACTATTAGGACTCGGACCTTGATCCGCTGACTCAAAGTTCTCGACACACTATTGGAGCTTGGACCTTTCTTAGTAACCTTGAAAACCCAAAAACATTGGGAATCGACCTTCTCCAACAATGAAAAAGTACAAAAACCATTCAAAGTTAAAAACATAAGTACTTTCTTATTGTTCATTTGGGATTTTTATCATGTTAAAATAGGTCAAAAATCCAACAAGTACATGTTGATATTTTTGACATGTTTAACACGGTAAGAATATTTTCAAAAATGGAAAAAGGAAAAAAGGATGATAAAGAAAGAAATATGAAAAACTAGGCATAACTCCCCAATTAAAGAGAAAAATGATAAAAATAAGATAAAACCATCCCCCAAAGTGCAAGATAAATAAACAAGGAGGAAAACACTTACGGGAGAAGAACCAAGTGTTGAAAATCAAAGAAAAATGATTAAAAACAAAAAGAAAAAGGAAATTGGGTTTTTAGAGTGTGAAACTAGGAGGCAAATTTGAAATTAAGTAAATTATATCGAGTACAAATGATGTGGAAGCTCCACCTATTTATAAAATAGCTTACATTAATTACTTTGTTATCCCAAATCCACCCCTTAATGTAATTTTGATAACCTACTTCATTTATTTAGGCTTGAGTAGGTAGAAATGGTAAAAGGTGAAAAAAAGGTTTTGGAGGTCCCTTTGGCTCTTTTCTAACCCCTTCATCCAAGGAAAAATTTCAACGAGTTAGAAAAAATGGAAAAATCCAAAAAATTGGCTTTAGCTAGTGTATTGTGGTAAAATCAGATATTTTCGTCCCTAGGCTACACATGTTTAGTTAGGATAGTCGGGACCCGAAAACCCGATTTCTGAAATGGCCAAAAATAATGAAAATATGTTAAGTCGAGTCGAAATGTCTCACGTGAGTCTGGCAGGACGTTGGGATAGCTAGGACCCGCAAAGTTGAAATGGTCGATTTGCAAAGGAATTAGTTAAATCGTATTTTTTGTCCTAGGATGCAAAAATTCACGAAGGATGTCTGGGACCAAAAAAGCTGAAAAATACATAGTTAAAGGAAATCAACAAAATCGAAAGTTTTTTTCTGTGCGGTTCGCGGGACAATTGGGACGTCGGACAACCTAGGACCTCTGAAAGCCAAAATGATGATTTCCAAAGCGAGGTCAAGTGAGATGTAGATGAATTAGATGTCAATGGCCCTCACGGCTGGTCAACGTTGAGACACCAAGACCGAAATAGCTGAAATAGCCAAATATAAAGGAAAACTCAATGCTTGACCCTCTTGAACTTCAAATGACCATAACTTTTGACCTTGAGCTCTAATTTTCATGAAATTTGACTTTATGAAACGAGCACAATGTCCTCTACACCATAGAAACTAGATTTATTAATTTTTATGAGGGTAGATATATGAAAATAAAATAAACATCTTTATCTCTAATAAAGTAAATGCTCAGTCCGTTAAATGACAGAAATGCCTGATAGACCCAAAATAGTTGCCCGCACTTAGAAGGCCATAAATTTTGTATTTATTTATGAAAACACACAAAATTTATACCATTGGAATCATAGCTCGAGCCCGATGGAAAACAATCAAGAAATCTAGAATTTGATAAGAGATTAATGGTGATTTTGTAGAAAACATGCCCATTTCAGAACAGTGATTTTATTTGGTAGTTGGGATGCATTCAATGAAGCATGGTATGGAGTTTATCATTATTGCTAGTTATGGGACCATATGGGGTCCTTTTGCAAGCAAAAAAACATAATTTCACTCCATTTACTACCTTT
The DNA here is from genome assembly GCA_018340775.1 of Taxus wallichiana var. yunnanensis. Lineage (NCBI taxonomy): Eukaryota > Viridiplantae > Streptophyta > Pinopsida > Cupressales > Taxaceae > Taxus > Taxus wallichiana. The sequence continues at coordinate 693,735,368 of CM031244.1, read as the reverse complement.
TTCAAGTGGTTAAAGGACAGATTTCAGGATTTTAATTTTCCCTCTCTCTCTCTCTCTTCTCAAATTTCTATAAATTGGAGTGTTGGGCTCATTGTAAGGGGGATAGTTTTGAGTAGAAAAACTCTTAAATTTTGTTTAGTGAAGCAAATATGCTGAAGACCCTTGTAGTGGACCCCATGCATGGTGATCCATGCCCTTATCTTGTAATAGATTGAATTGTGCATATCTATGAAGCAATAAATGCAAGTTTGTGGATGTATCTTCCCCTGTTGTGTTTGTTTGCATTCTTCTTGCCCTTTCAAACTCATTAAAAATATATTGTGTCTATTTTATGCTCTTTAGGGATTCATTATCATTATGCATGTATGGAATATTGTTGTGAATGCATTTTCTAGACTGTGGAGAATTTTTATCACCCTTCTAGTATGTAATTTTCTCTTATTTTCACACATTGGAAAGCTATCCTCATTCCCTCCTTTTTTGGTGTATCACCACTTTAGTGTAGGATTTTTTTCATGCAATCTCTCTCCTTGGTCCCTTGGAAATTTAGATTAGGAAAGATAGTTTTTCCTGCATTAGAGTAGATTGTGGTAGGTAGTTTAGGAGCAATAACCAAATTTCTCTGGAGGTCTATCTCAAGTAGCAAGTCCCACAACTTGGAGATAGTACCCATGTTATCCAATCACATTGTGAGCTCAAGCACACACACTTGTGTAAACCATAGGGTGTTATGATTTGGAGACAACAATTACATGTAAGATGACACATGTGGGCCACCTACTCCATCTTGACATTAATTACATTGAATCAAGGGTAGAAATTTGATCGCACAAAATATTTTGTGTAAACATGCAATTAGGTCCCAAAAACTAACAAAAAGAAAGCCAAAAGGGATTCAAGATTTGAGTTTGGGAAAAAGTAGCAAATAACATGCTAATCCACTACCATGTTCCGATGCGGGAAAATATGAAAATATGACACACTATAGCATTTAGGGGTTCAAGTTTGGGAAACACATGACATGAAACATGTGTTTTTCAACTTAGATTTTTGATGTAATAAAAATTGAAACTTGAAAGACTATAGTGTGCTAGGTTTTCAGGGGAAGAAAGCATCTTGCAAAAAAAATGCAAAATGCAAAGGAAAACCCAAAACTGAAAAATACTTGAAAAAAAAAAGAATTTTTCAAGGTAAAAATTTATTAAATATTTGGATTTCAAGAGATCCTAAACCTTAAATTTTGATTGGTTATCCCAATTTTATTGATGAACTCAAAAATGGGATAACAGCTGGCTCAACTAGGGACTTTCTTTGATAACTCAAAGGAAGAGAAAATCCCATATCTCAAAAGTGTCAATCCATTGGGCCAAGGAGCAAAAAGGAGTGGATAAAAGAGATATGATGAAAAAAATACATACAAAAACTAAAATTAAAGGACCGATAGAAAACACACAAGCGGGAAGGGAAACACACAATTGAAAGGTAAACTATGATACAAGTAAGAAAACTTGCTCTACTACTGAAACAACTTGAGATACGGCACCTGCTTTGTGAGGTAGCGGAAGTTGAGTTCCATCGAGATATGAATCTTGAAGGGAACCCTCCATAAGGAATCAAATTTCTATGCATTCCCTTTGGCTCTCTTATTTTATCCCATAAAAGGAATATGTATCCAACTTGGAAATCTCACTATTTAGTTCTCTTATTGAAAAATTTATTGACTTTGATCTAGGTCACCATGATTTTTTCAACCATCTTAAACCTTTTTCTTCTAGATCTGTTAGGTACATGATTGATTTCTCCATAGATTATTAAAAGGTATCATCTTCAATTATCTTGGTTAACTTTAGAGATGGTAACTCTAAGGAGATAGGAATCTCAACATCAAAACCATATAAAACTGTAAAAGGGGATATACCAATAACCCACTTAGGGGTGATACGATCAACCTGCAGTGCATCATACAATTCCTTGTGCCATATCGACTAAGTTTCATCAACCAAATTTCTCATTATGGTCACCAAGCTCTTGTTATTTGATTCTTCTAACCATTTCCCGAGGATAGTAATCGAGGTGTGAGCCAAAGTAATCCCATAACCATAGAAAAACTCAGTGAGTTTATAAGATGAAAAATTGGACACGTTATTAGCCACAATATTATGAGGAATGCCAAACCTTACTATTATATTCTCTTTGATGAAGTTAGAAACAACTTCGAGGTAGCGTGTTTCACTAGAATGGCTTCCACCCACTTAGTGAAATAATCAGTTATAATCAGGACATAACTGTGTTTGAATCTAGATAAAGGATTCAAAGATCCAATAAAATCAATCCCCCATTGTTGAAAGGGTTCATTTATTACCATTGGCCTTAGAGGAATTTTTACTAATTTGGGACAACCAAGAAATTCCGACAAACCTTGCATTTAACTACCCACATTGATGCTTCTTGAAATAAGGTGGGCCAATAATATTGTGCTCATAAAATATTATGAGATGTGATGGATGCTAAAAAGTGTCCTCCATAAGCCAAGTAGTGGTAAGCTTCCATAATCTTACCTTGCTAATTTTTTTCTACACAACAGAGGAAAACTATATCAATTCCTCTTTTGTATAGGCCATTGTCCCAGTACATATTTAGCCAAACTTAACTTCATTGCTCACTTTTCCTTTAGAATCAAATGTTTAGGGAATTCTCCATAAGTTAGAAAAACACAATTTCTGAATACCACTCATATATCATTCTTACGAATAGAACCATGGGAAATTCTTCTTTACTATCATATGTGTCATTAACTTCTTCATCTAGGTTGTTTTCAAAGATAAGTTGGCATATACCTCTCCCACACAAAATATTTGTAGGTTTTTATCTCTATATCATATTCCTCTACCTTATAAATCTATTTGCCTATTTGAATACCTAAATCATGGCGAGTTAAAATGGACTTCACCAGCGTGTCAGAACAAGGGCCAATGTATGGGAATTTAGGATGTAATACCTTAAATTCTTTAATTCTGCAGAGACCATTGCATAAGTGTGTTTCTCGATTTGAGGAATCTTCAACTCATGAGCCTTCAAAGGAAAAATCATAAAGGCAATAGGAGATTATAATCCTTTAACATTATTTTGCATAGTATAATAGACATAATATGAGCAAAAGCATAGGTGTACATGATAAAATATTTTGTCCATTTTGAGAGGAATGTTGTGTTGGACATCTTTCGGCTGAAATATTTCAAGTCTGTGTAAGATCAAGCCAAAAATCCAAGTATTTCTTTAAAAGGGAAATAAATATTTTCTTCTCTTTAGGAGAGAAACATTTTCCGATGTTCACAATCCATGGTTGTTTTACAGATCTAATATTCACCTCTTTGACCTTGGTCAAAGAATTGGTTTTAGATTGTTGCTTCTTCTAAATGAAGTGAATGTTCTTATCGCACAATCCTTCAAGAGAAACCAATCCTTTGGGAATTTATTCCCCTTTAGCAGAGGACTTCCCCATTGACTTATTAACGTGAATTAGACGTGGATTCACGAAATGCAAACTAAGAACCCTCAAAGTAGAGTTCTATGAAAGTATCATATTTCTCAAGAAAATTCAAGATTTATTGATAAGCATTGAATACATGCTAATAGGAAGAGTTATCATTAGTACTTGGCTGATAGACTATCTCAATGGTGTATTTTTATTCCCTTAACTCTAGGTGAGGTAGAAGTAACAAAGTAGACACAATAAAGGGAATCTACTTTTTCATTATGGTATCTTGAAACTACCTTGATGGAAAAATATTCAAATTCCTTGATACAGTCCCATACCTTATTCCTGTAATGTTTCAGGAGACCATTCTTCACCTGATAAAAATTACTGACTTGATTCACAATGAGTTCAAAATCCCATTGAACCTTGAGATTCTTAACTCCTTTTTATTTTTCCATCCTTAGTCATAATAACAATGCCTCATATTCAATTGTGTTATTAGTATTATAAAATTTTAGTTTAAATGAAAATGGAAAATCTCATATTTGGGAGATATGATTATTACACCAACATCGATATAGAAGTTGAATAGCTACCATCGAATTCTAAAGTCCATATTTCATTAGAATCCCTTTTTGTGATTGAAGTGGAAGTGAAGTTCTAATCTAAGGTCATGCAATAAGTACCCAAACCAACATCTTTGAAAATGATTCATGCCTTAGGATCATCGGATTTTGTGACCAAGTATTTTTCTTGAACCTCAGGTTCAAGTGTGTGCATGGTTCCATTGACATGTATATTTTCCTTCAACTAATCCATATGGATTTCCCTCCTATATCTATGCAAAAGCATCTTCCCAACAATTTCCCATAAGCAGTAGGAATATCTACAACCAGGATGGCCATCTTGAACCTATTTTTAGGGAATACAAAACCGTAAACCGAGCATTTTTAATCTAACCAATCAATGAGACCTACTTATTTTCCATTGGGTAATAGTTTCGAATGGTTTCGTAAGAGTAATTCCCAAATAATGAGATACTTTTATAGGCATGACATTGTTGGAGGCCCCGAAATACATGATATAGTTCTTCGAGTATCAAACCATTGATGAGTAGAGACAAATAAAATGGTTCAATTTTTATAGAGGAAGAAGTTGAAGCCATATTATTTTGAGATGAGGGAGGTAAAGGGTTAGGAAGGAGTCATTTAGAGGAAGTTGAAAGGTACAAAAATTTACTTTTAATAAAATTTTCCAGCCTTTCGAATTGCTCAGGATTGGTCTGAATATATTTCACCTCTAACATCTGGATTTTGGTTCTCTTAGCATGATCGATGATGTCAAAATAAATATAGGATGGGGTAATTGAAGGTGCAGATCCTTCAATAATTATCTATCTAGGAGAGGGTCTAGCCTTAGGAATAACCGATGAGGAAGGATTATAACTAGGAATAACCTTTTTGATAGAAGATTTTTCTTTTGGTTGAATAGGAAATAGAGTCCCTCTTTTAGAAATATTAGGAATGACAATTGGATCTTCCTTCTCTTTATCCTTTTCTCTAGGTTTCTCCACTTCTTTCCTTTGATTTTGTGATTGGTTAAAAATAACGAAATATTGAATATTCATATCATTTATTGTATTGTCACAATCATCCTCTTCATATTTGAGGTACCCAATGTTGGAGTCACCAACTAATTCATCGTATGATTTGTCAACATAATCGGTGCCGCCAAAGGAATCACCAAACTTCATCACTTTCTTCTTCTCTCTTTGTAAATTACTTCTATGGAAATGTTTATATGAGGAGATTCAATAACTAACATAGACTCGAGTGACCGATAACCAATTCTTGTCCTGGAAGTATTTTTACTATAATTAAAATTCCTCCTAGGAATATCTCGGTAAGGGGAATTCAACACATTTTGAGAAATCTATTTATTTAGATTCAACAAATAATTAGCTAATATCTAAATCATAGAGTTGGTAGTGTTCTAAGATGTACCCCGATTCTTGGATCTAGACAAGTCCCTTCTAATATTTCCAGCCATGATTAGGTAATCCTTAATCTCTATTTCGTTGATTGTGTGGTGGAAAAATTAGGAATATTTGACCTCCTAAAACAATATAACTTAGGAAGTTGAGCATTGATGAAGAAGAAATTTTTATTTTCAAGAGTAGGGATCACACATTCTAGGATCTTATGAATCAATTTGTTGAGATTTACCAAAAATCATGCATGGAATCATGAAGTTATTTCTTCATCTACGTGAGCTGAGAGAGTAATACATGTGCATCCTCTCTGAGTTTGAACCTTTCCTCAAACCTTTTCCTCATAGTTTACCGGTTGATAGATCTAGGGGAGGATGATAAAACTATTCAACAATAGTGCCTTGGAGTCTCTCAATGAACAAATGAACAAATACATCTTCATGAGCTATAACCATAACTTCCACATGCCACAAAAATGTAGCTATATTCACATTAGTTTTTTTCCCATCCCAAGTAAACTTTGGGAAGTTATTCCATGATCCATTTGGAAAATCATGTAGACATTGTGCCAATGCAAGAGGCCCAATATTTGTGCCGCAAGGGAATGGAGATTGTGGTGCACCCATTCTTATGAAATATGTGCGTGTGGGAGTCCGAGTGCAACTTAAAAAAAGTTCTCTACAAGTTGTTAATGTATATTGTTCTTGTGCAAAATGATTCCTACATACGGTGAAAAACTACTTGAACATTTAAAAGAATTCTTTTTTGAGAAAGACTAAAGTAGTGTTGCTATAACAAATCAAATATAGGATACACTTCACCTTTCGGCTCAACTAGCGTGAGTAAACACTCTTCTTGCTAGCATGAATTTGGAAATAATAAATAGGACAAATAAAATACAGAGTTTCCAATAGTATGATAAAGCTATTCTTATTTGTCCATATTCCCAAACAGAGTTGCCAAAAATGTTGGTTGGATATTTTGCCAGGGAAAAAATATGAGGTTTTACAATAACATACGAGACAAATTCTCTCATTGGATAATGAGGAGGTGCCCTATTTATTACTATTCTAATAACACCAAAGAAAATTTATAATATTTACACTATTCTAACCATTCGCGGTTGGGATCTCTTCCCAATATATTTATTCTTTATAGAAAGGAAGGTAGATGAAAAATATAAGAAAAGGATCGAATATAGAGAATTAAAAGTATGAGAAAATAATGGTTGAAATGTGATTTCTCCTTGGAAAATATAGATACAAATATATACCGCAGGATTAAATGGATATAAAGTGTTGAAGATACAATAAACAAGATACTGGAATCTAAAGAACAATATAATGCATTGAAATTAAGAACAATAACTTAAATGAATAAAATAATGCCACAACACAATTTACAATATATCTCTTATATTCCTTAATACCTAGATTAAAAACACAAAGTTTTTCTCTTTACAACTCCGAGATCTATATTTTTATTCCAAAAATATCCAACCCTTATCAATGTCTCAACATTTTACATTTATAAAGAAGGGAAAGAGAGAAAGGGGAAGGGGTTTGGATTGCATACTAAAAATAAAAAATACAAAAATGACCCAATCAAAATGACCTAGTCAACTTAAAAATCTAAAAGACGTTTCATCATCTCGAAAATTAACACATTTGATGTAAAAAAGAAAAGACACCACAAAGATTTTAATCGATTTATCTTTTTCAACGTCAAGCTCTTTCTTCTTAAAATGATATTCCTAGAAATTTTGGATCATATTCTACATTTATTTCTCATCGTGTCTGCAAAAATATTGATTCAAAACATTTCATGTTTTGAACACGTTACTCATCTTTCCAGGAAGCTTATGAGAACTCCCGATGATTTTCGCCAAATCAAGCCAAAGCATTCCGATACGTAATCAACTTATCAATTGCTGCCAAGTAAAAATCATCTTCAAGTGAAGACTCTTTTTCAAGTAAGTCCTTGAATTTCTTGAAAAGATCATCAACGGGTAATATATTCAACCCATCATCCAAGACATGTTGAAGGATCTTTTCTAATTTGTCATCGATTTCATTGGTATCATCAATTGCTTCCTATTTGGCCTTTTGAATCTTTTCACAAGATTCTTAAAGAATAATGACTCGAAAGTCAATGGCCTTACAAAAATCAAAATGTTTACCCCTTTCATCAATTACTCCTCCGAGAAATATATCTAAACTAACATTTTAAAGATCACTTAGAGCTTCTAAGGTCAATTCCTAATTGCCACACTCTTCCATGAGTTCACTATTCATCTTTTCAATGTCCAACTTTCCTTCTTTATGTCATTATAGGTATCAAAAAAAAATCCTTGATCAAAATTTTTACTTGAGTTAGGAGACATTATATTTGTCTATCTATTGCTCTTCCCTTTTGACATATCTTTTCCATCTTTGCACCGATGAGAAATCAAATATGGTTCTAGAGTCGGGAGGGATTTGAACCGAAGTTGGCTTGGAGAGCTTATGAAAAATAGATGTCAATTGTTCCACCTTCTCCTTTAGATCATCTTACAAAGTTATAGTTTCCTTTAGATTTTAAGAAGAAATAAATATGAAAAACTAGACTTGAACCCCTAACTAAAGAGAAACATGATAAAAATAAGATAAGACCATCCCATAAAGTGAAAGATAAATCAAAAAGGAGAAAAATACTTACCAGGAGTTGAAAATCTAATAAAAACCAATCGGGTTTTTAGAGTGCGAAAGAAGGTGGGAAATACGAAACTCTAAAATCACACCAAGTACAAATGTCATGGAAATTATTCCTATTTATAAAATATATCACATTATTTACATGTAATATGACACATGTGGGCCACCAACTCCACCCCGGTATTAATTGTGTTGACTCTGGGGTGGAAATTGTTAGGAATTAGTATTTACATGGTTGTTAGTATTTGTTACATGTTAGTTTATTATACATATATATTGTTATAACAATATATATTATGGGATTAATTGTTGTAACACCTCCCTATTTTGTAGGAGGTTGTTTTGGCTATGTATATGGATATATAATAGCCACATGTATCGAACATTTACAATATAGTGTGAAGATTATATTTCTGTGTTTAACCTGTGTATTGTTTACATTTGGTATCGGAGCAGTTTAATTCTCTATATGTGATGGAAGTGTAAATTGATTGAAGGGGCGGTTAGTATTTTTCCTGTCCCATGTATGGAAAATTGAATTTTATCATTTAGTATATTTTGAATGTGCAGTTCAAATTTTTTGTATTGGATTGATATGATATGTGTACATTGCATATCATCCATTCTGGTTCAGTAGACATCAGTGATTCCGTTGAAGTTTTCTGCATTGGGTATAGTTTGCATGGACTCTTTGTTGAGATCCATTCTACAAACTTTGTCTATGCTAACAACAAAAATTAATTTACGGCTCCAGCTAAGTTTCGATCAGGAAGGAGACCATCCATTGCATCTTTTCTTTCCCGTACTCTCCTCTAGCCTCGACCTAGATCTGTTGCATATTATTTGATCTACGAAGTGATTCATGATTTCCAAATCTAGTTGAGCATTTTACACATGATTCAACACGTCACAACATAAGGACGTCCCCAACATTGCAGTCACCCCTGACAACATTGCTTTCGGGTTTCTCAGAGTTGCATGACCTGTGTAAATGTTGAGTTCACGGTGCTCGTGTAGAACTACATCTTTACTTCTATATTGGTTGATTCGAAGATTAAATGCAATGCTTATGGAGTCGATGTAGTTTAGATCGACATCATCTTAGAAATTGTCTTCAGTGAACCTATTCATGCTGAGAGCTGAATCGATCAATTTTGCAGTGATAGATCTGACATGTCCTTCAAATATTATGGCTTAAAATATTTACATCGACACTCAAGGCATTGTTTGTTTGGATCTAATTCTGTGCTCTTTCCTCGACATCGCCGAATTCCTCGACATTCATTTCACCAATTCGAAGAGATCCAAATTATTGGTGGTGAAGTTCATGCATGACATAAAATATATCTGCTGGAACTGAATCTACATCTCTGCCTTCTATAAACGCAAGTCTGAGTTATCTATGGTGGTGAATCTATCAAGCTTAGAAATCTGGACTAATTGTTAGAATGTGGACCATTTAGAACTCTTGGGTGCTTATACGTGGCTTCTTTCTCTACATCCATGTTTTCCCAGAATAGCACAATTCAGGTTCTACACAGCAGCTAGATTAGTTATTTATTAGTAGTCAGTTTTAATATTAACTCTACATGTGTCAATGTCAAAGAGTTTATAGTTGTTCAAGATTCTATTCGAAATTTGAGTTTTTTTGTTATTTTAAAATAGTACATGTCAAAATTTTAATCAATAGCTTTTAGCTATATTAAAATTTTAATTGTTTGTAAAAAGGCGCAATATCGGTAGAAACCGACGTCTTGTCATTTAAGTCAAAATTGTAAAATGAGCTTCATTAACAAATCCACTAACTAAGTAGCATCTCAATGGAGGAAGGAGGCATCAAGGAAGGAGGTTGAACAACGACCTCTCGTCAGTCACCAACGACGGGGCCATGCGGAAGCTGTGGTGGCATATGTATGGTGTGAGTATATGATTTTGAGTGTGGTTTCCATTTTCTCAGTGTGCTTCAGTTTGTTGTGTTCTTGTTTTGTGTGGTATTTGATGGATGTTGGAAAGAGAGTTGTGTTGGAGCGCAGATGACTATCAGTGATCCTTTGACTGACTTGGTCCTCTGACTGCCGTACTTTTTTGCAATATGGTCAGCTAGAAGAATACGTTCACTAGCATTAGTGACCATGTGCAACAAGACCTAACTAGCAAGATCCATTCAGGAGTATGTTCTTGATGCATTTTACTTCTCAGTATCTATATGAGTGGAATTTCACATTGTGGGGGGGAATACATACCAATGTTCCATTCCCATTCTCGCATCCAAAACGACTTAGTCAAGGAAAGCTTCCAAAGTGTGGTGGTAGTTTTCTATCGTTTCGAGATCAAGTGGCGGCGATCAATGTCGAGACTATGATTAAGAACATTACAATTCTTATATGAAGTAATGTGAATTTTTTCAGTATTTCTTCTATTATGTGGTTTTGTAATATGCCAATTGTGTTTCCTACATAATTCCCTGATGTATAAGCATAGTGGTGAACAGTAGCACTAGAGTAAGTCAGTTCATGGATCTTGAAAGGGTTTGTGGGAGGATCCAAAAAACCACATGAGGTCGATAGTTGATGAGGTTCCTGTCATGTCAAGGTTTGTGGTAAACCTGTTTAAAACCATGGAAGGAGAGAGCCTTTCTTTTGGATCAAGGTCATGAGTCACAGAGTTGGACATGCCACAGGGGTGAGCATACTGCAGTTGAGAGCGTGGATGTTTTTCTACCATGTAAACACTAAGGGGGGGAATGTTAGGAATTAGTATTCACATGGTTGTTAGTATTTGTTACATGTTAGTTTATTATACATATATATTGTTATAACAATATATATTACGGGATTAATTGTTGTAACACCTCCCTATTTTGTAGGAGGTTGTTTTGGCTATGTATATGGCTATATAATAGCCACATGTATCTAAACATTTACAATATAGTGTGAAGATTATATTTCTGTGTTTAACCTGTGTATTGTTTACAGAAATTTGACTACACAAAACATGTCATGTAGATTTGCAATCGGGTCTGAAAACTAGACACAAATGAAGCTAAAAGGGATTCATCATTTGTGTTTGGAAAAAAAGTAGTGAATAACATTCTAATCCACTACCATGTTACCATGAAAAAACTTGAAAACTCGACACACTATAGCATTTTGGGGTTCGGGTTCGGGAAACACATGACATGAAGCATGTGTTTTCGACTTAGATGTTCCAATGTAATCGAAACCCAAAACTCGAAAGACTATAGTGTGTCGAGTTTTTTGGGGGCGGAAAATATCTTGTAAAAACTTGTAAAATTCAAAGGAAAACATATAACCTAACAAATACACGGAAAAAATCCTTTTCAAGGATTTTTTTGGATTTCAATAGGTCCTAAACTTGAAAATTTTATTGGTTATCCCAATTTTATTGATGAACTCAAAATATGGGATAATAGGATGAATAGCTTCTTGGGATGCAAGAAAAATGGAGTGTTGAGTTGATCTGTATGGAAATCGATGTAGCTCGCATATCTATGTGTAGATTTATTTTTGTCAAAGTGATGATTGTAATAGTTGATTGAAATAATGCATGCAAGATGAAAAATGAGCATGATTGAAGAGTCGACTAGGTATACAAACTTATCTTTCTTGTTCACCATATATGACCCCAAATAAAAAAATTCTTATACATGATCGGTTGTGGTTCTTGGAAATGTTTACATGAAAACCTATGAAGTGATAGAAATGATATTTTCTATCCCAATATATGAATAAATCTGGAAAGGATTTGTAGAACTACATAATATTGCTACAATTGTGAGGATCTAGGACACTCATGAGGACACCGTGATTCTCTATAATATCTTCCCCTCAAATATGTAAAACACCATTCCTTTTTGAGCTTGCGGGTGATAAATCATAAAATTTTTAACCTATGCAAACTAAACTATAGATATATTACAAAAGAAACAACCTATCCCATATCCCCCAACATTTAATTAATAACAAAATACTATCATCATGATGAGATTCTCTGATACCAAATATTATATTTCAATAAGTTTGAAATAAATAATTTCTCAATAAAACTCTAAATATGATTAATTAATACAAGTTAGTTTATGTGAGAGGTGAGTGCATTATTATATGATTTTCAGCTCCAAATTTTATGCCACCTATTCTAATCCCAATCCCTATTTATTCTCTACCTATCTATCTCGTATCTCACACATATATCTCACTCAACAAACATTGAAAAACCACCTAATACAAGATACATGAGTTTTTAATACAAATCAAAATTATTCAAATCACTATCATATTATTATATTATCCTAAATAATATAATCACTCACATTAAAATATGAAAAATATACTAACCCATGAAATACTAACAATATGATTTTCCTAACAATTTCAATATCACCTAGATCTTTAAAAAAAGCGATTACATGATCCAGATCTATAAAACCCCTACCATGAAAAATTATCATGATTATTCCCTTACTTTTCATATCTATGTTATCTTTACTACCCACAATTCATGGTCTAATGACATCATCCTATTTATTCAAAATTAAACCTACCATATAGATGTTGATCATTAGGAAAGAACCATAATTAGAAAGAACATCATTAAGAATAATATTTTCTATTATCATAACTTTGAAGGTATCCTACTTTAATGTGATACCGAGGACAAGGTCTCTTCTCTCCTAGAGGAAGCATATATATAGGAAATTTACAAAGTGGCGACTATGGTGACCATGATACAACCCATTAATTCTTATGTATGGATTACTATTGGCCTAATTTATAAGGTGATACATATGCCTTCACTAATAAATGTAAACCATGCCAATTTCATGATCCTAGTTCACTCTTTATTAGATTGTATTGGTAAACTCCTCGCTCCCAAAATGGACATATTTTTGTCATTACACCCATTGAGTACTTCATTAAGTGTATCAACGTTATTCTTGTCACCAATATGACCAATGCCATTATAAATTTGACATGTGAAGTGTATTTATGCTCCAAAATAATATAACCAACACCTGATAGGGTTGTCATCGAGCATGATGTCATGAGTGCATACTCTTATTCAAGTTTTTACTTAACAAACTCATTTACCACTATGGAATTCCCCATACAATTATATCTAAAAATGGAAGGAGTTTTAAATGCAAATAAATGAAACAAAACTGTACTAAATTAAAAATTAAGCACAAATTTTCAACTCCTTATCATAAAAATGTAATGAAAAATCCAAATCAACTAAGAAAATCCTTAACATAATTCTCTAATAGACCATTTGGGAATGACACATTAACTAACATTTAAAGCTTTATCTCATGCTTTAGGCTTATTGTAGAAGTATCGTCATTACTACTAGGGAAACCCCATTCTCACTTGTAAAAACAGTGTTGAAGTAGTTTTTCCACTTGAGGTGGTACTACCTTCCCTTTGTATTTCTCTCCATGAGTTCATCCCTAATGAGGAAATCTGCGAGGTCCATCTACATTCTCTTGAAATCAAAACCATAACCATAAATATAAAGAACACATTTCTAATCAACACATCAAAAATTTTCAAGCCTAATGCATTTGAAATCAATGATGTCATCTCAAAATTAGTGACAAATAACGAAAATGCACCAAAACGTTGTGGGGTCCTTGTCCTATTAAAGACATCCTTGGCCCGACTACCTATCGCCATTGCAAACTAGTGAAGACCATATCTTTAAAAAACCAACCAACACTAAATTTATTAATAAATTATATGCTTGATGTTTCCACTTCCTCACTTATCCATAGTCACGTTCTCCAACATATCTAATTTATAGATCATTCTTCATGAACCTACTTATCTTTCTCTATTTTCAACCTACTTAGGTCTCTCGTGATCATTGTATTGTTTATCCTATCTTGGATACATTGGTAATCTATCTCTCTAAACCTACAAGTTCACAATTTCCATGGCATCACATCCTAGTTAGTGCCTTTCATCTCACACTATTATATAAAAATCATCTACCCATTAGTTTTTAACACTTGTTTAGCATTTATATCTATCTTAAGGTTATCCTCTCACCTTACTTCTTCATATCCATTTTGGTGATCTACTCTATCCTTCCCATGACCTCCTAACTATTTTATTTATGTCTTATTTTACTAATTATCTTTTAGTGTTATTTTTACTATTGTAACTTTAGGGTTACAAGAAGAAATTGTGCCCACCATAGCTAATCCAAGTAACACCAGAAGGTAAGTATGAGGTAGGTATTTCATTAGGTGAATTTAATTATTCCTTACTACCCTTACACTATTTCATTATTTTATCATGTAATTTCAGTTTTAGGTGTTACATCATTATTATTCAAAGAACATCTCGTGTTTCACTATTGTGACATGTGATGATATTTGGTTGGAATAATTATACACATAGTTTTTAATGCTTACTAAATTTTATCTTGTGTGGGGGATGCTGATAAATTATCCTCGCAGAGGGTATCCTAAGGAGCCTATAAGGATTGGGGGCGATCAAAATTGGTCACATGGCTAGACCACAACACCTTATAGATATCGATATTCTATCCTTTATGCCATAGTTAACCTATCATCACTTTAAGTCCTTCTTTATTCAAATGTTAATATCACGATATTATGTGAACTTTTAAACTCTAATTCCTAGTCTTCCCATTTTTCTAGCCATCTTGGACCATTTTCATATATCTATTATGTCTCTACCCTCCATTCCCCATTGTTTTATACTCTTACATTTATGTTTTCCTCCAAATCTAACATGATCATCCATGGTCAATTATGTTGGGATTTGTGATTATTAACACTTGATATGATTAACCCCATTCAATCCGTTGGTCATATCTCAAACATCCACATATCTATACACATATTGTCTTGTCATTTTAGTATCAAATAATCACATCATATATGAACATTGGAAATTTCTACATATTCACATTTACTTATTACATTTGAGGTTTTAGAGCTTTCCCTCTAGAATTTGGGTCACCATAGTGAGATAGGACTAGAGGTATTCTTCTTATGCTTCCCCTTCTCAACCCATAACAATTCTCTCTCAATGTTGTTATCTCTAGGGAGTATCAATGCATTATCATTCACAGCGTAAGTATTTATAACCATTATTTGTACTTTATCTTATTTTTATTATGCATATGGTTGATTGTTCATTGCTTTAGATTAGAGTTTCTTTGTGTTTTCTTTAGTCTATTTATTTTCTCATTTGTGTTATGGCCCTTGAATTTTCTAGATATTTACTTACATATATTTTATATCCTAGTAGAATACCTTTATTTACTTTATATACTAGCCTTGGAAATCTATAACTATCTTAGGGTTAGGGTTATCATCCTTTATAATTATAACTAGGTTACTCTCTTTAAGTATATTTGGTATCTACATCTTGTGTGTAGGCCTAGGTTTGATCTTCATTATTAGAGAGAAATAAGGGATCCATATTAACCCATCATATAGAGCCCTCCATTTTAGGGGTATTCTTGTTTGTGACATTATTTAGTTTGAGCTTGCCATTTTTTTGGTAGGATCATTCATAAAAATTCTATGTTCTCAAGAGCATTTACATATAATATCTCGAGATAGCATTTTCTCATCCCATTTGAAGAATTGATAAAATCAAATTTCTCAAATGTTACAATGAGGCTATTCACTTCAAGACTCAACTCAAATAGTTATTTTCTTTAACACACCACATATCATTAATTTGTATTACAAGGAGTTAAGAAATTGATGTTATTATTAAATTATTAAATTATTCAATTTTAATATGCAAATTATTTCAAGATGAGGTTTAGTGCTATGTATTCCACTTGGTTATGGGTGGTTATATCATCACCATCACCACCACCATAAGATATTACTATATATATAATTGTCTTCTAACAAAAAAACTTTTATAGATATATCAAAAGTCACTAATGGAAACCATGCCCATACAATTTCCAAAATAGAGTCATCATGCCGGATATCAATTGAAAAAAAATTATTCAACCAAAAATAATAAAATTGTGCACTTTAGACTATATATATATATATATATATATATATATATATATTAATTCAACTAAAAGTTTATTATTTTAGACATTTAGTTCAATGTTTCTCTCAAATTAACAATCACATCTCCATACAAATTTTGTGCAATAAATCACTAATCTTGACATTTTGTTCATGTGTTTTTAAAGAAATACAATTAATTGATACAGTAATATGTTACATAAATTTAATTCCTCAAACCTTGATTGGAAATACTTGCTAACTAACACTCCTTAAATGGATTACAAGGGATCATCATATGCATAAAAATATCATATAACAAGTTTAACAATAGAGGTTTGGTCTAATAAGTTTAACAATGGATCTTTACCTATTGGGTTGTTTGATGTATTGCATTCATATATGGATGAAGTGGAAATGTTATGATTGGGAATAATTTTATGGTACGTCTAATGTTTGTTATAATTTGGAGGGTCTAAAAGGGTTCTTCCTACAATGATCAAATTTATGGATGAATTATTGGTTTGCATGTGAGATTTAGATGGATAGAGATTCACATTTTAACAAAGCCTAATTATTTCAATACTTTAATAGTTGTTTCCCCATGCTTTTCACATTCTTTATTATACTATGAAACATGGCATATACACATGATGGAGATGGAGGGAATTCTATAATTCATTAGGATGGAGAATGTGGATTTTTTTTTTCCATTTAGTTTATTTATGGGGTTTTTTTTTGAAGGGTAGGAAATGGTCAAGTAAGGGGGAAGAGAATATGGGCTCTGAAAAAACCTTAATAATATGTCTTCATATTTATTATCATGACCGCCTAAATCTATTTACTTGAGCCCAATGGTTTTTCATAGATACCCCTCTTCTCATGGATTCTAACTTCTTTTGATCTATTTCTTTGTCATTACATACAAAGAGACCATTAAGTCTAGAGGCTCAATAACTATATGAAAATTACTAGAATTTTAAAGGAGATCATGGAATTCAATTCATTGAACCTACATTAAAACAGATTAAAATGGTACATAGTATGTGAGCTAGTCCATTGATGAGGAATGTGATCAAGAAAAAAATAGGGGTAGTGGTATATATAAGAGGTGGATGACACCTAGCATGGATTGTGCTTCTAATCTATATTGTTATGAGGAAGCTTTAAGATGGGATGATAATGAAGAAACTAGAAGTTTTTTAAAGATTAGGAACACCCCAACTTGAATAATGATCATGGATACATTGTTATTTGTATTGGTGACCAAAAGTTGTGGGATAACAGTGAATATCTCAAGGATCTTGCAAAAATGGAAAATATTTATGTTCCTCACTATGGCTATATGGAAACACTTGATAAACCCATAAAAATATTATCAAATGATCAATGTGATCAGAAAAAATGAGCTTCAATGGCATGGTTTGATGTCCATATACATAGGATTTCATATACTTAGATGTGTTATAATTTTATAAGCTAGTTACTACTTAATATTACAAATACAATACCAATATCTAAAACTAAGAAGGTAATGTCACGAGATCACTAAAAAATCTTTTATCATCTTGGAAAGATGAAATTTACCCTGATTCCCTTTCTAAACTTAGAATCCAACACTATGAAAATTTCCTATAAATGCTAATCAAATACCATGCCATAGTGATGAGCCTTAAAATTCCCATTCCAAACCCTGTTTTTCTATCATCACTTTGTATTAAAATTGCATCAAACTATTATTGATTAATAAAACGACATGATTCTAAGTTTAGTTTTTCTTGTGTATTTAAAAGCGTTCTGACCAAATCAAAGGGAAGGAGCAAGGGAAAATCCTCCCCAATGTGAAGGGAATAATAGATGTTTGTTTGACTTATAATTATTTATTAGCTAATTAATTTTAGGCATTACAATATTTACAACATCTGGGCTATCATTCTATTTTCATAAGCTTTAATGAACTCTTAATCTAAAGATTTAGGATTCTCTGTTTATTTCATCAAGATTTGATTAGATAAAATAGGCTCTTAGAAATAGTAATTGGTTAAATATTATAATTCATTTAAATGCATGATCAATATAGTTTCAACCATGTTTTGTTGTAAATAGCCTCAGACTCCTGCCCTGGTATTGACAATTATTGAATGATTAAAGTATGAGTATCAACGACACTCATCACTTTTTGGGGCCATTCTTTGAGGATTTCTAAAGGTGTTATAAAATATCAAGGTACCAACTTGTGTGCTTTCTAATAATTTGGTAAGTTTCCATTTATAATTTCTTTTTCCATACTCTTTATTTTGAATATAAAAGGTCTTGTCAGTAAGTGACAACAAGCTCCTTTTATATGCTTTTGGAGTATATGGAACACGATAATAAACTAAGAACTTATAGTTGGAAAATTTTTACTAAGCATGATAGGATTCTATGTTTAAACCTAGAGATCATATAGGTAGGTTTGTAAGATTAAAATTGAATAACCCCCATCAAAATTTACCTGTGGAACCACTTGATCAACAAGGAAGGATGGCAGAAGTAGTGGAAAATCCAAATGGGGAAAATAATAGTAACCCACCATTGGGAAGGACATTTAATTATCCCATACAATTGGATGCAAATGACCAAGTGCCTATGAAGAATATATCCCCCTCAATTTTACCAACTTTTAAGGGATAAGTCTCAGAAGATCATGATCAATTTTTGTTTAAAATTTAAGGTGTTATGCCAAACCTATGATTATACCCTCGACACTCGACGCTGAAGTTTTTCCCTCAATCTTGAAAGATACAACCATGTGATGCTTCATGGACCAAACCCCAAATCTATCCATATGTAGGAAAATATGGAAGTAGTCTTCTTGGACAAGTACTAAGATTATTGTATGGTTAGAGACTATAGGGAAGAAATTTTTAGGATACAAAAGAAGGAGGATGAGAGTGTAGAAGACTATCTATATCGATTCCTTGTCCTTCACAGGAGGTGTGGTAGTGGCCTTAGCATTACCATTTTAAAAACAATATTTAATAAAATTTTGGATGAGGAAACTTAAGAGGATTTCAATTTAATGGGAAAAAGAGATATGAGAAAACTAGAGTTTGTAAACATCATTGATCTTTATAGAAATTATTCTCAAAATCACCCAAATATTTTTAAACATAAAGGAAATATTATCAATGGAGAAATATATAAACTAAGATAATAAATTTAAAATTTAAGAATGGATCTCTTAGTTTAACTCAACAAAATGGTGGATAGGGAAAAAAACAAGAACACATATCCATTGTTCATATATTGTCCAAGATGCAGGGATAAACATGGGATTAAGGATTACCCGTTAGATAAAAAAATGTTTGTATTGTTTGTGATTTTAAACATGAAAATGACCAATGTGGATTGCTACTCTTGCTAAAATTTCATCTAAAATATAATACAAAAAGTGAGCTTGAGGTTAACTACATAGCTCAAAAGCAAGGAGGCAATTTTTCTTTAAATAAAAACCAACATTAAGCCCCAAAAAACCCAATGGTTTCTAAATAAATGAAATAAACCATGGCCATATCCTCAACCTTGGAATCAAAAAGTTCCACAAGAATGGGTTCCTCAATGGAATACATAACCAACGTATTATAAGAAACCATGGACTCCAAACCCAAACATCTTACCATCATCCCAACAATTTAACCCACAATTTCAGTAATAATAGAATGCTTCTCAAGGATTTGGTCAACAATTTTATAACCCAAGAAGACCCCAAGGAAAACAAAAATATTTTTTAAGCTGGATCCACAAATGTTGTTCTAGATGAACAATCTGCCCAAACTAAAATCCCATCTCAAACAGTGGCTAACCCAAAGAACATTAGGAATAATAACCCAACGTACACTATCAAGCCAATAAAATGACCACAATAAACTCCATGGATTATAGAAACATACTTCTACGCTTAGGGAATATTACTTCCAAACCTTCAAGCTAAATCATAGAATAATTTTAGAAGAAACAAAATAACTAGAGGAGACACAAAAAATTCTTTTGAAAAGACATCTGAACCACTTTCAAAATCACCATTCTAATCCAAAATTTTGAATGAGGACAATACTTCAAACTAGGAGGGACTGAGTGATTCGATCCAAGGATTAAAAAAATAATAATTGGAATCCCTCTTTTGGAAGCTCTTAGAGATATCCCAGAGCTAAATAGAACCATCAAAGAAATCTATGTAAAAAATCCAGTAAGGAAGAAAAACCAACAAAGAACAATACACGTCGATGGAAAATTGGCTAGTATATTAGAAGGGAAGATGAATCCTCCCAAATATGGTGATCTAGAAGTCTAATAGTCATGGTTTTTATTGGGAATGTTGACATTCCAAATGTTTTCATTGACTTGGGAGCTATAATCAATGCAATGACTTTTGATAAATTGTTAACATTATCCCTTCTTGAATTACAATCAACGCCTAGTAGTCAAACAAATGGCTGACCAATCTATTGCTAAACCCAAGGGAGTCATAGAGGATGTAACCATTACAATTGAAGCATGGGATTATTTGGTATACTTTATGGTTATTAAAACAAAGAACAAGAAAATTAGATATCCCTTAATCCTAGGATGCCCATGGTTAGTGATTTGTAACATTTATTAACCATAGAACAAGAGATATGATAATTACTAATGGACATGATTCAAAGAAACTATCTCTATACCCAACTACAAAACCTTTTTCCACTTCATGCAAACAATGGTGGATTGGTGACTCAAACGAGGATAAGGATGTTGTTTCCTCACTAGCTGTGGTAATAATACAAGAATACTCAGAGAAAATCTAGGATTGGGATTCTTATGAACTTCATTCAAAAGCATTGGAGGAAAAGGAAGGAATATTAGATGAAAACATGAAACCAATAATATGCCCTTTCATAAGGAACATTGATATGAGAAATTGTATTTTCCATAACATCTCCAAAATCCACATATTGTTGACTCATAATTTCCCCTTGAACTCATTATCGAGAGAGTATTTTTAACACCCATGTTATAATTACTCCAAATTAAGGGAATTTTTAATTTTAAAAAAAACCCCTTAATCCCATTAAATGCCTTCAATTATTTTAACTTAGTAGCAATTATAATCCAACATAAAATGAATTTTATAATCCATCTGATAACATCATAACCACGTGCAACTGTAAAGTTCAATTAGATCTACCGGATCCCCTTTAACATCACTCTAACCGAATGAGCATAATTTATATGCGGTTGGTTAAAATTTGCATTCGTGTATGAGAACTAGTGTAGTTCCTAAGTGTCTAACTAAAAATTGGTCAACTGAGTTTCATATGACATCTCACACAATAAGTTAGGAACTTGATGAACGGAAAGTGTAATAAGCTAGATACACTACTTAGGAATTTTTTTCTAGAAATGCTTTGCATGCTTAGTTAAGTAAATGAACATAAGTAAAATGAAACTTGTCCCATCACCACACCATCATCTCTACATAATTATCTGGATCAAATTTTGTTAATTAAAATATTAGGTTCTTGTAGTATAAAGGAAAAGGATCTAGGAATTTTCTCTCACTTTGAGAGTATGCTATCAGTCCCATATTAAGATCCCTATGGGAAAGATAATGACTACTTAATGACATTCATCATTAAATATTCATTACCCTTCTCATAGCCATCCTAAGGTGGTATGGATAGGGTTCAATCGAGAGGATAGGCGGGACATAGAGCCCATGCTTTCATATCATACATTAACTTAATACTAGGTATATTTCATTATTTCAATTGTTAACTTGTCATACTATCCATTATGAAAAAAGATATATAGTAACTTAACTAGTTACTAAATTATGAATTATCTCAACTTTGATTGTATCGTTAGTCCCACTATTCGTTAACTAATGTTTATGTATCCCTTTAAGACAGATAAATTATTTAGTATTAGGACATATTTAAAGTTTTTTTTTTATTATGGGTAAATAGTTTTGAAGGCACTATACCCTGTGTAAAAAAAGGCTCAAAATCTAGATATCAAAAGAAGAGAAACCAAACCTAGATATGCCAAACACCATATACTAGGAGGCTCAACAAGCCAGATAATACAATATAGGTAGCAAAACAGGATCAAGATAGACAATGATCCGAATAAGAGCGAAAGAGACAAAAAACAAACAAGAGGGAACCACCATTGGTCATCCTAGTCAAAAAACAACATCAAAATCACAAACAACAACTTCACCGCCAGTAAATAGCAACAGGGCACCGCATCACTTGATAGCTCGGTCAATCTTGGCCTTAATCATTTGGAGTGAGATGAAGAATGCAATGGCCGTGGCCTGGGATGGATCTTTCAAATCCACCTAGGAAATTGCAAGATCTCTGTTCTCCTTTGATCCCCATATATCCTAGTAATGCCACTGAGACTACATATACTTTCGCACATGTTGCTCTATAAAATTATAGATACTTTTAAGAGCTGAGAGGATACAATCATTACGCCCTTTTGCATTGCCAAGCCTGACATCTAGAGAGAGAAGCTTCTTGAATATTTCAGCAGTGGTATCATCTTCTTCAGAGTTTTGCAGCTTCCTTTTTCCCTTTGTTTTATCCATATCCCTAATAGCACTCTTTAGGTCATGAATCTCCTTTTCCATCTTTTCAACCCTGACCAACAGGTCCACTTCCTTAGATTCCTTCACCGGTTTACTTATGTGAAGTAAATTCTCTGCAAGTTCCAGATCTTTATGGCTTCTTAAAACCCTCTGTGAAGATGGTAGAGGGACCTTAGCTTTCATTTCTTTCCTCTTCCTGCTGGGGTAGCAATGTCAAGTTTTCTATCGGCAAGGGGAGGAATGGAGGCAGGGGGGAGTAGGTTGGGGGTGGGAGCAGGCTAAGAAATGGTGGTGGATGAGTAGGATCAACCCTTGGTGAAGGGGAACAACCCTTGTGTGATTTTGCACCTCAAGAACAGATTTCTCCAATGAATTCAACAAATAATGAGGAAAATTTATGGTAAGGTTCCTGCAAAAGTGATTAAGGAAAATTAAGTGCTTCTGGGGGATAGTGACAAATCTCCCCTCTAGAGTAACGTACCTTACCACCATCCTTGCAATCTCAGTGAAGGGCTCAAGAATAGATGTTATTTTGATGCCAGCCGTCACAAACTCTAGATTCTCCCCCTCATCGAGAAACTTTTTAGCCTCCACCTCTCTGTCCATGCACTTGTTGAAGAATTTGGTTCCATCTAGATTGAGCCCAGTGACCTGGGCAATTAGCTCCTCGGAAATCTTGACCTTGATATTACTATACTCAACAAAGGTGATTCCTCCAACCATTTGTAAATTTTATTGAAATATCCTGATCGAAACCTTGAATCTTTTCAATAAAATTTGTAAGACCCCCTTTTTGCAAATAGTTCCAGAGAACTGTATCGTTTTTCCATGCTAGATTATGGGTGGGTTCAGTCTTGCAAGGTGGTCCCCCATATTTCCTATGATGCTTCTACTTCTCACAATGGTAAAAATTTGAAAACTATACGATTCATCCTCTGCTTTGCTTTTGAAGACCTCCAAAACGTGTGGAAAATTGTAATCATTAATCCTCACTTTGCAATTAATAAACCACTCCTTAGCATCTTGCCCTACATCTATTAATGATTACACTCCAAGTCATGCATATCTTTGATGATGTCATCATGTACTTTAGTAGGAAGAGTGTCGCCCCTTAGCCAAGTTTGTAATGTATTGTTTACCCCAATATTTGCCAAACCATCTGCCACACTATTGCCTTCCTAGTAGGTATGTTTAATTTTAAAATTATCAAAACTCTTGCAAATATCAATAGCTTCAGTTATAAAGTCCCTGATTGACCAGCTTGGAGGTTGTTTTTGGTTTAAAAAATTGATAATGTTCAGTGAATCACCCTCAATTATAATATTGGAAATATTACAATCTCTAGCTAACCTTATTCCCCAAAGTGCTGCTAAAGCTTCCGAGTAGTGATTGGTTTGCCTACCCATTTTGCCAGAAAAAGTAGCAACAAAACAACCTCTGTGATCTCTAATCACTCCACCTCCTCCTGAATCCCAGGATTGCCTTTTGAGGCCCCATCAAAATTCAACTTGTGCCATGTACTGGGAGGCTGAATCCATCGGACAGTGGATCTATCAATGCTACTGTTATTCTTGTTCCTAATAGTGCCAATGTTCCAAGCAGCCAAAATGTGCTCTTCTTCCTCAGGGTAAAGTCTATTTTAGGGGTTTAAATCTTTCAATGTTGTCTTTTACTGCAATGATAATTTCTTTGTAAATTTTTTTGCATATCTTTCTGGTATTCCTGAAAATGACATCATTTCTAGCTTTCTAGACTCACCACATGGTGTGAGGGAGAACCAGTTGCCATAATCTCCTCACCACATAGTGCTTGTAAGGAGAGTTCCATTGTTCCAGGCCTATAGACAAGTATGGGGAAAGATCCATTCCTGATTGAAGTTTTCAAAAATAAGATGCCAGATTTTGGAAGTATACTTACAATGAAGAAAGAGGTGTTTGATGTCTTCTACTTCTTCCTGACACATGCAACATCTGTTAGGCATGATAAATCCTTTCCTAATGAGATTTTCATTAGTGAGGATCTTGCCTTTAATGATAAGCCACCAGAAGAAATTTACTCTAGGGGTTAGCTTGGGCATCCACACTTATGCCATTCAATTTCACTTTCAATAGAGGAAAAGAAAGAATTGTAGCCAGATTTAACCGAGTACTCTCCATCAAAGGAATCTTTCCAAATAAGTTCATCCTTATGATTTTGAGGACTGATATGTATTAGGGAGAGATGACTCTACATGGATGAAACAACAGACTGCATATTATCCTCATCTACTTTGATCTATTTCCATTTCCTTTTGTTGTCAACCACCTCAATATAGTCCTGGACTTTCTTCCCATAATTTCTAATTAGGTTGTCTTTAATGTGTCCATAAGAGGAAATCCAGTTAATGTCCAACCATTTTTCATTCCAGAAATCAATGTCTTGTCCATCTCCGAGCTTCCAGCTGCATCCCTAGGAGAGAATATGCCTGATGTGGAGAAGATTATTCCAGAAAATTGATCCATTCGGAAGTAGCTGATCAAAAAGAAAGGAATTCATGTTTTGATTGGAAAGGTATTTGATTTTGATCAACTCGGTCCATGGCTTCTGCTCTTTTATAAGCCTCCAACCCAACTTTGCAATTAGAGCAACATTCATATTTCGGATATCTTTGATGCCTAAACCCCCAATCCGCTTTGGCTTACAGACCTGCTCCCAAGCTACTAAATGGTACCTAAACCTGTCTTCTGTGCCATGCCATAAAAAGTGCTTTTGGATTTTTTCAATGCTATTCACCACTACTGCTGGAATGCTGAACATCGACATGATATAAATAGGTAAGTTCGAAGAGTGCTTTTTATCAATAAACATTTGCCAAAGCACTTGAAAGTAAAGCACCTTTCCAACCAGAAAGTTTTTTTCTGAAATCTCTTAAGTAGATCATTCCAAACCTCATTAGAAACCTTACTAGTACTCATAGGGAGCCCTAGATAAGTAGCTAGAAGGGAGTTGATTGTACAACCAAGAATGAGAGCAATCTTTCTTTGCCTTTCAATAGGAGTATTGAAAAAGTAGACTGAGCTTTTGTCAAAGTTTACTTTCTGTCCCGAGGCTTCCTCATAAAATCTTAGAATAGTTTTGATAGCCTTAGCTTCAATGATTGAGGCCATCAGAAGTAGGATAGTGTCATCAAGCAAACTACTGGTGAGAGGAAACCTGATTGCAGAAGTAGGTTGAAAACCCTTTATCATACCAATATGAATAGATTTTGAAATAGATCGGCTTAAACTATCAGCCATTATGATGAACAACAAAGGGGATATGGGGTCCCCTTGGTGAATTCCTCTAGTGCTAGAAAAAAAACCAACTGGTTCTCCATTGACAACCACTGAGAATCTAGAAGAGGATATGCAAGATTGGATAATTTTCTTGAATTTATTTTGAAACCCAAACTTGGACAAAACCTCATCCATGAATTTCCAGAGACTCTGTCAAATTCCTTATGCATGTCTAACTTGATAGCCATCCCAACTTTTTTACTTTTATCCATTGAATGAATTGTTTCATGAACCATAATAACTCCATCCTGGATAATTCTACCTTGTATGAATCCGCTCTGCTGTTGGGAAATAATTTCCATTAGAAGAGGTTGTAGTCTAGTGGTTAAAATCTTTGTGAAGATCCTATAGACTACATTAACCAAATGATTGGCCTAAAATCCTTGAAATCCTTTGCATCCAACTTCTTAGGTGCAAGCACAATATGTGTATTATTTAACTCTTTTATTAGATTTCCAGTTCTGTAGAACTCATTTATAGCTTTCAGTAGATCTTCGGAGAAAATTTCCCAACATATTTGGAAGAAGTTTGCAGAGAAACCATCAGGGCCCGGAGCCTTATCCCCTTCTAGAGAAAAAATAGCTTTTTTCAACTCCTCAATGGTGACTGTTTTGGAAAGGCTCTTAAATCTCTCTTCAGCAACAAATTATTAGGAATGGAGTCTAAGAGAAAGGAGGCCGCTTGCTCATTATAGGAATTGTTCTCTGTGAGCAGATTCTTGTAGAATTTGAGGGCTTCAACTTTGATGTCCTTAGAATCCATAGTAATGGTACCATTTCCCTTGGAGACTTCAGTAATTCTACAAGCCCTATGCTTGAGGGTTGTCATATGAAAGTATTTTGTATTTCTATCTCCTGCCTTTAACCAGAGAGCTCTAGATTTCATTCTCCAAAAGGTTTCCTCACAGCTATTGATATTATGCAGGTCAGAGAGAAGCTTTTTTTCCTTTTGATGATCCTCAAAGGTCATACCTTTCATTGAGACTTTAAGCTCAAACTCTTCCAGTTGTTGTTTAAGCTCTTTCTTTTTTTCAAAAATATTACCAAAAACCTCTTTATTCCAGATTCTAACCTTTTGTTTCACATTTTTAACTTCTGAAGAAGTCTGAATTGGGCAGTTCTAGTCCCTTCCCAAGTCCACCACTCTTTAATTCTATCAAGAATGTCCTCATGTTCAAGCCACATCTTTTCGAATTTAAAATTGCAGTGGAAAGGTTTTGACCAATTGAAGAAATTAAGGGCAATAGGATTGTGGTCTGAACCCATTCTGGGAAGAGAGGAGAGATAAAAATTCTGATCTAAGATCCTAGTTAGTAGAAATGAGAGCTCTATCCAATCTAACCTGAATCATATTTTCCCCAATTCTTCTGTTAGACCAGGTGTATTGATTACCATGAAGTTCAATGTCCATAAGGTTAAGAGTCGATATGAAGCCTGCAAAATCTTCCATGCTGGTAGAGAAATCAGAGTTCCCTCCAAATTTTTCCCTGGATTTAAAGGAGTGTTAAAGTCCCCCATTATCAACTAGTTCGTATCCTCAAAGTTATTTGAAATGAGACTAACTCTTTCCATAGATTTCTTCTACCAGCAGTAGTATTAGGGGCATAAATATTGGAAAGAATCCAACTAGAATTATTCTCAAGGATTTTAAAAATTATAGCTAAATGATTCTGGGAGGATGAAAGCACATTACCATGAATAGTTTTAGTGTCCCAGAAGACCGCTAATCCTCCAGAAGCTCCTTGAGAATCAACAATAGCAAAGGCAACATTCTCCCAGAAAGACCTTTTGCAATCTTCAACAACTTTAGTTTTCATTTTTGTTTCTTGAATTAGAAGGATGTTGGGCCTACTTGATCTTTTGATTTCCTTAAGCATTCTTTGTTTAGGTCCCCCATTGAGTCCTCTAACATTCCAAGATATAACCTTCATTAAATTTTTTTGGGGATGTAGTTGCCGGATGGTTCAAAATCCTTTGAGTACCATCTGCAATTTCTTTCTCAGTCTCTTTTTTCCTTACTTCTCTCTTGGAGAGTCTACCTTTTCTATAAGTGACTCCAATATTTGCAGTTCTCTTGGTAGTAGCCCTTGTGATTCTTGAGGTGGAAGCTTCCCAACTTCCTATTTGTTTCTTTTTATCACTATAGAGTGATTCAGGAATTTCTTCAAACCCTTTTAGTCTTCGTTTCTTACTTCGCACTGTGATGAATCCATCTTTATCACATTCAGATAGGTTTTTCTTTAAAGTAGGAGTAATTTCTCCTTCTTTTCCTTTGTCAAAATCAAGCTGTTGAGCTATTAGAGGTGTGAGCTCCTCCATATCTGTAAACTCTTTATCCTGATTTAGATCTCTTGCTATGGATTCCAGAAGTTCTTTGGCTTTTCCTTGTCTCATCTTGTGTAGCTCCAGAGAGCTGTTCTTAGTTATCGAGTTCTTGATGAGGTAGAGGAGTGATTTTTTCCATCTCCTCTTCATTGGAAGTGGTTAGATGAATGTATACTTTTTCATTTCTTCATCCACTTCCATGCTCAACCTTATAGGATTTGTTTTCTCAAGTATCATTGTTTGATATTTTTCTATTTCCTTCTTAGCTTCTTCACCCTTTGTCGGTTCAATATATTTTTCCTTTTGGGCTTCAACATGCTTTTCCGACTGGGGATCTGGGTCTCCATAGTTTCCTATAAACTGGTGGCCTCTTTATTATGGTCTTAAACCTTTTTCCGGTCCTTGATTCTTAGATTCATCTACATGCAGTGATCCCTTGTATTTTGATCCTATCCATCGGTCAGAGAGGCTTTATCAACCTCATATGTCTGTTTTTGTCCTTGTTCTTCAGTATGATCAAAGGGTTTTTCCAGTTGTTGCTTCATTTTCTCAGAACATTTGCCGGCAAAATGCCCTAATTTATGGCATTTGTGGCATCTTAGCTGGAAAGCCTCATATTCTATTGGTTGTTTCCATGCCCCAAATTTGGATTGTAGAATGATGTGTTCAGGCAGCTCCTTTTCCATTTCAGATGAGACACAAAACCTTGCAAAGGCAAGTCTGGATCTATTTTTCGTAGGCCCATCTAGCCCGATTGGTGAACCAATCGATCTAGCAATATGAAGAAGGATCTCATCATCCCAGAGATGTAAGGGCAGCCCTGGGAGTCTACACCAGATGGGTATGGCATGTATGTTCTCAGTATTAGGGTTAAACCTGGGATACCATTTTTTCAGAAAAAGCCCCATATTTCCAATACACCAGGGACCACCCAATAAGACTGAATCCACATCAGCTTGTAGATTGAAGCGGGCTAGAAAAAAACCCTTTGCCATGGTGGTGATAATCAAATCTCCTTTTGGTTTCCATGGCGTATGGCCCATTTTCTTATAATATCGACATTGGGTCTTGATCCCAAAAACTTTCCAATGAGGGCGAGATTAGTTTTCTCTAGAGCTCTATGTAGACAACCGTCAGGCACTTGTATGTGGGTCACCCCCTCATTATCTTTTGTACTTTTAAAAATATTCAGTCTAGATGCAGGAGAAAGGGGACCCACATTTTTGTCAGGAGGTACCTTAACAATATCAGCCAGGCTCTAGATCCAATGCTAATACCTTTATTCGGTTCTCCATCTGTAAACGGTGCCTTATCAGCTTGTTCGCAGCCTCTTGAAAGACATTCAGTGGCCAGAGCGGCTGAAACCACACTCTCAAAACCCTCCCGCAGTCCTCCATGACATATTTAAAGTTGACAAATAAAAACATGTATTAATCATATTATACATATTACCATTATATTTCATAGTTTAGAGAGACAATACATACTTTATTAAGACATCAATATGTCATTCATAATATGTTGATGTTGTGAAAGTACCAATATCATCATAAAAATGTGATAATCTATAGTTGTACTATGCAAATGGATTAATTAATTAATCACGTTGCGATTAAGTTAAAGTTGAAATATCATTATTTCATAACTTCGCATTCGTTGTCCATAACAACATTGTTTCATTGTTCTCATTTATTTAAACTTGATAATAATGTTGTCATAAATATTGTTGTAATAAATTCCATTCAATAATTAATGATAATGATTGTCATAAAGTACCATCAAATTATTACAAAAAGTATAATTTTGTAATCAATTTCAAAAGTATATACTATTGTTAAAAACGTAAAATATTATTACAACTCACACAAGGATTACAAATAATAAATGTATTTATTAAACTCAATAAGGATGAATCCTTATTTATCATGAATAAACTACAATAGTTTTTAGATTATTACAGAAAGGTGGAATGCCTTATAAAATATATGAAATAAGGTTTCACTTTTTAACAAGTACAATGATCAATATTAAGATTTTCAATCAATAATACTTGATCAAATCACGTCATTAATATCCAATAATCATGTCAACTATTTACTCCATCTTGCATCTAAAGGAAAGAGGGAATATATACATCGTTAGTTCATCAATGGCATGGATTAACAACTCTCAATCATGTTGTTACATTACAAAGTGGTGAATATAATACAATTAACTTATAATGGAAATAATATCTTCTTCATACCATATTAAGTCTATATATATATACATATACATATATACATATACATACATACATACATACATACATATGTGTGTGTGTGTGTGTGTGTGTGTGTGTGTGTGTGTGCACATATATGTATATATATATATACATATGTATATGTATACATATGTACACACACACACACACACACACACACACACACACACACACACACACACACACACACACACACACACATATGTATATACATACATACATATATATATGTATATATATGTATATGTATGTATATATATGTATACATATATGTGTGTGTGTGTGTGTGTGTGTGTGTATACACACACACACATATATATATCTACATATATATATATATATATATATATATATATATATATATATATATATGTATACATACATACATACATACATACATACATACATACATACATACATACATACATACATATATATATATATATATATATATATATATATATATATATATATATATATGTATATATATATATATATATATATCTATACACACAGCACAACACACACACACACACACACGAATCGAAACGAATTAAACTTATTGAAGAATACCATGACTCCAACAAACATTAATTCATGATCAATGAGTAGTATCTTACCATCTTACCATCTTTACTTTGCGATTCACATACTTGAATTCAACATCACCAAACTAACATAACAAAGTCTAATTCTTTAAAACTAATAACAAAACCACATGTAACTAGAAATCATGTACACTATGATAGTAATCCTTGTAACTAAGGATATTTTTAAATGAAGTAAACATATTTCCATTTAGAAGAGGATAATTTTCAAGGATCCAACTTATAGATACACTGAGACAAAAATTATCACAACATACCTTTGTTCAAATTAATATACAATGATAACATAAGTGCCATCTAGCTAAATTCTCTATTTACATAATTTCACTTACAAGGAAAACTTTGTGGTCATTCAACTAAGGTTCCCTTAAGAACAACTAAAACCAAAACCCCTACAACTGAAATAGTTTGTGTACATGATGTATTTAATAATGGAACCAAATGGTGTTAATAATTTTATATTACCCAAAAAAACTATCTTTACACAAAAATTCCACTACGTGACCACTTCTATAAATCAAATAATTAAGAAGTGTATTCATTATATCAATCGATGAAGGTTGAAAAATCCTACAAATTTAATAAGAAGGATTCACAAATTTGTAGTAGTGAACAAAGTTTCTTCTATGCTAACCCATGTTTTGGGTATAATATAAATGATATTGGAGATTTTATTACTCCTATAGACAATTTCAAATAATAATCTAACTCCTATACATCAATAATAACCATTATCTAACACCACAACCAAATTGCTACATAGACAATAATGAAGATGATAGATTCATCGCTACAAAGCATACTCGTTTAGTGAAATCATATAAAAAATATAAAACCCATAAAAACAAGTAATTATTAAGCTTGTAATGCTCCAAATTCCCATAATGTATTTTAATTGCCACAAAATTTGCAAACAACAAGAAAAAAATAACATTCAATAACTATTTCATCCACAACATCCACAATTCTTGACGAAAAATAATGAAAGATATTAAAATCTTATTCATTTAGACTAGAAATTATTTGTGTCAAGCAAAACAAGACAAGTTAAATAAAGATAACTCATACCTATATCTTATTTTTAGTAAATAAGCATTTTAACCAGATCAAACAATCACAAGAGGCCATCAATTCGAACCCGGATGCAAAAAAACTTAAATAACTTCCATTTTTAAATTTTACAAGAATCCAAATAAGAAATAAAATACATTATTGTTTTTCTTTTATTTTCCAATCAATCGTAATTAAAAATAAAACAAACCAGGAAATAAAAAGACCCATTTAGTATTCAACTCATTCGAAATGAACAATAAGAGAGAGAGTCAAAATTCCATGTCTGGAAGTGGAAGATCTTTTGCAAATTTTCTTATTTTTTCCTGATCAAATATCCAAAAAATAGCAATTGACTAATCAAGAGGAGAATACCCTATTTAAGATTTTAAGCTCTCATCCTCAAGATTTTCCTTGGGAATAGAGTGATATGAAGGGTATTCATCATAAAATTTACACACATCACATTTATACAACTAATTCCAAACTAGTTAGGTAACCCAAACCAGTTTTCACTGGCTCTATCATACGACTCAAATTCATAGTTCTCTTTTACACATTCATCTAACATAAGATCAAGAATTTAAGTTCATGAATGCATTGTTTTAGCTAGTTCATGATCACTTTGCTTGTTTCTAATTGGATCGTGCAATTGGCATTGATAGGACTAGGATCATAGACTTCCACATGATAAGATAAAATATCTTCATCCTCGAAGAATAAACATAGTTCCATACCATGTCCCGAGTAGCATGTGAGACCAATCTGAGGAAAATATCTACCCACCATAGCAGTTGAAATCTTTGGAGAGGTAAAGGGTGAATAATGGTGGCAATTATACCATAGAAATATCCTACAATATGTTTAGAATTGGGAAAGCATGCAAGATGAATTCAAGATCTTTTACTACACCCAAGACTTGTACTATTGATCCATCAACTTATAAAACACCCTTAGAAATTGGATTTGTATGAATATATGAGATATATCCTATCTTCTTTGGCATAAATGAAGTACTAGCACTGAAATCTATCATGTAATTGTGAAAAAGGTGCTTTCCAACTATGAGATACATGTAGAAAGGAGGAGGCTTGATTATTGAACTTACTTGTTCCTCCTTTGGATGACATATGGTGAGCTGTGACATATAATTTGTGCATGAAAGTTTCAGAGGTAGAATTTGGTTCAATGCTTCTTATAAGAGATCCCTTTGAGATGGGATAGAGAGGAGTCCCACATTGTGACATTAATATTTTTCCTTTTCACTTGTTCCACATTGTTGATAGGAATACCCATGGCTCTCTACTATGAAGGAATAATATGCTCTTTTTCCTTTTCTTTATTAGCGAGAGGTTGTTTGATAGGTGGATTTGGAAAATTATGTAGTTCTACAGTGTTGCATGGGTTTTATGTTTCTCACAGAACTTTTTTATCTTTATAGATGTTGAGTGACCAGTAGCAAAATGGATGAGGTTGGATTTATGCCCAAGTCTACGAATTGATTTGAAGTTCATGTGGAAATGGGGCAACAGGAGGAGGAAATATCACATCTATTTTCCACTTTTAAGACCTTTTTGATCCACTAAATTAAGTTGTGGCCTATATGAGCTGCATATAGCTTTATTAATTGCACATAATTCTTCAAGTCTAAAGAGTGTGAATTTGGGTTTGGGGTAAACTCTTGAACCTCATTTGCATTACTTGTTGAAGGATCTGCAGTTGATTCTTGTGAGTAGAATTGAGCTTGAACCATAATATATTTTTCTGTAAGGAAATTAGGAATTCATTGCATCCTCCCATGTATATTGATTATGGGTTTGATCTTAAGGATAAGACCACTAAAAAAATTTGGTCACATTATTTTTAACTAGAACAATGGCTTTGCTTAAGTTAGGAGTAGGTAGGGGCTGCAGATTTTCATTTGGAAATTTTCTTGGTGGGTAATTCTAAGGAAATATTTAATTATGATATTCAAATCCTTATTGCAGATAACCTAGGGGAGGGTTTGGATAATTATTTGGAGCTTGAGCTTGATGTCTCTTGAGAGAGATAATCTCATTTGTTATATTTTAAGATAAACACTAATGTTTTTAATTTCTTCTTATTTGATAGAGGAAACAAATGTGGAAGCAGATGATGAAGCAAATGTTTGAGGAATGGGAGAAAAAATAGGTGGGGTATAATGCATAAATTTAGGGAAAATGGACATAGACAATCCAGGGGCTAAGTTTCCTACTTGGAATAAATAATTTTCAACTGTAATGGCTATTGCATAGGCATTTGGTAACTTAATAAAACCCATAGATTGAATCATTATTGCTACATCAGAATGTAGATCTATAAGAAAATATAAGAATGAACCTTGTGGGGTTGGTCTTAACAACACTATGTTTCTATCCCATGTTCTCTCGGAAAATGAAGCTGAAATATTCCATGAGCTCATTTGGAGCACATTTGATTGCTATAACTTTCTATAACAATGATATACAATATTTGATTTCTCCTTAAATTTTTGACAAAGATACGTTCCAAGCTCATCCCAATTATGAATGGAAGTATGTCTCAAGCTTCTATACCATTAAATTAATTTAGCTTTTAATTAAAAAGTAAGAAGCCTAATTGCAATATCATCTTCTATAACTAGATGAATTGAATAAATATTTGTAACATCTTGAATATGATCATTTGGAGTAGTAAGGTTTTCACTAGTGAATGAAGGGATACTTTTAATGGAAGACAACCGGTATATCATGTTCGATATTTAGTGCTAAGGAATGCCACCATTAAAGTTGATGAATGGAAAAATTATTTATGTGCTATGATTGGAATGAGTCTTAAAACTCTAGAGGACAACAAGAAATGCCTACTAAGAGGACGAGTAAAAAAATATATATTTGGAGGAGATAGTGATATTTGAGTTTCTATGCCTCTTCTTTTTAGCCTTGGTGAAAACTAAAAATATTCAAAAGGAGCACTACTTATCGCACTTTGTCTTGTCTATATTCTTGTCATGAAAAGGGGAACTAGGATTCTTAAAATCAAGAGGTTTAAAATTGTAATTCGCTAGATGTGTTACAAAAATGCATCCAAAGGATGAATCTCACAAAATACACATCAAAATTAGGTGAAATAATGAGGCTAAATTTTTCAAAGTCCCACCAGTGTGCAAAAATTACTAGAGCTCAAAATTGCACCCTTTTTTTGAATCATGAAGATTTAGGATTTTGAGGAAACATGGGACTGTATTGAAGTGTGGGAATTATATCTTGAGACATAGCTCTATAGAAGGCTAACTTCCTTGCTATGGGGATTTGGGAAAACCTTCACAACACACCTACTTCTAATGCTAAAACTACTCCTAAGTTAATTCCTACTCTAATCATTCCAAGGGACAAGGGAGAGATAGATGTAATAAAGTTAAATCGTAAGATAAGGGGAAGTGATAACACTAAAATAAGGTGGAACTTACCCAAATAAAAATGACACTGAGATGAAAACACGAGGCTAGGATTATAGGACCCACAAAGTTCATATGTAAATAAATAAAAGAAAATAAAAAATGTGTGAGAGAAAATATTCACATCAAACACTATATATTCAAAGGAAGGAAGTAAACCACACTTTCATTAATCAATATTTTGAGCTTACATATATAGAAAAGTAAAGAAAATGTCATTCAAATGTTATAAAGGTTGACAACATGAAAATTTGAGTTTCACAGATAAGAGCTCAAATTATGTTATAAAAGGAAAGAGGGATAAGAACCCTTACAAAGTTTGCAAGAAGTTATATTTATACAAATTCATAGGTAAGGAGAGAGAGGAGGAGAATGGAAAATAACCACCAAGCTGGAAATTACTACTCTAAAAATGTATTGAATGAGTTTGGGCACCATGAAATCTTGCAAAGTTTTCTTGTAATACAAGTATGGTCACCTCAATGAAATAACCAACCACAACATGACCCGTAAGTATATCACATGCCATTATACTACATAGAACGACATCATGCTTCACTAAATAATGGTGGTTGGGGTGGTTGGCTCTTTGGTTTGGATTTCAGCGTGGTTTTCACCATGTCCCATGACTTTCACAAGGGTATTTCAAAATTTTCACTTCTCGCGAACCTTCAAAACTTCCACCCCATTGTCTTGATGAGCATAAGTACTTTGTATAACCCGTGAAGGTCTACCCTTTTTATTTTTAGCTTTTATCCCTTTCATCTACTTTCAAACTCATTTCACGAGTTTGAGAAAACCCGTAGAATGTTACAATTTAATGATCCCATATAGAACTACTAGCTAGTGTATCCTGTGGCTTTTGAAATTAGCTGGTTTCTTACATTTACCATAGATAGACAAGTCTACTATACTTGTTAGGACTTCTACTGACTAGGGACATATTTCCTTAGTGTTTGCAAAAATTGAGAAAATGCTTTGCACAACACTAAATTTCAACAATTTCTACCTAAGTCCTTGTGTTTCTCATTCCTTTGTTTCAAGGGTTTGAGAAAACATGTAGAGTACTAAGTTCCTTTACCATGCACGCAGTAAACCGAATCGTCTCCAAAGCAGATTTTATAGAGCACAAAAATGGTTAAGACCATTTGATGAGTTTTCAAAATTACATGGGGAGTAATTTTGGACAATACTCACACAACTTGTAATTACCTACAAAAATTAGAAATTATAGCTTAAAATCATAAATTCAAGCCTCCATCTCCCATGGTTTTGACCTCTTAACCTTAGGTTTCCCCATGGCCAACACCATCACCCATGAGTGATGGTGTCGGTTTTTGATTTTCCATAGATGATGCCATCACATACAGACAATGTCTTTGGGTATATATACTTTACCTTATTTATGATAAACCATTGCAAAAACATCACTTGTAACATATATGAAGGTACTTATAGCTCACATATTTTCACACTATTTTACAATTATTTTCTAAGTTGGAGTCTTAGAACTTACCTTTATGCATCTTGGGTCACCATAGCGAGTTAGAAATACATATATTATTGTTGATATTTCCACTTCTACACCCATAGATATTATATCTCAATGTTATTATATCCGAGGAGGATTATGTATAAGTGGTCACACACACACAATAGGTAGGTATTTATAACCATCTTTAGTATATTTCTTACACATGTTTGTTGTATGTTGGCCATTCATTTCTATAGACTAGAGTAGGTATATGTTTTATTTGATATAATGCATTGTCTTATTATATTATGTTCCTTGGCTTTATCCACCCCTTGATTACTTTCATTTTGAATCATAGTGGGATACCTATATTTAGCTTAGTTTTAGGCCTTGGAATCTTATATCTATCCTAGGGTTAGGATTTGTACGCTATAGAATTAGGATACTAGAACTCTGTGAGCACATTTGTAACTACATATTGTGTCCATACATCAATTAGATCCCTACATTTGAGAACCCATATGAGAACCTGTCTTTTTCCCTTCCTACAAATATCACTATAATGAGATATTACGGGAGTTTGTATTTTTACATCTAAGATGTTTCCAAGAAAACATCTTTGAGCAATTTGATTTGAATTTATGCTTGAGATATCTCTAAGGAAACAACTTATAGGATTTTTAAATTCAAGTTATCAATGTAGTGATATCTAATGGTAAAATGAGATTATATTTATTTTTAAGATCCTTATACAACAAGATATTGAGCATATGCTAATGATAATTAAATTTTAATTTTCAAAGGAAGCATTCTATTTTTGTCATCTAAACTTTGGTAATTAGATATTTTTTTTTAATATTTCTATCCAATATCACACATGCATAAATCTCAAAATAATCTATATATCCTTTTTTTAATAACTTCCTAATACTTACTAAATTGTGTTCCAAAGTATGAACATACTATGCACTTGGAATATATATTTTTTTCACCTTGCTTAGTTTTAATATTGAATGTTATTTTTCCCATAAATGATACTTTATTATCATTTACTAATTTTATTTTGATTCAATAAATTCATCCCCATTTGCAAAAATCTCAAGTTACATATCTAGTCATGTGATTACTACATCTACTATATAAAAATTAAATGTTCTTCATGTTTTCTTTTCCAAACTTTGCAAGTTAAAAACATTGAATCATGACTATCATTTGTAGATTGCTTTTTTGTGGAGAAAATTTCCTTCTGTCTACTCATATGAAACTATTTTTTCACACTCATTTTCTTAACGTCCATAGTTTTTAGAGTAATTACATTGGACACGATATTTTTCATACCTATTACGATGAGTGTGGTTGTGATTTTTGACTCTATCTATTCTAATAAAAATGGTAGAAATTTTTATTATTTAATTCAACCACCATAAGATGTGTTGGTTCTTCTACCCCCTCTTTGGAAATATCATCCTATACCTCTTTTGAAACTTGACCTTCCTCTTCCTGTATTGAATAAAAATTGTAATTCAAATGTATATTGAAGAGGAAAACTCATTATTCTGTTCAACATTTTATCATGGGATAACATGGATATCATAAAATGCTCTACGATGAACCATGCAAAATCCTTGGAGTCTTTTATGGAAACTATAGTGGAATTATACCTAGTAGGTAAAATTCTAAGGATTTTTTCTACAATCCTATCATCATCTAATGTCTCACCATGAAACCTAATCTAATTTACTGAAAACTAAATCTAAATAATAAGAATATTTTCAAAATATCTCCAAAGAATTTACAACTTAATTTTAAAAACATTTTTTGTACCTTGATATTCAGTTTGAAGGCTCTCCCACACTTGTTTAGATATAGTTTCTTCTGAAAAATTAGAAATTATAGCTTAAAATCATAAATTCAAGCCTCCATCTCCCATGGTTTTGACCTCTTAACCTTAGCGTTTCCCCCGTGGCCAACACCATCACCCATGAGTGATGGTGTCAGTTTTTGATTTTCCATAGATGATGCCATCACATACGGACAATGTCTTTGGGTATATATACTTTACCATATTTATGATAAACCATTGCAAAAACATCACTTGTAACATATATGAAGGTACTTATAGCTCACATATTTTCACACTATTTTACAACTATTTTCTAAGTTGGAGTCTTAGAACTTACCTTTATGCATCTTGGGTCACCATAGCGAGTTAGAAATACATATATTATTGTTGATATTTCCCCTTCTACACCCATAGATATTATATCTCAATGTTATTATATCCGAGGAGGATTATGTATAAGTGGTCACACACACACAAATAGGTAGGTATTTATAACCATCTTTAGTATTTTTCTTACACATGTTTGTTGTATGTTGGCCATTCATTTCTATAGACCAGAGTAGGTATATGTTTTATTTGATATAATGTATTGTCTTATTATATTATGTTTCTTGGATTTATCCACCCCTTGATTACTTTCATTTTGAATCATAGTGGGATACCTATATTTAGCTTAGTTTTAGGCCTTGGAATCTTATATCTATCCTAGGGTTAGGATTTGTACGTTATAGAATTAGGATACTAGAACTCTTTGAGCACATTTGTAACTACATATTGTGTCCATACATCAATTAGATCCCTACATTTGAGAACCCATATGAGAACTTGTCTTTTTCCTTCCTACAAATATCACTATAATGAGATATTATAGGAGTTTTTATTTTTGCATCTAAGATGTTTCCAAGAAAACATCTTTGAGCAATTTGATTTGAATTTATGCTTGAGATATCTCTAAGGAAACAACTTATAGGATTTTTTTAATTCAAGTTACAATGTAGTGATATCTAATGGTAAAATGAGATTCTATTTATTTTTAAGATCCTTATACAACAAGATATTGAGCATATGCTAATGATAATTAAATTTTAATTTTCCAAGGAAGCATTCTATTTTTGTCATCTAAACTTTTGTAATTAGATTTTTTTTTATATTTCTATCCAATATCACACATGCATAAATCTCAAAACAATCTATATATCCTTTTTTAATAACTTCCTAATACTTACTAAATTGTGTTCCAAAGTATGAACATAGTATGCACTTGGAATATATATTTTTTCACCTTGCTTAGTTTTAATATTGAATGTTATTTTTCCCATAAATGATACTTTATTATCATTTACTAATTTTATTTTGATTCAATAAATTCATCCCCATTTGCAAAAATCTCAAGTTATATATCTAGTCATGTGATTAATACATCTACTAGATAAATATTAAATGTTCTTCATGTTTTCTTGTACAACTTTGCAAGTTAAAAACATTGAATCATGATGACTATCATTTTTAGATTGGTTTTTGTGGAGAAAATTTCCTTCCGTCTACTCATTTGAAACTATTTTTTCACAATCATTTTCTTAATGTCCATAGTTTTTAGAGTAATTACATTGGACATGATATTTTTCATACCTATTACGATGAGTGTGGTTGTGATTTTTGACTCTATCTATTCTAATAAAAATGGTAGAAATTTTTATTATTTAATTCAACCACCATAAGATGTGTTGGTTCTTCTACACCCTCTTGGAAATATCATCCTATACCTCTTTTTAAACTTGACCTTCGTCTTCCTCTATTGAATAAAAATTGTAATTCAAATGTATATTGAAGAGGAAAACTCACTATTCTATTCAACATTTTATCATGGGATAACATGGATATCATAAAATGCTCTACGATAAACCATGCAAAATCCTTGGAGTCTTTTATGGAAACTATAATGGAATTATACCTAGTAGGTAAAATTATAAGGATTTTTCCTACAACCCTATCATCATCTAATGTCTCACCATGAAACCTAATCTAATTTACTATAAACTAAATCTAAATAATAAGAATATTTTCAAAATATCTCCGAAGAATTTACAACTTAATTTTAAAAACGTTTTTTATACCTTGATATTCAGTTTGAAGGCTCTCCCACACTTGTTTAGATATAGTTTCTTTGAAAATATTGGAAAGATGGATTTGTTTATTTATTTTTGTGTGATATATAATTCCTTCATTCCTATATTTTTTTATCTTTCAACATATACCTATTTTCTTGTGTTAATGATTGAATCATTCCCTAATTGGAAATCTCTACAAACCCATATTTAACTAGCTCCCACACTTCTTGATATAACAAAAATAGTCTTCTTCTTTATGCTCTACTAGTCATAATTATTCCAATCAAAGATGGTATTTTGAGGTTGTGAAAGGGTGGTGCCACTCATGCCTGCCATTATAAACTATGTTGGAAAATAAATCACATGTCTAAGCTCATATACTAATATGAAGGATTGAAATTGAATCCTTCCTTGAGGACGTCGGATAAAAAAATGAAACAAGAAATTATATGTTTATATACATGAAATGGGAAACAAACATAAACTCAAATATTTGCAAAATTAAAAATCCTATTAAAGTTTAGTTCTTTTCTTCTTGGTTCCAAAATACAAAGATAGACCTCTCATTTGTAGATCTATTCAACCTTTTACCTGGATTCCTTTCTTCCTCTACATGCAAAGGAATGCATTTGAACTACATAAATCAGCCACATCGATAAGGATTTGATGAGATTTACATTAATGATAAAATATTCTCCACTTTACTAATTGCATTGAATAAAATGTCAATATTGAATGTAAATATGTCTTATGCAATAAGTTTTGAATTTGAAGGAGCTGCATATAATTAATGTAGATAGGTGAGATTACACATATTCCAACATGGAATGATTTTTAGTATTGACATTAAGGGATTTTTTCAAAACAACTCTATCAAGTAATGATTCTCAACATGAATTTAGTGCAAGGATCATAATCAATTAGCAATACAAACACTTGCAAGGTAAAATATATTCAGAAATATGATCTTCGTATGGATTCATTTATTACAATGCCTTGTCATTTTATATGCCTCTAGTAACAATTACTAATAATATTGAGTATAATTGAATATTAACAGTTAATTTTTTTCATTCTTAGAATTCCTAAACCAATTAATATTCAACATTCTTGAAAATTTTCATGTCCTTTAAATATATTTTTGTTTTGATGTTATAAAAATGATAAAAATATATTAAAATATACAATACAAAGAACAGATTAAAAAAATATTTGAAAAACTATTTAAAAAAAAATCATCCCATAATAACCTATCCACTAAAATATAATGTTTAATTGATTACTATACAATCATTAAGGAGAAACATTTTATAGTAAATTAACTCCCAAAATAAATTTTTTCCTTTGGCTAGCTATCGAGGCGGGATCCTTACCACCGACAACCCGATGAGAAGAGGATTTATAATGCCTAATAGGTGTCATCTTTGTAAGAAAGATTTTGAAGATATCAGCCATCTGTTCATTCATTGTGAGTATGCTACCAAAATATGGAGTTTTTCCCTCTCTAAATTTGAAGCTCTTTGGGTGATGTCAAAGGATCTAAATCAGCTATGGACTCAATGGAACCCACCCTTAGGAATTGTGTTGTCAAAAGGATCTCGAAGCTGGTTATCCTCATTTAACTGGAGGATATGGAAGGATAGAAATGATATTCTCTTCAGAAATAAGAAGCAAAACTATAAACTTAGTATTGGTAAAATTTCTAATGGTATCAAAGAGAACATTGCTAGATTTAAACCCCCTAAGAATAAGAGATATCTAGAGAATGAAGATTATATCTTATCCAACTGGCAGATTGGAACCGTCAATAGCCATAGCAATTCTGGGAATAACATTGATAGATCTTTGATTAAATGGAATCCTCCTGATTTTAATTGGTTTAAGTTGAACTTTGATGGGGCCTCTAAGGGGAACCCTGGGATTGCGGCAGGGGGAGGAGTGATATGGGATCATAAAGGTAGTTTGATTGCTGCGTATGCTGGGAAAATGGGAATT
This sequence comes from Taxus wallichiana var. yunnanensis, assembly GCA_018340775.1. Classification (NCBI taxonomy): domain Eukaryota; kingdom Viridiplantae; phylum Streptophyta; class Pinopsida; order Cupressales; family Taxaceae; genus Taxus; species Taxus wallichiana. Next base: position 693,692,120 of record CM031244.1, on the reverse strand, counting down.
CAAACCAATCATTTTGCCGAAGCATTATCTACTTTATGGGGCATGAGAATTGCCAGAATCAAAATATCCAGAACCTCATTATTGAAGGGGACTCCCTGAATATCATTAATCTCCTTAAACAATGCTCATCTCCAAGTTGGAGCATCAAGGATTTTATCTCAGAGTCCATAAGTATTTGTCAAACATTCAATAACATCAGGATCATGCATACTTACCGGGAGGGTAATAAATTGGTAGATGCACTAGCTAATTATGGCATTAATGTTAATCACATTGTTTGGGATAACAATAGCATCCCTAAGCAGCTTCAAAACAACATTCATGCGGATTTCTATACGCACGTAATTTCTTGAGTTGAGTTATGATTATTGGGCATGGATCAGTATCAATAAAACTCCCACACGTGTTCACTTAAAAACTATGATTATGCAAATCTTGTCGAATAATCAAGATAGTGTGAAGTATATGGGGAAGTTAAAGTGGAGTTACATTGATATGAAAATCGCGCATGCGGACAACACTGTGCATGCTAAAATTTGGATACAAGGCTCCATGGATACCGAAGATAGTAATAATGTAATTGATGATAGGGAGTGGGCTAGCAAAAAGGCCATTATTCCCACATGCGAACTTTCACAAGCTCAGATCAGCAGGCACGCAGATGTTCGTGGGAAGAGCAACGGCTCTCATTTTCAACATTGTGCGGATTACAACAGTAAAAAGTAGACTGGCTTCAGCGCTCCCAAGGATTTTGGAATTTGTTGCAAACAGTTAAGCACGGTGAAGATGGGGGGTCCCCCTTGCCAAATTGAGCCTAGTGCGGACCCGGATTGGAAGGATAATGTAGAGCTATGGAATATACTCAGCAAGGGTGGCATCACCAACTTCATGGAGAAGGTTCAGGGCCATGATCAAAGCATCTCAGTGCATTTTGCGAAGGATTGGAAGGAGCAAACTGTGGAATATGGGGGGTAGAAGATCTTGGTCAATGAGGAGCTTATTGCTGAAGCGACCAGCCTTGGCATGGAGGGCTACCATTTTTTTAACAAAAGGGTCGACAGAGATGCTGAAGAGAGGAGATTTGTGGAGGGATCTGAGAAGCTGATCCATGTTTCGCGGGCCTACTTGTTAGCTCGATCCCTCCGCCTTATGATGAGGTCACTCGCATGATGATACAATTCATTTCTTTGGAAGGGAGGTTTGTCACCGTACCTACTAAGCACCTTATCTTTCTCAACCACTTCCGAAGGAATCGCATGGTTTGTTTCCCCCATTATTTGTTGAACTCTCTTGAGTGCTCCATTTTGGAGTTTCAAAAGCATACCCGGGTGGTTCCTTTGCACCAGGGGATTATTTTTCTACTGCATAAATTTTGTCTTCTTCGGTATCCTGGTCTCCCTTCCTCCCCTAGCTCAGTTCCCCCTCTGCCGGGTTCTACCGCTGCTAGCCCCGTTTCTCCACCCTCTACCCCCACCACCACTGCTGTCACCCCCTACCGGCCATCCAAGCTTCATCTTCCATTCCCCCTACTGCTGCTCCCACCCCCTTCACTTCCACCTCGGCCAGGCCGGTCACCAGGTCCTCTAGAAGGCTTAACCTCGATACTCTTGTTGTGGGGAAGGGTCCTCATGAAATTGAAATTACACATGACCTCCTAAATATTAGCAGTGCTAGTCCCCGGGATGTGCATATGGAGAGCTCTACAAAAAGGCTGGAAGCCTTAGAAGCTGATATGAAGCTGTTGAAGGATGAGGTTAAGAACTTGGCAAAATAGAAAGGTAAGAGGAAGAAGGAGGAGGAAGTGATTATTGATAACAGCCAGATTGAAGATATATACAAGAAGCTAAACTCCTTAGACTCCCGTTTAGGGAAGGCCAAAACTCGGCATGATTACAATATGGCCATTTTTAGTGCGATTGAGGAGTTCATTGAGCAGCATGTCCGAAGTGTCTCCAATCTCAGTGGAGTTTCGCAATGCTTTGGGGCACTGATAAGGAAAGCAAAAGGACCATTGATTAGCTGGATAAGACTGACGCTGCCCACATGACAACTTTGGGAATGTTCAAATCCTGGAAGAACATCAAAGCCAACATCGACAAAGCTGCCAAGAAATAGTTGTAGATGCTTTAGCTGCTCTTGTTTGTTTTTTTTTGCTATTTTTTTACGTTTTTTGCAGAGTTTTTGTTGTTTTGTCTTGATGGGGTAGCTATTTTTGGCTACTTTGGGCTTCATTGTCACACTTGGATTCTGATCCTTCTTTTTCTGGTTTTAATTCCTATTCTGGCTCCTAGGCCTTCTTTTGTACACAAGGGTATAGTCCCTTTCAAAAAACTATTTGCCAATAATAAAAAAAACATTTTACAATAAATTTTACTATCAATAGGTGGGGGCTTCTAATAGAATTGCAAAAATTAGTGTTTAATTAGACTTGGAATATGAAGTTGAAGTCTTCCATGAGATCATTTGGAGCACATTTGATTACTATGAATTTCTATAATGGAATTTTACTAGCTTTCTCCTCAATTTTTTGACAAAGAGACGTTCCAAGCTCATCCCAATTATGAATGGAAGTAGGTATTAAGTTTCTATACCATTAAATTAATTTACCTTTTAATGAAGAAGGAAGAGGCCTAACTACAATATCATCTTCTATAACTAGATGAATTGAATAAACATTTGCAACATCTTGAATATGATCATAGGGAGTAGTAAGGATTTTTATAGTGAAGGAAGGTATACTTTTAATGGTAGATACCGGTATATCATGTTGGGAATTTAGTGCTAAAGGAATACCACCATTTAAGTTGATGAATGGAAAAATTATTTATTTCGATATGATCGGAATGGGTCTTAAAAATCTAGAGGACAACAAGAAAGGCCTAAAAAGAGGAGTAAAAGGAGTTATATTTAGAAGAGATGATGATATCTGAATTTCTCATCCTTCTCTTCTTAGCCTCGGTGAAAACTACAAATATTAAAAAGGATCACTACTTAGTGCACTTTGTCTTGTCTATATTCTTGTCATGAAAAGGGGAACTAGGATGCTTAAAATCAAGAGGTTTAAAATTATGTTTCACTAGATGTGTTAAAGAAATTCCTCTAAAGGGTGAATCTCACCAAGAACACATCAAACTTAGGTGAAATAATGAGGCTAAAATTTTCAAATTCCCACCAGGTGTGCCAAAACTGTTGGAGCTCAAAATTACATCCTTTTCTGAATCATGAAGATTCAGGATTTTGAGGAAACATGGGACTCGTATCGAAGTGTGGGATTTATAGATTGAGACATAGCTCTAGAGAGAAGGCCAAATTTCTTTCTTTGTGGATTTTGGAAAACCCACATAACACAACCTACTTATAATGCTAAAAATACGCCGAAGCTAATTTCTGCTCTAATAATTCCAAGGGACTAGGGAGAGATAATGTAAGAAATGTAAATCCTAAGCTAAAGGGAAATTATAACACCAAAAAAGGTGTAACTTCCCCAAAAACAAAAACAAATAAAAGAAAATTAAAAATGTGAAAGGGAAAAGTATTAAAATAAAACACTATATATTCAAAGGAAGGAACCACACTTTCATTAATCAATCCTTTGATCTTACATATAGAGCCAAGGAAATAAAATCCCATTAGCACGTTTCAAAGGTTGAGAACATGAAAATTGAGTTTCATAGATTATAGCTCAAAATTATGTTATAAAAGGAAAGAGGGATAAGAAACCTTACAAAGTTCACAAAAATTTATATTTATACAATTTCATGCTAAGGAGAGAGAGGAGGGAGAATGGAAAATAACTGCAAAGTTGGAAATTACTGCTCAAAAATGCATTGAATGAGTTTGGGGACCATGAAATCTTGCAAATTTTGCTTGTAGTATAGGCATGGTTGCCTCCAAATGAAATAACCAACCACAACATGACCCTTGAGTATATCACATGCTGTTATACTACATGGAATGACATCATACTTCACTAAATTATGGTGGTTGGCTCTTTGGTTTGAAGTTTGGCACATTTTTCACCATGTCTCGAGTCTTTCGAAGGGTATTTCAAAATTTTCACTTCTTCAAACCTTCACAACTTCCATCCCACTGTCTTGATGAGTGGAAGTACTTTGTACCACCTATGAAGGTCTAACCTTTTTATTTTCATCTTTTAGCCCTTTCATCTACTTTCAAACTCGTTTCATGAGTTTGAGAAAACCAGCTGAATGTTACAATTTAATGAACTCATAGAACACCAAGCTAGTGTTTTGTGGCTTTTGAAAATAGCTGGTTTCTTGCATTTACCATGGATAAAGAAGTCCATTGTACTGCTATGACTTATACTACTAGGGACTTATTTCCTTAGTGTTTGCAAGAATTGAAAAATTCCGGAAAACACTAAATTTCAAAAATTTCTACCTAATTCCTCGTGTTGCTCATTTCTTTGTTTTGAGGGTTTGAGAAAACCCATGGAATACTAATTTCTGCACCACATAGTAAATGAATCAGTCTCTCGTGGCTTTTCTAGAGCACAAAAATGGTTAATTCCATTTGATGAGTTGTTCAAAATTACATGGGGAGTAATTTTGGACAATACTCAACATAACTTGTAATTACCTACAAAAATTAGAAATTATAGCTTAAAATCATAAATTCAAGCCTCCATCTCCCATGATTTTCACCTCTTAACCTTAGGGTTTCCCCTATGGTCAACACCATCACCCATGGGTGATGTTGTCAATTTTTGATTTTCCATAGATGATGACATCACATAGAGACAATGTCCTCGGTATATATACGTCACCTTATTTATGATAAACCGTTTCCAAAAAATCACTTTTACCATATATGAAGGCACTTATAGCTTACATATTTTCACACTATTTGACAATTATTTTCTCGACTTGGAGTATGAGAACTTACCTTTATGCATCTTGGGTCACCAAAGCAAGTTAGAAATATATATATTCTTGGAGTCCGATATTTTCCCTTCTACACCCATAGATATTATTTCTCAATGTCATTATATCCAGTGAGGATTATGTATAAGTGGTCACACACACACGCACGCACACACACACAAACACACACAAAATAGGTTAGTATTTATAACCATCTTTAGTATTTTTTCTTACACATGTTTGTTGTATGTTGGCCATTCATTTCTATAGACCGAGTAGGTATATGTTTTCTTTGATATATTGTATTGTCTTATTGTATTATGTTACATGGATTTATCCACCCCTTGGTTACTCTCATTTTGAATCATAGTAGGATACCTATCTTTAGCTTAGTTTTAGGCCTTGGAATTCTATATCTATCCTAGGTTTAGGATCGGTACCCTATAAAATTAGGACACTAGAACTCCCTAAGCACATTTTTATCTACATAATATCTCCATACATAAATTATATCCCTACATTTGATAAACCATATGAGAACCTATCTTTTTCCCTTCTTACAAATATCACTACAATTAGATATTTTTGGAATTTTTTAAAAATCTAAGATGTTTGCAAGAAAACATCTTTGAGGAATTTGATTTGAATTTATGCTTGAGATATTTCCAAGGAAACAAATTATAGGATTTTAATTCAAATTGCAATTGTAATATCAATGTAGTGATATCTTATGGGAGAATCAGATTCTATTTATTTTTAAGATCCTTAGACAACAAGATATTGAGCATATGATAATGATAATTAAATTTGAATGTTCAAAGGAAACATCCTATTTTTGTAATCTCAACTTTTGTAATTAGATTTTTGTTTTTTCTATATTTCTATCCAATATCACACATGCATAAATACCAAAATAATCTCTATATACTTTTTTACTAACTTCCCAATACTTACTAAATTTTGTTCCAAATTAGGAACATAATATGCTTTTAGAATTTTTTTCCACCTTGCTTAGTTTTAATATTGAATGATATTTTTCCCACAACTGATACTTTATTATCATTTAATAATTTAATTTTGATTCAACAAATTCATCCCCATTTACAAACATATCAAGCTACATATCTAGTCGTGTGATTATCGCATCTACTATCTAGTCATATGATTCTTGTGTTTGTTTGTTCGACATTGTAAGTTAAAAACATTGAATCATGACTATAATTTGTAGATTGGTTTTTGTGGAGAAAATTGCCTTCTATCTACTCATATGAAACTATTTTTTCACACTCATTTTCTTAATGTCCATAGTTTTTAGAGTAATTACATTGAACACAATATTTTTCATACCTATTCTGTGAGTGTGGTTGTAATTTTTGAAATATATATATTATACTAAAAATGTAGAAATTTGTATTATTTTATTCAACCACCATAGGATGTGTTGGTTCTTCCCCCTCTTTGGAAACCTATCTTTTGAAACTTGATCTTCCTCTTCCTCTAATGACTAAAACTTGCAATTTCAATGTATATTCGAGAGAAAACTGACTATATTATTAAAAATTTTCTCATGGGATACCATGGATGCCATAAAATGATCTACAAAGAACCACATAAAATCCTAGACTCTTTTATGGAAACTACAATGGAATCATACCTAGTAGGTAAAATTCTAAGGATATTTTCTACAATCCTATTATCATCTAATGTCTCACCATGGGACATAATCTAATTTACTAAACAATAAATAAATATAATATGAATCTTTCATCTACATATTTTCAAAAAATATATTCAAGAATTTACAACTTAATTTTAAATTTTTTTCTTGTACCTTGATATTCGGTTTGAAGGCTCTCACACACTAGTTTAGATGTAGTTTTGCTACAACTCTTGGAGAGATGGATTTTTAATTTCTTTTTGTGTGATAAATAATGCCTTCATGCCCATATTTTTATCTCTTTCAACATATTACTATTTTCTTGTGTTAATGATTGAATCATTGCCTAGTTGGAAAGCTGTACAAACCCATTTTTAACTAGCTCCCACACTTCTTGATGTAAAAAACATTTCCTTATTTATGCTCTACTAGTCGTAATTCTTCTAATCAAAGATGGGATTTTGAGGTTGTGAAAGGAAGGTGCCACTCATGCCTGCCATTCTAAACTATGTTGGAAAATAAATCACATGTCTAAGCTTTGATATAATACAAAGGAATGAAATTGAATCCTTCCTTAAGGATGTGGGATAAAAAAATGAAACAAGAAATTATATGTTTATATACATGAAATGAGAAACACACATAAGTTTAATATTTGCAAAATTAAACATCCTATAAAAGTTTATTTCTTTTCTTCTTGGTTCCAAAATACAAAGATAGACCTCTCATTTGTTGCTCTATTTAACCTTTTACCGGGTTCCTTTCTTCCTCTAAAAGAAAAGGAATGTATTTGAACTACATAAATGAGCCACATGGATAAGGATTTGATGAGATTTACATTGATGATAAAATATTCTCCACTTTACTTGTGTTGAATAAAATGTCAATATTAAATGTAAATGTCTTATGCAACAAGTTTTAAATTTGAAGGAGCTACGTATAATTAATGTAGGTAGGTGATATTACACATATTCCAACATGGAATGCTTTTTAGTATTGACATTAAGGGATTTTTGTAAAACAACTCTATTGCAATGATTCTCAACATGAATTTTAGTGCAAGGATCATAATCACTTAGCAATACAAACACTTGCAAGGTAAAATATAATAGAAATGTGAGATGATCTTCGTATAGATTCATCTATTATTATGCCATGTAATTTTATATGCCTTTAGTAATAACTAATTACTGAGTATAATAATATTGAGTTTTTTCATTCTTTTATAATTCATATTAACATTCTTCAGTTTTTTTCCGTTTTTAGAGTTACTAAACCAATTCATATTCAAAATTCTTGAAAATTGCTATTCATGGTTTGCTTCATCTTCTAAATATATTTTTGTTTTGATGTTATAAAAATGATAAAAAAATATAGCTATTCCATGGTTTCTATCTAAAAAAAGGGTTCGAGGAGGCACGATGAGGTCCCTATTAATGGCGGAGAAAATCTACAATGAAAATAAAGCACCAAAATCAATACTAACCAAGAATTCAAAAAACTATTTAAAGAAAAAATTCATCTCCTTTAAAATAATAACCAGTTAAGAGACTAGTGGGTCAACAACAATAGGTCCGGATCTTAAATATAATGTTTAAAATCGAGGTTGAAAATCGAAGAGGATTTACTTCTAAATTCTTAAGGAGAAAATTTTTACAATAACTTTTATTATCAATAGGTAGCCCAGAGGGGATTACAAGGTAAGATTGAGCTTTAAATGTGCTAAAAAGTAGGGATTTATTTTTAGACATTGGTGTTAATCATTTTATTACATTAATTTTATAAAAACATTTCTACGCCTTTGGAACAGATCTTGTTAAAATAGGGGAACACACTTGAGACCTCCCAAACCCATACTACTTATGCTCGAATCTTTGGTTGATCTCGAACAAATGTTTACTAGGATTAGTTAGGAAAAATTATGGAATAATGTAGGCGTTGCTTCCAAACTCGTCATTTTTTTTGATCCAAACGTAAGACCAAAAAATAATCTCTACTACTGAACAAAATCATGTTACAAGGCAATAACTTGCCATCATGGTTGATTCACGGACCAATAACGAGAGAAGCCTCCGGATTAGTTCGGCTGAACAATTAAAATCTACTAGAGTATACCATATCGGACAAAAGATTTGATCTTTCCTTTTGTTAATAATTATTAGAGGTCATAATGTCCAAAATTTAGGGTTAGAAGTTTGTTGTTTTTCTGTTGTTTTGTTGCAATTGGTTTGCTTTTGCTGGTTCCTTCCTTGACATTAGGTTCGAGAGTGATGAAAATTCCACACCATACCACTCTCTAACTGCGTGTTTGGCTTAAGTGTTTCAACTTGATTTTTCTCACCCTTAACGCATTCAAAATTTTCCTAAATCACTTTATTTTCCATTGGATAGAAAATTTCCTAAACTTTGCCAATAATAAAAACAAAGTCCTCCTAACTCCCGATACTAAAATATAATGTTTTCACTAGAATTTAAGGAGAAAATTTTTACAATAACTTTTATTATTTGGGAGTCAAATTTTACTTAAAGTTAATCATTTTAGCATTAATTTTATAAAAACATTTGTAACACTGTTAAAACAACACACTTGAGGCTTAGGATTAGGGAAAAATTATGGAAATTTTTCCCAAAGTTCGAACAATTAAAATCGCTAGAGTATATTTTCCTTTTGTTAATAATTTTTCATAATGTCCAAGAGGGATGCAAGTTTTGGTGGGGAAAAAACATTCCACTGGTGTTAACTTAAGGTTTTCAACCTTGAGGTTAAAATCAAAGGCACAAACGAACCCGCGCCTCATTCAAAATTCGCCTAAATCACATGGCAGTGATATAAATAAGCCATCTGATATTTTTCAAGTTATGGGCGGTGGGCTTTGGGCAAATTTTCCCAAAAGAGGTGCGGGCTTAGGGGGAGAAAGAAACTTTAAGAGGTTTTTTTTCACTTTTCAACCTTTAGGTTAAAAAAAAGGCACAAAAGGAACCAATGACCTTGGCCACATGGCGTAGCCATCCATTGTTTGCGGGCCTGGCGAAGAAACTTTAAGATTTTCACTCAAAAAAAAAACAAAAAGGAACCAATGACCTTCCTCGTTTTCCGTGGCCTCTTCTGCCACATGTCACTCTGTGATTAGCTACGTTACGGTGGGCCGATGGAGAGAAAAAGGACTTTACGCCAATTTTTTAAAAAAGGTTAAGATTACAGCGCGCGCTCGTGAAGGTACTCTTCCCAGACATGGGTGGGGATGTGGGGCGTGGAGAACTTTGATAAAAGTTTCCAAAGTTAAATTTTAATATGCTAAGTTCCAAACCCTCCGCGCCTCCGCTGAGCCACGTGGCAGAACCCGAATGGCTGCGGGTTGGTGGGGCCACGGGGAAAATTACAAAATTGTCCAAATTTTATTTTCTTAAAAATGTTGAGTTAAAATTCCACTCTGTGCCTCTATCGAGCCATGTGGCAGCACTTGATTGGCTATGGGTTGGTGGGGATGTGGGGAAAATGGGAACATTTTTCCAATTTTTTAATTTAAACAGTTAGCATTTTTTTTAAGGCGAAAAGAATTAAAAACTTCATATCGCCATAACTTTTGATTGGGAACTGGTTTTGGGCAAGAGAGGACTTTTTGGAAATATCTCAAAGTCCTCTTTACACAACAAGCTTAAAATTTTGATTTTGATAAAGTTTCAAGGGTCAATTTTGAGGAAATGTATTTCTTGCTTTTAAAATGAAAAAAGTAAATTTTAACTTGCGCGATTTGATCAATTTTTCCATTAATTCATTTTCAACCTGTCAAACAGGCATGGAGGATTTCACTAGGTAGGTTTTTAGGATGAAAAGCAAGGTTGGTTTGATTATTTGATTATCCAATTCGAAAATCCCAATTTTGACAATAAAACATGACTGTTCAAATCAAATTTGTTTTGGTCTTTTATTTCTTAAGTATTTTGGTTGGTTTGGGGTCAGTTTTGATCATGTAAGATCATGCTAATATTCCATTTTGTCTATTCAAAGTTACTAGGATCATTCTGAGCAATCTGGTAAACAAATTTATAGTTTTTATAGTGTACAAAGAAATCAATGTAATTCAAAAACACAGAGTTTGAACCTATTTCATTTGCCATGCATAAGGTTCCATTTCTTTCATCTACTTCAAATCAAACTTATAACTATCTTTCCCTTTTTTTTTTTTTTTTTTGTATGCAAAACCAGAATACAGAACTAATTTTTCAATCCATACATATTTCTTTTCACTTCTCCAAATAGAGATTTTGTGGTGCATTTAAATGATCAGATTTAAATATACAAATGCCATTTGAGGAAAATAATGCAACCTTTTATTGATTTATAACAATATCTTACAACTTCTTCTTTCATTCCTTGAATACAATAAACAGAGTTCAATTTCTTTCACGTTCTTTCAATAACAGAAAACAGAGTTCATCTCTTTCACAGTCTTCCAAAAGTAGAATACAGAGTATATCTCTTTCACAATTTGAAATATAAATTTCATAGCTCATACAAAAGCATCTTTCCATCACAAATGATTTACAAGATCATACACTTCCACAAAGTGGGAAAAGGTTACAATAAGAATTGATCTCAAACAGGGACAGTCAAAACTTGTCTTCATTCCTCTACTCCAAAACAACAACATGGTGCATTATCATTTTCCAGTTTGATCACATCAAAATAGGGGGAAAGGCAATGCTCTCCACCCAACCAAGATATCCAATGAAAAGGATAATCCTCCCTCTTCGTTGGCCCCGAGCCCCAACCAAAATGTAATAAGAAATGTATTTCAACTCATAAAAACAACAGGCTTCCACATCACAAAACAATCTTTCAACAAGCACATTTTAAATTAAAAATACAATCCACAACAAAATGTAGTTCTACAACTACATTAACACATGAAAAAAATATTACTAAGGCTTCAACAAACAAGCCAAAGGAGCAAGAACTATGGGGGATGCTTCTTATGCCTCCCAAATGGGGAAATGGGTATCCCAACCGAGTACAACCCACCAATATATATACATATACATATACATATACACATATACATACACATACATACATACATACATACATACATACATACATACATACATACATACATATATCATTTCAAACCCTATCATGCCTTTATACCTCCCCCAATTACCCTTTATTACTCACATTTTCTTATGCCTCCCAACCTCCTATGCCACCCCATAATGAGTAAAGAAATAAAAGCTATTTCTTTTAAGGTGGAACCCAAATCCCAACTCCCTCCACCCTTATAGCTCCCTACAACACACTTGTGCCTCCCAAAAATAAACCCCATAGTCTTCTCCTACACCATTCCTAGGCCATCTACCCACAACCCATAACAATAACAAACATACCAACATTTACATATTCATAAAAGGGAAAAGAAGAGTATTTTTCCAAGAGCCAAGCTCTTACCTCTCCATGATGGATTTTGTTCTAAGTTCAAGACAACAAGCTCCTTCCAATGCAAGAAAACCAAAAATCAACCCAACACAATCATGCAACAATCTTAAAAAAAAAAACTTCTCAAGCAAGAGCTCCCAAAACAACAAGAAAATTCACCCCAAAGAAGTCTCCCGAAAAGTGAAGTAACCCAAAACAAGGCAAGAAATTTGAATTTTATAGAAGAGGGAAGAGTAGAGGGTGAGGTGGATTCATGTAGAATGCCACATCACATCCTCAACTCCAACACAAAATTCAAATTCATTCTCCAATGCACAATAAAGAGGTGGGTGAATAATATAATGATTTACTTACACAATCAAACAAGTCCATACCCCATAAGGACTGAAATCAAATCATGTAAGAAAAGTACAATTAAAACCTATAATTTTTCTTCCTAAAATACATTATAAAAGTCTAAATTTAACACTCCAACCATAGGCAAGGTTGGTATGTAAAATTTAAGAGGTATGGGACAAGTTTAACTTGTCCCATAAGCCTCCAAAATTAATCTCCAAGGGCAAATTCGAATTTCCAAGAAGGTGGAGTGTTTCACACTCAAAAGTTAACTTACACATATCTTACAACACTTTAATTCAAGGCCAACAACTCTATTAATTAATTTCTTATGAAATATTTTAATTAATTAACCAAACAATATGATTACTCACAAAATTTACACACCATTAAATAAATAATGAAAGGGGTAAGTGCACCACAAAATAAACTCATGCAAAAATTAATAAAAGAAACCACATTAATAAAAACATAAAGCCCCTTGGTCACATTCAAAGGTGATCCCCCATATGAATCCATAACACTAACAAACACACACAAACAAAACTAGTTGCCATGGTGACCTTGTTGAATTCATCTAGAATTCCAATGTGGTTGGTCTCCAATCCCCCGATGTTTGTTGTGATATTTTTAACTCGCATAATATAAATACCCCTTCGGCCCAAGGTTCATTTTAAGAGACTCGTACGTACCCAAAATTGTAGGGTAGTCTTGTCATGCTGGGACGATGTTACACATGCCCCAATGATGATACGGAGTCACCTTGCAAGGTGTTCGGGATCCAGGGAAGCTCACGAAGTATATGTTAGCATCCCAAATGCTTTATCCAAGTTCCTTGTGCTTTGTTTTATCCCTCGCCCCCTTTTTAAATGCGTTTTAACCTTCAGTAACAAAACCGCTGCCATGCCAGGTGGTGGCGGTCTTGTAACCGTCGCCTGTTTTAGGCGGCGGTCCTTCACACATTTTCCAGCACATTCCTTTGATCACGACTTGCGTAATTTTTCAACATTTACCATCTTTTCTCAATTTCCTTAGCTTGTATTAATGTTTTATGTTCCTGGAATAGTGTTTCTTCATTATTTAATGGTAAAAGAGTTCTAATAGGAATCACCTTCGGGTGAATGTGAGATCTATAAATAGCCAGCTTGTTTTCAAGCAAATGGCCCCTCAACTTCTCATTTCCATTGTTTAGTCTTTCAATTTATTGCTTAGAACTGATTTTTTTCATGTTTTCATCCATGCTAGTTTTCCTTTCTTTGTTAGAAGCCATTTGATCTTCTTGCTTCAGTCTTGTTCATTGTTGTTCATACAAATTAGTTTAGAGAAGAGTAGTGTCATTTGTAGATTGAATCCATTAGAGTTGCAGGTTGTGTTCTTCACAGAAGGTAGATTCTAGAATCTCTCGGTACACTTGTGTTGTATTCCCACAATAAATACCACTAAGAATTACATACGCCAAGCTCTGTCACTTGCGTTGTCCCTCTCCTACTCACATTATATTCGGTCTATATCCAAAGCTGCCATTGTTCAAATACCTTCTTCTATTGATGCTAGCATATACATGCTCTTCTGGATTCACGTGAACATGAAGGAACAAGGAGATCATTCTGAGGGGAAAAATCATACACTACTAAATTCTCCACTATTCTACAAATTCCATGTTTTTCTGTCAAAGTTCTAGTTAAAACATATCAAATAGAGTAGTGAATTATTTCATTTCAGTTAAAATTCACTTTCAATATTGCTGGGAAGCTGTGGGGATTGATAGTTTCTCAAAAACTATGATTCATTCCTCACTTCTGAGGTAGGATCGAGAGTCTTTTAATTAAGTTAATCAAATTTTTAGTTATTTAAGATAAAACTCACAATTTGCACAAGAAGTAGTAGCTACACTACACTACCTTGCTTGTTTTAATTTTGTTATTAAATTAGTTGTTCTTTTAATTCTACTAAAAATTCTATCAAAAATACAAAAAATAGAGGAAATATATATATATATGTTGTAGATATATCTTACATAATTAGTTTATTTCATTTCAGTTAGGTTTATATTGATCTTGTATGACAATCACGGGACCTAGGGAGCCCAGGGAATACATTTTTGAGCCAATCGTGCCTCAACCAAATCTTGTTGTAGCATTAACTGACATAGACCAAAATCTCAGAATTCAGGTCTTCCGAACAACAACAGACCTACAAGAAATCAACACACAGCTAAGAAGATTAAACATAGAAGATGACAAAGTGCATACGTTCTTGTCAAATCAGCCAAATTATAGACTTCCTTGATAGATATTCTGTATGACTGTAGAAGGACCTAAAAGAGAGGAAACATTTAGTTGTGATCCACTAGTCCCACAGCTAGACATAGGATACCTCCTCATTGATATAGACACTAGCTTACGTATCCAAGTTACTAGAACACTTTTTAGGTACTCGAGAAAATTGTGCAACTTCTAGTTCTAAACATAGAGGCTGAAAATGCATATGATTCTTGGATACTCGAATCGGGGATTAACTCTTCGTATGACCATAGGAGGTCCACAATGACGATGACAGACTTATAGTTGTGATCCACAGGTCCCACAACCCAACGGGCCTAAAAATCAATCAAGTATTGACACCAGCTTGCGAACGCTAGTGTTTAGGTCCTCTCCACTTCCACCAAACATTATCACACAACTATCATTATTAAACATAGCAGCTAATCAAGCTAAATATTTCTGGACTAGACCAGAGAATCATCCATAAAGCACCAAAAGATCCATTACACATTTAGCCATTCCATTTTCATGACCTTATTAGGAGATATATACGAAGCATCCATAGGTCATCTTCCACGTATCCCACAACCCATAGATCGGATCACGACAGAGCTCGATATTGATTGGAGCCTTCCAAAGCACTATCCTCACCGAACGATCTATCACACCGATTCAGGTTAGGAGGGCCTTCTTTGCCTTAGATTCGCAGATCCCATTATTGCGTGTTGAAGACATAAGATTACCTAACTAGTTTATCTACATCCCACGTATATTCCATCCCCACCGGCTATCTCGGCATGACCTCGAGAGGTCGGGTGTGAGGAAGAGTTACTTGTAGATTCCCATGCTTACTAGTCACTTTTCCATCGTACAAAATTAGTGAACCCAATGTGAAACGAACACGCAACCTTCTAATTTAGAGTCATATTTCTACTTGTTCTTCCAATTAATACACTTTTCATCTTTTCCACCTCTTTAGCCTTCACATCAGCTTCACCAACAAAATTGGTGAACCGACGTGAAGGGAACAATTGCTTCACTTTCACACTCTTCTTTTTAGTTTTATCCACCTTCGCTTCTTCCCATTATTCTGCGGGTATTTATATACCCCCCAAAATATGTCGGGATACGATGCATATGGCAGACCTCTCCTAGGTCTTGAAGCATACTACGATCAATTAAATAGACAACCATCACCCTCACTCTCACCTCCGGTGACAACTATTCAATGACCAATTTTCAACACAAACTCTGCCTCAAAGGACTAGATATAGTTCTTCTTTCCAAATAGAGGAGTTAGATCAGCTCACTCAAATGCAACAACTAGAGCCTTCAGGCTCAAACAACATGACACTCATTGGAGAATCTGGTTCATCTCCTCGTGTGTTGCTTAGACCACAAATTAGTAGACAGTCAGATCCATATTTGTTTTTAGATGACGAATACTTAGCACATTATGCTAGGAGTGAACAATGCTCTCAAAACATGTACCCACCTATAGGAGGTTTGCAAACACAAACTGAGGTCTCGTTCCACGAAAACACCCCCATTCCTCCACCTATAGGAAATGCCCTCAGTGAAACTTGGTAGGAACCGATTAATTCATATAGCAGGTACCATATGCCTATACAACCTCAAGATATACAACAACCACCACTAAGGAAAAATATCGTGTCTTCACCAAACAAGGTCATCTCAGCCTTAGTTGAAAAGGTTAGAGGGTTGGAACTTGCTCAAGAAAATCAAAATTCATAGTTCATGCAAGTAGGAACTTCCAATCCTCCACATCATCCCAACCAAGTAGACCTCCTCACAGGAATAGGCATGTTGGGCATGCCTCCTTAGTATTTACAACAAATGCCAACTAGAACCACATTTTCTAAACACTGCTCCAGTTGAGAATATAATACCTCCCGACTTAGTACAAAACAACCCATTCCTAAGAAATACTCCTCCATACTTAAACATGTATTCCAAATCACCATAGGGAGATATGTTCTCTTCTCCTAGCATGTTCACTCAACCACAGGGATTTCCTTATGCCCCTACAAATACATATGCTACGCCATATCAACAACCCATTCCACCTCCACCCCCTCAGCAAGCACCATCAATGGTCGAAACCTATGCGATAGGGACTTATTCAGAATATTTGAAAGAACCTTTAGACTTCACTATATGAAGCGTCATGCTTCCAAGACCTCTCCCCAATCTACCCAAGTACAAAGGAGAGGGAGACCCGAATGCACATATTAAGGCCTATGCCATAGCCATTCAAGAATTGCTCCCTTGGGATGGAGTTGTTGCTAAAATATTCCCCAAAACTTTAGAGGGCATCGCCCTTGATTGGTATTATAGAATACCTGAAGCCTCAATACATTCATTTAAACAACTCGTTTCAGAGTTCATCAAGGCGTTCGACATGAACAAATTGTTGAGAACAGGAATCAGGGAATTCTTGCATATTAAACAAGAACACAATGAATTTGTTTCTCATTTCATCCAAAGATGGTGTACAGTCCTCTATTCTTCAGCAAGAGCTCCAAACATGGATCAGATGGAACTATGTGATTTATTCCTTCATTCTCTTAGCAGAGAGATAAAGGAAGAAGTCTAGAAGTTCCCACTAAGAACTTATGATGAAGTGCTCGAGAGTACTCTCGAATAGATCAATCTACAATAGATAGCGGTCGCAAGACATATGGAACAAATGGGAGGTTAATCATCCCTAACCAAAACACTACGACCTATCCTACTACCACAAATGCTAATCAAGGACCTAAAATCCTTAATAAAAACCGTAGAGTGACAACAGATGGAGTGACTGACCAAGCTAAAAGAGAAAATGTTGTAAATGTTCCACCACCGATTAATAATCAATGAAACAACAATTTTACCCCAACAATCAATGCGTGGTGGATTTTAATTTCTCCAACGATGAAAACAACAACAACAAAAACAACAACAATAGATCTAGACACAGGGTCCAAGTCAAAACTCAATTGGATATCAAAACCAAAACTAAAGGCAACAAACACAAAACTTTAATCCTAATAGTCAATAGTTTAATCAGAGTTTTGGACCACAACATGCCAAACCAACAACCTAGGAGTTATAATCCCAACTCGTATTGTGGTTTCCACAAAATTCAAGGCCATGACACTAGGACTTGCTGTGATTACAATAAGTTCATGCAACATTTTCCAGAAGAACAAAGACAACTCTTCATAGATATGTTCTTAATAGATTCTGTGACACCTATGCCAAATACTTTCATAGGGGCAGTTTCCCCTCAAAACGCACCTCTTAAGATCTTCAATGATCCACTTCCAAATCACAATAAAATAATAAATTAAATCCAAATGGGATGAAAAAAGGTGTAATGATAGGAAATAACAATCATGAAGCCTCAACTTCACTAAATCCACCTATCGCACCACAATTAGGAAATCAGCCACGAACCAAGATAGTTGGTCTAGTGGAGTTAGATACTGAGCTACATGTAGAAGCCATAACAAGAGCATGAGAATATTCTTCTCAACCAAATCCAATCTATCCACTAGAGCCAGATAACATTCAACAAACATTGGTAAAACCCATAGGTGCTTATGATTTAATTAATGACTTAACAAAGACCTTCTCTCACATCTCCTTTTTGGACTTATTGAAAAACTCTCCTGCCCATAGGGCTGCTCTTTTAGAAGCACTAGGTCTAGGTCATTTAATTAACATCACTCCACCTCCTGAAACACAAGTAAACCATATAGACTTCGATATCCACCCTCCAGGGAAGCCAGATAGGGATACCAAGTTTATATTCGACATAAAAAAAATGCCAACAGATGCTGAAATTACACGTAGAGGTGATCCGGCCTTGCATTTATAGGTGTGGGTTTATAATAATTACGTTAAACATGTAATGGTTGATGATGGGGCAGCAGTTAACATTGTCCCCTTCTCTTTCCTTCAAAAGCTAGGATATGGAGAAACAAACTGTTCCACAACAAGAAATACTGCTAAGAGGTTATGATAGCCTTAAAGCTACTTCAATTGGGACTATAATATTACCATTCACTTTAGGACCAAGAAAATCCTCACGAGTTTTATATCATAGATGGGAAACCAACTATAATATGATCCTCAGTCGACCATGGATACATCGAATGAAAGCAATCCCTTCTACGTTATTCCAGGAAATAAGATTCTTACACCTAGGAAAGATATTCATAGCAAAAGGTGACCCAAAACCATTCGACATACACCTAGCAAACTGAAGAAAAGACTAGGCATTCACTCTAAGTTTGAACTCCCGAAAAACCAACTTAACAAACCAATCGACTCAAAACTAGAAGAAAAATTAATACCTACAACAAAACTAGAAATTATGAACCTAGTCAAGGGCATTCCAGCCCTCAAAAATGAAGCTAACGTTGTAAAAATAGTATCATTAGGAACTACTGCAAAAATTGTTGAATTACTGGAACAAGATCTACCAATTTTCCTACCATTTGATTCCATAGTTATGGGATGTACCTTAGGAGTTGGTTCTCTTCCAGCAGAGGAACTTTGCATGGTAGAAGTAACCAAAATAGAAGAAATAGATGCAAAGAATGTCCCAGCATCCATTTTCCTAGTAAATATTGGACTCTCCACTTTGATGGAGCTAGATGTCACTATGGAGCTAGGGGGTAAGTGTGATCTTTACTTCCCCGAGGAAAGATCCTACCTTTTACTTTTAAGTTAAACTTTGAATGTAAAAACAACAGCACTGAGTATGAAGCCCTCCTCCTTGGCCTCATCATAGCCAAAAGGATTGGTGTTAATAACATCAGAGTGTTATGAGACTCACAATTAGTTACAAACCAAGTCTCTGAAGTATATGAGACTAGAGCTGAGCATTTACAGCTCTATAAAATAGTGGTATTAGATCTAAGCAAAGGATTGACTTCATATCCATTGAGGCAATCCCATGAGAACAGAACCTTCTCGTAGATTCAATAGCAACCTCAGCTTCATGTTTTACCCCAAGTAATGAGTTGGAAGATACAAGTTTCAAGGTATCACTTCGTACTGAACCATTGGTGAAGAAAATATCAATGAACCCTCTTCTAACACATACAACTGAGAATGAGTCTCCTATCTTACATCATGTTGACAATGATAAAGTCACTCTCGAATATCTAAATGCCTATGTAGAGCTACACCTTGCTCACTATATAGTTGATCTTTCCCTAATACCACACTCCTCTTCTTACTTTGGAAATGCCACGGTAGAGTCTCCTCCACTAAAGGATCTTGATATCTATGAGATAGAAAATGGAGAAAGCTTGGAACTACCTCCAGACCCCACTTGAATTTGAAGAAGGTAACACTTCTTTGATAGAAGAAACCATTGACATAAACATTGGAATGGAGGAAGAACCAAGAATTTTGAAGTTGGGATCCTCGTTAACTGGAAGAAATAGAAATACACACCCAAATCCTCAAAAAACATCAAAAGGATTTTGCATTTAATTATAAAGAAATGATGGGTATCGCACCACAAGTTACGGTACATAATCTCATCACTAAACCAGATGCGAAGCCAATTAAACAGAAGTCAAGACCAATGAAGCCAAAAGTGGCTCTCATGGTAAAAGAGGAAGTAGTAAAACTTCTCCAAGTAGGATTCATCAAGCCCATTGACTATTCACAATGGGTGTCTAATATCGTTCCCGTCCTAAAAAATAATGGGAAGATACGCATTTGTATAGATTTTCGGGATATTAACAAAGCTTGTCCCAAGGATGATTTCCCATTACCATCCATTGACGTTATCATTGATGCAACAGCTGGATTTGAACTGCTATCCCTCATGGATGGGTTCTCAGGGTACAATCAAATTAAAATATCTAAACAAGATCAAGCCAAAACCACATTTATAACTCCTTGGGGAACTTATTGTTATGTTGTCATGCCATTTGGTCTTAAGAATGCAGTGGCGCTATATATCAGCGGGCAATGAATTATATATTCCATGATCTTATCCATAAAATTGTGGAATCATATGTGGATGACTTGTTGGCCAAGGCCAAGAAACGTTGTGATCATTCGGAAGTGCTCGTATCATTATCTCACGACTAATTGAGTATGGTGTCACATTAAACCCAGAGAAGTGTGTGTTCGGTGTAACAGGAGGCAAACTTCTAGGATACATTATATCTTCATGAGGGATTGATGTTGATCGGCCAAAATACGGGCTGTTCTCGAAATGATCCCACCTTTGGACGAGTCTGGAATCAGGTCATTTCTTGGGAAACTTGGTGTAATCCAAAGGTTCATCCTAGATTTAAGCTTTGTCATTCATCCAATCAACAATCTACTCAAGAAAGATTATAGCGTCAATTGGACTGAAGATTGCAACGAGGCCTTTAAAGTAGTTAAGTGCTTCTTGTTGTCACCACCCACACTAATGCCTCCCAAGCCAGACCACCCTTTGATCCTATACTCATGAGCCACTCATGTCTCATTTGGCCTACATGCTGGCTCAAGAAGATGATGACAAATGAGAATGATCGCGTGATCTATTATGAAACACATTACACATAGGCAGAGAGAGAATGCCTTGCCATAATTTTTGCAACAAAACATTTGAGACATTACATGTTAAACCAGGAAACAAGGGTCATTGTAAAGATAGACCATTTACGAACATTTCTCACACAAGGATCTTTATCTAAAAAGGTTGGCCATTTCATAACCCTAATGGGAGAATTTGAGTTAACATTCGTAAACCAAAAATCCATTAAAGGACAAATCATTGCAGATTGGTTAGCTGACAATCCACTAGATGGAGGTGAGCTGGTAGATCTAGAATTTCTCGATGAATGTGTATACTTTGTCGAAACCAGACCCCCATTTCTACATGTCCCTAGTATATTGATATCATCAATTTTATCATGGACCATACATACTCGAGAAAGTGCCACGTCACAACAAAGAAGGTGGTTACACATTATTACTACTAAATATGTTATTTTAGACCAAGTACTCTATCATAGAGCCTTCGATGGCATGCTTCTAAGATGCATCAACATAGAAGAATCCAAGAGGATTCTTCATGAATCCCACAGTGGGATATGTGGGGGCCACTTCGGTGGTCACACCACTGCTCGCAAAATACATCGGATGGGCTATTTTTGGCCCACTCTCAAACATGATGTAGTGGAATTTATATGTAAGTGCCACAAATGCCAAGAATTCTCCCACGAGATTCACATGCCAGCACAATCCCTGTAACCAATAGCGACTTGTGGCCCTTCTCCACGTGGGGTCTAGACTTGATAGGGAAATTCTCTCCCTCATCAACCAATGGCCATAATTTTATAATCACAACCATGGAATATTTTACCAAATGGGTGGAGGCCATGCCTCTCACCACCGTACTAGGTTCGGTGATTGCCAAATTCATTTTGAACCAAATTATCTGCAGGTATGGTGTCCCACAAGTCATTATCTCAGATAATGGCACGTCCTTTAAGAACAATGAGGTTCATGAGCTATGTAGAAAGTTCAAGATAAACCATCACATGACCTCTCTTTACTACCCTCAAGCCAATGGGTAGGCTGAAGCGACAAACAAAATGTTGAAAGCTATTCTCCTCAAAACAGTCAAGGAGAATAAGTGAGATTGGAATTTAAAACTATATCCGGCCTTGTGGGCCCATCGAACCTCAATAAGAACACCAATAGGAGAAACTCCTTTCTCACTGGTATTCGAGGCGAAGCATTTCTCCCACTTAAGGTTGAAATACCCAGTCTCCGCATCTCACTACAAGGGATTATGGATGAAGAAGCTTATAGGGAGGCACGCCTCTCCCAACTAGAAAGCCTAGACGAGGCCAGGTTAAACGCCGAATAATGGCATAGAGCCTATGTTGACCGGATGTGCCAAGAATATAACAAAAAGGTCTATGAGCGAGAAATATATGAAGGAGATCTAATTCTAAGACTAGACAACCAGATCGATAAGAAAACCGGTGAAGGAAGAAAGTTCCGGCCCAAACCGGATCGACTAGACTACGGGAATAGTGCATATCTCTTATGCACACTGGAGGGTGAGGAATTCAATGAATCAGTCAATTCCTTGCATCTTAAATGGTTTTACGCATGAAGCATCAACACTATTTGTATAATTATATCTACATTACATATTCATTTAGTTAGGTTCATTTTGTTCACTCACTTCGTAAAACTTGGTGATCAAGGGACTTATTCTTAAGAAATTCATTACAAACTTCTGATAGTATTGGTAGGAGCATTCAAATCATACTTCTTCATTTTCATAACATCATCAATTGTTTCAAAATCATTTCATCAATTAAAGCCAAGATATGACAAAGTCTTAACGGTAGCCATACCAAGGCCTGCATGCTTGTTCTCACTTTTGGTTTCTTCCTAGGATAGGTGTCTTGCCTATGGTCTATTCTAGAAGCTTCATGGTGTCACATCTATCCCGTGTATATATCTCTTTGGAAATGAGAACATCCTGACATTTTGCTCAAGTAAGTAAGTCAAATATAGATCAAATAGAAAATTTTACTTTTACACATTTCCTTGCCCTACCAACCTTCGGTGTTGAACTTGTGTCTCTTACTAGTGACGTAGGGTTGGGAAAGGATGGGAATGCCTTTACTCACCTGTGCCTTGTCCATGGTGATAAGCCCATGCTTCCTACTAGTAGCATGGGGCAAGGTGTAGGGGGTCCTCTTGATAGTAAACATTGAAGGTCATAAGCAAATAGTTCAAACAAACCTTTAAAATCTTGAGTCAAAAACAAATGAATCAGATGTCTAAAATTCCAAGAGAGTTCAAAACCCTGAAAACCAGATTTTGTCAACCAAGTGGCCATCTACGGATCTAAGTCTGGATAAACTACAAAGCAAGTCACATTCTAAACTATGGAGTCACTTGAGTAAGATAGGTTTGTAGCATCCTAATTTGGTGCCACCAACTCTTTGTCTATCTCCCATCATTACCATTTCAACACACCTCATAGCTTGTGCCCTTTCTAGCTCTCGGTGGTGAGCCCTCGCATCTTACTAGTTGCGTGGAGTTAGGAGTGGGGCAAGTTCATTTGCTCATCATACCAGTTCATCATCACATTTTGTCAAAACAATATGAAGTACCGAGAAAATTGCTTATGAAAACTAAAGTTCAAGATCACAAGTTCATCTGTGTCATCATACATCAGCATCATGAAATACAAAAAGAAAACATTTGTGATATTTGTTCTCCATTGCATACATTCTGAAAAGCATATAAAAACAATTTTTTTAATAAACATCTAGTATACATGTGAAAATGAATCACAAAACTCTAGGTAAAAAGAGATATAGATCCAAAAAGAGATGTATATATATATATATATATATATATATATATATATATATATAATTAGGTTTCATGTACAATGCCATCATGCACTAGGCATGGTCAAAACGCTCAATGAGCCTAGAAAATACAAAATGGTCGTATAAACAATCTAGCAAGAGTCACTACAAAAAGAGCCAAGTGGCCTCTCAATCCCTATGGGATCCCTCAGAAGGTGCATGATCACGTCTAGGACTCTAGCTATGCCTGGTTCTCTGAGTGCATTGAGGGCTCGCGATCTCGAACAAGTAGCTATAGTCTCACTATGAGAATGGCTCCTCCTCATCAGGTGCTCTGCAGTCCTATACCCGGCTACCTTGACATAGAGGGAAGTCATGATCTTGGCCACATGCCAGACATGGGAAAAAACATCGGTATGCCTACCGGCTCATTGAAGGCTCCCCTGCATCCACGGATAGCTCAGCACGAGTCTTCTCCGTGGGGAGCAACAGGGTGTCAATACATACCCGACGAATCAAGTCTCACCACTCATCAATAGTCTCTGCAAGCAAAGGAGAAAACAAATTAGAAAATAATCAAAAGGTGAAACCAAGAATGAAAAAAAGGAGAGATAGCAACTAAGGCAATTCTAGCTAAAACAAATGTCAAAAGAAGAGTGATAACTCACTCGGATCTTGGGCCTCCAAGAAGGATCTCGGGATTTACACTGCCATGAATGCCACTGCGGCTTGCATCCCCCTCCTATGTCTGGGGCAACATGGCATCCTACCACTGGATTCATCCTCTCCACCTAGGTCTTGAGAAAGCAACTCCTCTGAGACTAGAGTCACCCTCTTCGCGCTCTACTCTACCCTCTCGGCTGTAGGATCTCCTGAGTGTCATGCCACTCGGGATCGCTATCTCTCTCCCCACTCGACTCACTGATCTCCATGTCCTCGGTCTCCTCCTCTGTCTCTCCCTCCCTTGTGAACTCCTCAGACTCGGAGTCTATATCAATGGGGTCATCACTGCTGTGGCAGGACCGGTGGCAATCCAAAGTAAAGGTGCACGAGAAGCATAGGTCTCTCTTGAGCGCGTACTACCCTCCTGGCTGCAATAGGGATGCCAGGAGTAACAAGAGTCCAACCCCAACCTCTAGGACCTCCCCTAGCCTCCCAAACTAATCTAAACACTTACACCACTGGGGAATTATATCAATATAAGCAAGGCCAAACTGCTGAGGCACTCAATCGAAGGGGTGTATCTCTACCTTCCCCATCCTATCCACAAGCTACCTATAATAGAGTAGGAAACCAAGGTGCGTACCTCCTCACCCCACAACCCTGCCATGGCCTGATAAGGTGTGGCCTCCATATCCGTAGTGGTCAATGAAGCCACCGGCTAATGCGGTGCCCTAAGCACCATCATCTCTGTCCATCTAGCTACCCTGATGGCTCTGAGATCCTCCACCTCTACGCCTCTCCCATAAGGGATAATGCGCTCATAGACCCAACTCATAACTAAGGTCAGATGGCTCAGTGACTGTCCCTGTAATCGAACCACCCTATATAAGTTGTGATAGGTGGTCCCAAGTATATATCGACTCCCAGGCATAAATCGACCATGTGCCTCAATCTGTGCGATGATGGGGGCCCAACAGTAGAGAAAAGTATCCCCTCCCTTGTCCCCGATCAATCTCGAAGTAAGGATACCCATAATGGCCTAGTGGATTAGAGGGATGGGAAAGCCGAGAATAGAATGGACCTTCACCCCCTTCTTCAAACCAGTGGAGACAACTACATCTCCCATATAGGTGGCCCACTGAGTCACCTGAGCTCTGGATACTGCTGTATCAAATGAAAGTCTCCTCCCAATAATCGGGACTCCCAAAATGTGGTAGACATCCTCTAGGGTGATGGTCCACTCACCCCTAACACTGGAAATTGGAAGGTGTTCCGATCTGCATCCTAGTAAGAAAATAAATCACATAGTATGTGACTGGTAGGTGCAATGTGGGGGACCCATGCGATCCTCAATATACCTGCCCTCTGGAGAGTATCCTACTCAACCTGAGAGAGTGCATCTAACACTGTTGGAAGCCAATCACACTCCCTCTCTCGGCTCCATCTAATGTACTCTTCCTTCTTCTACAAAACACCCAAAAACACGCAAAAAGAAGCAAGTTAGTGTCAAGATTGCATTGGAAAAATCATTAAAGCAAGTAGGAATACTAAAAATGCAAAAATAAACTCAAAATAGTGTTGTTTTAACACTTTGTAGAGGACCGCCACCCTGAGCAGGGTGGTGGTTCTATAACCGCCACCTTAAAAGGTGGCGGTCCTGTCCGCGACTACAAATGGGTCGCATGCCCTAAAAATGCTTAAAAATGCAAAAATCGACCATTTTAGCTAAAACGAAAGCCTACCCATTAGGCGTCCCCCCTAAGAGACACATTTAAAACTGACATTTCTAAAAATAACCCCCACAACAAAGATTTCATCATTTTAACATTTTGGGTGCAAAAACGTTAAATCGAGAAGAACTAACCTAGGATCTTGTGGGTCAAGGTTCTACTCGCAGAGGCATGATCACTATCTCGATATGAACATTTCAACTATACTCTCATTGAAAACCATCACCGTGGGTCCCAGAGCTCAAAAACTATCAAATCGACACGTGTAAATGAATAGGAAAATAAGCCCGTTATATATATATATATATATATATATATATATATATATATGGTGTTTTGACTCATTTTGAATGCCCCTTTCATAGGTTTAGAGCGCCGATGGAGGTAAGTTCTTATCCCCACACAAATGGTAAGTCCTCATTTCATACTAATTTAGTATTTATTTTTCAATTTATTTTATCTATCTGCACTTGAGTCCTCTTTCCATTTTATAGGTAGTGGGAATTTGGATGGCATCATTTCGACACATGGGCGTGTCAGGTATAATTTCTAGCTTCCCATTTTGGGACCGCCATACTCGGACCCACCATTATTGACTCTTCATGGTTGAAACACTTCTCCAAGGGGGCAATATGTACATACCCAAAATTGTAAGTCTTGTACCACCAAACGATGTTACACATGCCCCAATGATGATATAGGTCACCTCACAAGGTGTTCGGGATCCAGAGAAGCTCACGAAGTATATGTTAGCATCCCAAATGCTTTATCCAAGTTCCTTGTGCTTTTTTTATCCCTTGCCCCCTTTTTAAATGCATTTTAACCTTAGGTAATGAAACCGCCACCGCTAGGGCGGTGGTCTTGTAACCACCACCACCTTTCAGGCGGCGGTCCTTCACGTGTTTTCCAGCACGTTCCTTTGATCGCGACTTACGTAATTTTTCAACATTTACTAGCTTTTCTCAACCGCCTTAGCTCGTATTAATGTTTTATGTTCCCTAGAATAGTGTTTCTTCATTGTTTAATGGTAAAAGAGTTCTAATAGGAATCACCTTTGGGTGAATGTGAAATCTATAAATAGCCAGCTTGTTTTCAAGAAAATGGCCCCTCAACTTCTCATTTCCATTGTTTAGTCTTTCAATTTCTTGCTTAGAACTCATTTTGTTTTCATGTTTGCATCCATGCTAGTTTTCCTTTACTGTTAGAAGCCATTCGATCTTCTTGCTTCAGTCTTGTTCATTGTTGTTCATACAAATTAGTTTAGAGCAGAGTAGTGTCATTTGTAGATTGAATCCATTAGAGTTGTAGGTTGTGTTCTTCACAGAAGGTAGATTCTAGAATCTCTCGGTACACTTGTGTTGTATTCCCACAATAAATCCCGCTAGGAATTGCATACACCAAGCTTTATCACTTGCGCTGTCCCTCTCCTACTCACATTATATTTGGTCTATATCCAAAGCTGCCATTATTCAAATACCTTCTTCTATTGATGCTAGCATATACACGCTCTTCTGGATTCACGTGAACACGAAGGAATGAGGAGATCATTATGAGGGGACAAAATCATACACTACTGGATTCACCATTGTTCTGCAAATTCTAGGTTTTATCTATCAAAGTTCTAGTTAAAACATATCAAATAGAGTAGTGAATTATTTCATTTCAGTTAAATTTCACTTTCGATATTTCCGGGGAAGCTATGGGGATTGATAGTTTCTCAGAAACTATGATTCATTCCTCACTTTTGAGGTAGGATCGAGAGTCTTTTAATTAAGTTAATCAACTATTTAGTTATTTAGGATAAACTCACAACTACACAGGAAAGTAGCTACACCGCGCTACCTTTCTTGTTTTAATTTTGTTATTAGATTAGTTGTCATTTTCTAAATATATTAGATTAGTTGCTCTTTTAATTCTATTAAAAATTCTATCAAAAATACAAAAAATAGAGGAATATATATATGTTGTAGATATATCTTGCATAATTAGTTTATTTCATTTTAGTTAGGTTTATATTGATGTTGTATGATAATCACGGGACCTAGGGAGCCCAGGGAATACGTTTTTGAGAAAATCATGCCTCAACCAAATCTTGTTGTAGCATTAATCGACATAGACCAAAATCTCGAATTCAAGTCTTCCGAACAACAACAGACTTACAAGAAATCAACACACAAGCCTAAGAAGATTAAACATAGAAGACGACAAAGTGTATACGTTACGGTCAAATCAGCCAAATTATAGACTACCTTGATAGATATATGTATGATTGTAGAAGGAACCGAAAGAGAGAAAACATTTGGTTGTGATCCACTAGTCCAACAACAGACACATGAGATCTCCTTGTTGTTATAGACACTAGCTTACATATCCAAGTTTCTAGAACACCTGTTAGGTACTCTGAGAAAATCGTGAACTTCTAGTTCTAAACATAGAGGCCAAAAATGCATACGATTATTGGATACTCGAGAATCGAGGATTGACTGTTCATATGACCATAGGAGGTCCACGGTAACCACAGACTTACGATTGTGATCCACAAGTCCCACAACCCAATGGGTCTACAAATCAATCAAGTATTGACACCATTTACGCTTGAACACTAGTGTTTAGGTCCTCTCCACTTCCACCAAACATTATCACACAACTAGCATTATTAAACGTAGTAGCTAATCAAGCTAAATATTTATGGACTAGACCAGAGAATCATCCATAAAGCACCAAAAGATCCATTACACATTTAGCCATTCCATTTTCATGACCTTGACAGGAGATATATATGAAGTATCCATAGGTCATCTTCCACGTATCCCACAACCCATAGATCGGATCACGACAGAGCTTGATATTGATTGGAGCTTTCGAGTAGCTATCCTCACCAAACAATCTATCACACCGATTTAGGTTAGGAGGGCCTTCTTTGTGTTAGATTCGCAGATCCCATTATTGTGTGTTGAAGACATAAGATTACCTAACTAGTTTATCTACATCCCACGTATATTCCATCCCCACATTTGGTTGTCTCGGCCACGACCTCGAGAGGTCGGGTGTGAGGAAGAGTTACTTGTAGATTCTCATGCTCACTAGTCACTTTTCCATCGTATAGAGACCTCTTAGAAATCAGAGGTGGAAAATACCTAGCGAATATCCTTGGAGCCGGCTTTTACAGAAGGAAATTTTTTTGGGGGTCGTGAAAAAAATTTCACCTGATTTTTAAGAGGTGTGACAGAAGGTCAGAGCGTGTGATAGAACATTTTTTGTCTCATGTCAACAAGGTGGTTGACGCGTGTCAATGAACCTCACTGACATGCATCAACGACCTTGTTGACGCGTGTCAATGAGCCTCGCTGACGCACGTCAACCACCTTGTTGACATGCATTAACAAACTCTCCATGTCCCATGTTAACAAAATCTCCTTGTCACATGTCAACAAACTCTCCATGTCACATGTCAACAAACTCTATGTCACTCGTCTGCAGCCTCCGCCCTCTTGTCACGCATCTGTAGCCTTTGCCCTCCTGTCACACATTTACTATACTTGATAATACATATGCCCCTAGGTGGTATGAGTGATCTAGTAGTGTTCTACCTGGTGAATAATCTAGGATTATATAGGGGATAGTTTCAAGGGTAGGTGAAGCCAACCCCTAAAAAAATTAAACTGTAATTTTTAGGTAACAGGTCATTGACCGCGCTAGAAAATTTGCCTTTTCAATTTTTTCAAAAATGGAATATTCACCATATTATGAATATTCACCACTAAAATTATCCTTTCTTTGGCCTCATGGCCATATCGTAACATCCAAATGAATATAATATAATTTCAAAATCATCATATATATATATGAATCACAACAATATCTAGACAATCAACAATATCACTTACAATTTCATCAGCAACTATATAATCATCAATTTTAAATTCAATTTTCTCGGTCTACTCAATATATCCAAATATCACATGTCCTAACAACATCCATATATATATATATATATATATATATATATATATATATATATATATATATATAACCATGTCCAACAACATGTCAACATCTATATAAAATGTCTCTAACAATCATCATGCATCATATATGAATCAGAGTCAACAATAATCCATGATCTGACATCTAACACCATACTAAATCAAAACTATAATAATGTCCATAATATAGTCAGCAGTATCATGATCAATATCAAAAGTGTCGAAGGAAGTGGCACTACAACATTCCTCTCTCCACATCTTTTAAAAATTCCCATCTCTATACATCATTTTTATACAACCAAAACAAAAACTTATTGATTAAAGTTAGAATTCTTTCAATTTATAGAATCTTCACTTTCAAATTCATTCACATTTGTTTTTGTTGTTTTGTTTGTTGGAAATTGTAATTTGTCACTGACCCATCAATTTGCCTAAAAATTTTCCCGTGAATGTGACGTAGGAGAGCTAAGCTTCATGGTTACTTAAGAACCACAAATATTGATGTCCTCCTCACTTCTTCCATTTTTGATTATCATCTAGTTTGATTCTTCTCTTATTTATATTTTATTTATTGAAAGTATTTTATTTTTGTTTGATATTGATAAGTTAGTGACATAGGATAGTATGTATTCCAATTCATTCGTAAATTTAAATTTTATATTTATTAATGATGTGGGATGTCATGAACATTTAAACTCTAATATACTATAACACAATAAAAGATCGCATTATTAATAAAATTTTATTCATACTTATTTTATTATATGCAATTTATAAATTTTTCTTTCGGTATTATTTTATATATAAATTTTAGAATGAATAATTTAATGAGGAATATTCTTCAATTTGGATAATTATTTTTCTAAGATAATTAATGATTTATATTTTCGATTCTACTAAAAGTTGTAACATGAAGTTATTAAAAAGACAAAGTATATCCTTTGTAAAATAGAAAGATGTTATATTAAATCTTTTACAATTTAAAATTAAGTGATCATATATCAAAGTTATAAAAAGATTGCGTAGTTAGATGGTGAAGATTTACAATGTGTGAATCTATTTAGATACTTGAGATGAAGAATCAAATAAATAGAACCAAGAGTGCTTCAAATATATGTTGAGATTAGATGACAACCATTCCTCTTCTGGTGGATCAAGATCCTATTATTCAGCTTGTTGTTGTAACAAGACAACTTTAGTTAGAATATGGATAGGAATGCATTAATGAATTCAGTTTTGTGAGAATGCTATAAATCCGTGTATGCCCATTGAGGCTACACACAAAAAAATAGAGTTGTAAGAGGAAGAGTTGTGTTGATTGTAATTTCAGATTTGAACAATAAGAGAATCGATACCGTTGCTCCGTGGATGTTTCCCTCTTGAGGGTTTTACCACGTAAATCTATGTTTATGGTTTGTGTCTTTTTTGGCTATTTAATTTCGTTTACTCGCTTTATATTTTGTTGTGCTTAATCTTTTCGTGGCTATATAAGTTTCCAATAAGTGGTATCAGAGCAAGGTTGGAGGGAGGCCATGAGGGGCGAGTTTGAAGGGTGAATTCATTCGCTGCGTTGAAGCGTGATGGCAAAGACACAGAGTGCTAAATTCGAGATCGAGAAATTTGATGGTAGCAATAACTTCGAGTTATGGAAGGTCAAGATGTGGGATATACTGTGTGTGCAGGGTGTTGTGAAGGCGCTCAAGGAAAGGAAAAGAAACCCGTGAGTATGGAAGATGATGACTGGGATGAGATGGAAACTCGTGCTCTCAGTGCTATTCACCTATGTTTGGCTGACGATGTATTATTCAACATCGTGTCTGAAACAACAGCAGCAGGACTCTGGACAAAACTGGAAAGCTTGTATATGACTAAATCCTTGACGAATAGAATCCTCCTGAAGCGTCAGCTGTATACCTTGCGTATGAAGGAAGGTATGACAATTTCGGAACATTTAAATACTTTTAATACTCTTATTTGTAAATTGGACAGCACGGGTGACAAAATTTTGAATGAAGATAAGATGGTAACATTATTAAGTTCTCTACTGAATCTTGGGATCATTTCGTAACCTCTATTAGTTTTAGTTCTAAAGAGGTCATTAGCTTTGATGTTGTTGTTGGAGCTATGATATCTGAGGAAACTCGAAAGAGATCTTCTCTGGAAACTTCGACAACAGAAGTTATGATGGCCAGAGGCAGAACTACTGAGAGGGGACAGCATTCGAAGGGCCCAGCTAGATCCAAGTCGAAGGGCAAAAAGAGCAAGTTGAAGTGTTGGTTCTGTAACAAATCAGGACACCTCAAGAAAGATTGCTGGAAACGTAAAGAGGCATCTAAGGAGGAGGACTCTACAAAGGAGGCTAACATAGCCGAGAAGGACTCAGGTATGGTTGATGAGGTATTATCTACGTCTATTGTCTCACAGTACCATTATGACTGGTTAATTGATTCTGGGGCATCCCATCACATGTGTCTGCATAGGAATTGGTATTCTACATATCAATCTATTGATGATGGGGTAGTTTACATGGGTAATGATGTTACATGTAAAACTGTTGGGATAGGGAGTATCAGAATTAAAATGTATGATGGGATTGTTAGAACACTGACAGATGTGAGACATGTGCCTGACTTGAGAAAGAATCTGATATCTTTGGGAGTTCTGGATTCTAGTGGACATAAGGGTTCAGTTCAAGGTGGAGTTTTGAAGATATCAAAAGGTATCTTGATAGTCATGAAAGCTAACAGAGTCGGGAACTGTATAAACTTGAAGGAAGGATAGAAATTGATCAAGCAGGAGTCGCATCAGAGGATGCAGGTGAATCCACTCGCTTATGGCATCAACGACTGGGTCATATCAGCGAGAAAGGAATTAAGGTACTTGCTGATCGTAAACTTCTTCCTAGTTTAAAAACTGTAGATTTAAAGTTCTGTGAGCATTGTGTTTATGGGAAACAAGCTAGACAAAAGTTTAAACCTGGAAAACATACAAGTAAAGGTATCCTAGACTATATTCATTCAGACCTATGGGGTCCAGCTCCGAAACTCTCATATGGAGGATCATCATATTTTGTTAGTTTTATAGATGATTACTCGAGGAAAGTTTGGATCTATTTGTTAAAGAGGAAAGCTGATGTATTTAACACTTTTAAACAATTTAGAGCTTTGGTTGAAAAGAGCACAGGTAAATCCATTAAATGTCTTAGAACAGATAATGGAGGGGAATTTACTTCTAAGGAGTTTGAGAATTATTGCAAGAATGAAGGGATCGACAGGCATAAAACCACTGTGTACACTCCGCAGCAGAATGGCATTGCTGAACGCATGAACATGACTCTTCTCGAGAGAGCAAGGAGCATGCTCAGTAATGCAAAGTTGCAGCAGGAATTGTGGGGAGAAGCTTTGCTTACAGCTTGTTACCTGGTTAATCGATCACCATCGACAACAATTGACTGCAAGATTCCACAAGAGGTATGGACAGGTCAACCATGTAATTATTCTAGTCTTAGAGTTTTTGGTTGTGATGCCTATGCACTTATTCCGAAGAGTCAGCGTTCCAAGTTAGATCCTAAGTCACAGAAATTAGTCTTTGTTGGATATGGTGATGGTGTGAAGGGGTATAGATTATGGAATCCTACTGCCCATAAGATCATCATAAACAGAGATGTTATATTTGATGAAATTTCCCTCATGAAATCGGATGGAAAGAATGTTATGAAACAGGTTGATGTACCACAGTCACAGACAAATTCAATTTGATATACATTCATCCACGGGTGAAAATCATGAAGATGTCCGTGAGCAGGATATTCATGAGGAAATCACTCAGGAGGATGAGCAGATTGAAACACCTCAGGAAATTGAGGAAATACCACAACAAGCTCTACGAAGGTCTACACGGATCAGATCAGTTCCAAGCAGGTATGATGATTTTGTCACTTCTGTTGCTTTAATTTCTAATGAAGGAGAACCAAGTTGTTACAAAGAAGCAATAGAGGTTTCAGATAGTGACAAATGGAAACATGCCATGAAAGAGGAAATTGATGCTTTGATTAAAAACAAAACATGGGATCTGGTGGAACTTCCTAAGAACAGGAAATCGGTTGGTTGTAAGTGGGTATACAAGTTGAAGAAAGGTGTTGATGATGTTATTTCAAAGTACAAGGTGAGGCTGGTCGCAA
This sequence comes from Taxus wallichiana var. yunnanensis, assembly GCA_018340775.1. Taxonomy (NCBI): domain Eukaryota; kingdom Viridiplantae; phylum Streptophyta; class Pinopsida; order Cupressales; family Taxaceae; genus Taxus; species Taxus wallichiana. Next base: position 693,657,616 of record CM031244.1, on the reverse strand, counting down.
AAGGGTTTTCTCAGGAAGCAGGTATTGACTTTCATGAGATTTTTTCACCAGTTGTAAAAATTGTTTCTATTCGTATGGTGTTAGCACTAGTTGCATTGCATAATCTTGAATTAGAGCAGCTAGATGTTAAAACTGCATTTCTACATGGAGATTTAGATGAGGAAATTTACATGGAACAACCGGAAGGGTTCGTTCAAAATCGCAACAAGAGGTTTGTTTGCAAACTCAAGAAATCATTGTATGGCTTGAAGCAGTCTTCAAGACAATGGTACAAGAAGTTTGATTCCTTCATGGTGAGCCATAATTTTACCAGGAGTGAATATGATCATTGCGTTTACTTTAAAAGGTTAGATAATGGCATGTTCATTATATTGGTATTGTATGTTGATGATATGCTTGTTGCAAGCAAGAGCATGGTTGATATCAGCAGGTTAAAGGCTCAGTTGGCTAGGACATTCGATATGAAGGATCTAGGAGCAGCAAGACAGATCTTGGGCATGGAGATACACAGAGACAAGACGAAAGGCAAGCTGTGGTTATCACAAGAGAAGTATGTGGAGAAAATACTTCAGAGATTCGATATGGATAAAGTGAAACCAGTGAATATCCCTTTAGCTTCACATTTTAAACTTTCTTCAGGTTTGTGTCCTAGTAATGATGAAGAAAAGGAGTATATGTCTCGTGTACCGTATGCTAATGCAGTAGGAAGTTTGATGTATGTGATGGTTAGTACTAGACCAGATATTTCACATGCAGTTGGTGTTGTCAGTAGATACATGGCAAAGCCAGGTAAAGAACATTGGGCAGCAGTGAAATGGGTGCTTCGGTATCTTAGAGGCACAAGCAGTTACTGTATCACTTTTGATGGTTGCAGTGATAAGGTTTGCGGTTATGTTGATTCTGATTTTGCAGGTGATTTGGACAAAAGAAGATCTACTTCAGGTTATGTCTTTACTCTTGCAGGTGGTCCTATTAGTTGGATGTCAAAGCTTCAAAGCATTGTTGCTTTATCCACTACTGAGGCAGAGTATGTATCTGCTTCACATGCTTGCAAAGAGGCAGTATGGTTAAAAGGTTTATTGGGTGAGTTAGGACAGTTTCAGAAAAGTGTAAAAATTTTCTGTGATAGTCAAAGTGCAATTTATTTGGCTAAGAATCCAGCTTACCATAGTAAGTCGAAACATATTCCAGTTAAATACCATTATGTAAGACATGTTGTTGATGAAGGACAGGTGATTCTTGATAAGGTCCACACTCAAAAGAATTGTGCAGACATGTTCACGAAACCGGTTATATTAGAGAAGCTGCGGTGGTGCTTGGCTTCTCTTGGCTTGCAAAAAAGGTGATGAGCAATGAGCAAGGTATCAGGTTAATTGTTGTCAAGGTGGAGATTGTTGAGATTAGATGACAACCATTCCTCTTCTGGTGGATCAAGATCCTATTATTCAGCTTGTTGTTGTAACAAGACAGCTTTAGTTAGAATATGGATAGGAACGCATTAATGAATTCAGTTTTGTGAGAATGCTATAAATCCGTGTATGCCCATTGAGGCTACACACAAAAAAAAATAGAGTTGTAAGAGGAAGAGCTGTGCTGATTGTAATTTCCAGATTTGAACAATAAGAGAATCGATACCGTTGCTCCGTGGATGTTTCCCTCTTGAGGGTTTTACCACGTAAATCTGTGTTTATGGTTTGTGTCTTTTTGGCTATTTAATTTCGTTTACTCGCTTTATATTTTGCTGTGCTTAATCTTTTCGTGGCTATATAAGGCTATATACAATACAACTGCTAGATTTCATACAATAATACCCAAAAACAGTTATGTTAATTTAACGTCACTCAGAATTCACTTTGCTAAATTGGCAAAATATTTTTAATTATATTGCACCATATAGGAGGATCCAGTATAGAACGGAAGACAATCTGCATCCTGAACCCAAATAACTTTATTATAGTCTATATCATAGATTTTATTCTCCCTAAACCATGATAGGAGTACATATCTATAACATGGTATGCAACTTGAGAGTACAGTAAGTAATATCTAAGGGGCCTTAGGTGGGCTGTGATAAATATAATCTGTATGAGCAGCTAGAGTTCGCCCTTCCATGCATTCTTCATTGCATTCTTTCAAACCTTCAATGTTGTTATCCATCTGTCATGAAAAACATGGTTATTAGTATTAACTTAATGAAACATAAAATTAATCGGCCGACAACCCTAAGAAAGATATCAGTTTATCAAGACAAAATCTTACAATTTCTGAGCTTTCCACAGAAGCTCCTAGCACACCTGCATACATCACACAAGTGAGAACTAAGCACTGAAATATATATGAAAAGTACTCTTTTAAATTGAAAAACCTCTACTATTAGTCATACATTTAAAAAAATTATTAATAAAATCACACCACTTAATTATATCTTTAAAAAACCCCATATATAAATAGCTGACGAGGCTATTACTACATACGGCAGTAGTGAGCAACAGATCTTTAAATTTGAAGTTTACATGAGTTAAGTGTGTAAAGTTCTACAACTCAACTGTCAAATAATGAAGGGTATCAGTCAAATAATATAATCCAACAAATATATGATGATATAATTAAACTTTTACAGACATTATCTAATTTCAATAATTTGTTATATTTCAAAGAAACCAAAATTTATTCAATATTAGTTGTATGTCTTAATATGTATTGGTTACACTATTTTATTTTCTTAATTGATTTACATATATACTTCTATATCTCTGGAAGATAAGGAGATTAAACATTTTATTTTGATAATTTGTTAGGTTTCCATTAAAAAAATAAAAATCAGACTTTATTTATTATTATTTTTAATTATCTAAAACAGACGGAGACACTCAATCATGTATTAGTTACACAAATTATACAAACTTTTGTACAATGTACCTGTTTCAAGAGGACGTGCAGCCATTGCTGCAACAACAAAGAGGATAAGGCATAGAGTGAAAAGGCTCACATTTGAACTTCGCTCTGATCTTGTCCACATTTTTGCCATTGCATGCAACCACAAAAACTTGAACCAACATGTGTACTATCTTATATTGTTAAGATTAGTAAACCAGTCAGTGGCAATAAATAAAATGAGCAGGCACATATCTGATTGTGTCATGCAAATCCATATATATCTAAATTTTACCACGGAAATTAGGGATCCACAATTGGAAAAATTTCAGTGTGGAAGTATTATTATTTATTTTATTTTCTCTTTAGTTATTATCCTGCCCAAGGCAGATATAGGCATCACCACTCAAGTTAAATTTACAATTCTTTCGAATTAAATTCTGCCACTTAACAAATTTGAAGTCAGGTTATAATTTATTGAAATACAAGATTTTATAATTAATAATATATGGTATTCGCGGTTCAATTCATTGGTTGATTGGCTCTTCATAGGGCAGGAATTTTTATCAGCGAAAAAAAAACAAAAAAATCCAATATTCCAATAAAAGATAAATACTAATTTAAGAGAGCTTTTTTCTGACAACTAGATTTTTTGATTTTTGCTTTTATGACACGAAACAACATCAATTCTATTGTGAGCAAATGTGAGCTGGGCGTGGGGATTTGGCATTTGTGCTGTTCCCCCTGCAACACAGATATTTTGTTCTGGCGCACAGAAGTAAGACTACGAGGCAATAAACAGTGGGCAGCGATACTTGACAGGATATGATATGCTCCAGCCTGCTGATGATTTTCCTTTCAACTGAAGATCTTGGAATAAATAGTAAATTACAGGACTTCTGAATCAACTGAAGATTTTCCTTTCAGGCTGAAATAGTAAATTACAGGACTTCTGAATCAACTGAAGATTTTCCTTTCAGGCTGAAATAGTAAATTACAGGGCTTCTGAATCAACTGAAGATCTTGGAATAACAACAAAGCGGCTCTCTTGATCTTAATCCGAAGCTGGTCAGATTTAACCCCATTGTCACTGATGTAATGAAGGGCTATGTTTATTTATCGTCTGCAAAACTAAAATCAACCGTATGTCAATGACTTCTCTACTCCCTGTCGTCCATTGCTGGCCCCTGTCATTGGCAACCGGCCTCATTCTTATTTGGAACGTAACTAATAAATGTAAAATTATTTTGAATCGATTGGTTGTTTATTGTCTTGGATATCGTATTATTGAATCAATTTTCAAGGAAATGAGAAATAAATTGTTTATACATACATAAGCTTCATCGCAGCCTCGAAAATGCAATCTGTAAACTGTCCTGATGGAGTAGGGTATGAAGACATCAAAACATACATGCACAACAGATTTAGGGCGGACCATTATAAGTGGGTTGAAGATGTAGACAGAAGAGCACACTATTTGTTAAATTGGCGCACTATTTTTTAATTATATTACATCATATATATGAGGATCCAGTATCAGAACAAAGACAATCTTCATCCGAAGCCCAAATAACTTTATTATAGTCTATATCATAGATTTTATTCTCCCTAAACCATGAAAGGAGTACATCTGCATAACATGGTATGCAACTTGAGAGTACAGTAAGTAATATTTAAGGGGCCTTAGGTGGGCGGTGATAAATATAATCTGTATGAGCAGCTAGAGTTCGCCCTTCCATGCATTCTTTGTTGCATTGTTTCAAACCTTCAATGTTGTTATCCATTTGTCATGAAACACATGGTTATTGGGATTAACTTAATGAACCATAAAATTAATTGCGCGACAACCCTAAAATAGTTATCAGTTTATTAAGACGAAATCTCACAATTACCGAGCTTTCCATAGAAGCTCCTAGGACACCTGCATGCATCACACAAGTGGTGTGAGAACTAAGCATTGAAATATATATGAAAAGTACATTCTTTTAAATTGAAAAGCCTAGATTATTAGTCATACATTTAAAAAAATAAAAATTAATAACAAAATCACACCACTTAATTATATATCCAGTTTTTAATTAAACATTTTAAAAAACCTCCCATATATAGATAGTTGATGAGGCTATTACTATATAGGGCACTTGTGAGCAACCGACGTTTAAATTTGAAGTTTACATGAATTAAGTGTATAAAGTTCTACAATTTAACTATCAAGTAATGAAGGGTATCAATGGAATGATATAATCCAACAATATATATGATGATATAATTAAACTTTTCAAGACAATATCAAATTTCAAGAATTTGTTCTCTTTTAAGGAGATCAAAATTTATTCAATATTAGTTGTATGTCTTAATATGTATTAGTCACACTATTTTATTTTTTTAGCTGATTTACATACATGGTTCTATACAATCTTTAGTTCAAATAAGGAGATTACACATTTTATTTTGATAATTTGTTAGGTTTTCATTATAAAAATAAAAATAAAAATTTATTTATTATTATTTTTAACTATCTAGAAGACACTTAATCATTGCATTAGTTACGCAAATTACACATATACTTTTGCATCATGTCATTGTTTCAAGAGGACGTTGCAACAACAAAGAGGTTAAGGCATAAAGTAAAAAGGCCCACACTTGAACTTTTCACTTGAACTTGTCCACATTTTTCCACCTGCATGGAACCACAAGAAATTGAACCAACATGCGTACTATCTTATATTGTTAAGATTTGTAAACTAGTCGGTGTGCAATAAATACAACGAGCATGCACATATTTGATTGCATCATGCAAATCCATATATTTCTAAATTTTATCTCGAACAAAGCGGATCCAAAATTGGAAAATTTTGAGTGTTCAAGAGTTATTATTCATTTTATTTTATATTTATTTGTATTGTTACTTTAATTTATATATTAGTGTTCAAATAAGAAAAAAATAAATAGAGATTAACCTATAATTGTAAAGATTACAATGTAAATAAGATTAAGAATGTATTAGCACATTCTAAGGAATACAAACAAGCCAAAGATTAAATATAAAAAGAGTAATTAACAAGTTTTTTTTTCATAGAATAAAGATTATACTAAGGTGAGTTTGGGAGAGAAATGATAATTTGATGTTCTAAAAACATTTTTGATACTCAAGGTGGTAAAGAAGAGTGTGATAGTATGAGGCCAATCAAATCTGTAAGGAGTATTATATAACTTGTTGGGAGTTATCCATGAGACCTCTTTCTAAAATAATCTTCGAAAGGAAAAATAATCATCCACTCTTCTCTTAAATTCCTACATAGATTTGTTAGATATTATTTCTTTTTTATCAAATGCTTTATTAAGAGGCAACTTCCACATGCATGCACATGGAAATTTTGATTTGTTGTTGTGGACATCAAAATTTTAATGCGAGTCTAACATTATAAAAATTGTTTACACCATAATTTGATTTATCAATGAAGAAGTATGCATGGATATTTAATAGGTATATTAATCTCATCTAGTTAACTTCCAACATCAACTATGCATAACTAAAATTATGCATTCCAACTTGTAATGAACTGAAAAATTGATAAACTATAAGCAACTTGTTCAAAATACGAGAGAGAGAGAGAGAGAGAGAGAGAGAGAGAGAGAGAGAGAGAGAGAGAGAGAGAGAGAGAGAGAGAGAGAGAGAGAGAGAGAGAGAGAGAGAGAGAGAGAGAGAGAGAGAGAGAGAGAGAGAGAGAGAGAGAGAGAGAGAGAATATGGACTCTACATAGAAGTTATTGGAAATAGAAAACTTGTAGTCTCGAGAATGTACAAGATCTATAGAATACAAAAAATTTGTTGTAAACGGTCCATGACAAGATCTTGGAGGTCCATGACAAGGGTACGATCTTGGACCAGAGACCTGTTGGGATTTGGAAAGTGTTTTTCTTTTTTAGAAATGGTTCTTGTTGTGTGTCACTCTTCTTTGCACAACCTTGGGATAACCTATAATGATCAGAAACAAATTACAAACTATAATAACTTGAAACACTTCATCAAAAATTAAAAAACAAAATGAAAAAAACAATATGTTTATGTTGAGGACGGACCACCCTAGGTAGTCAAAATCCTAGCTTCACGAACCAATTTCGGTGCTACACTACATATCCTTGATGTGGAATTAAGATTCGAGTAGTTCTTTTAGGTGTTTTTCTAAATGTGTAAAGCTAACTAGTGCTTTAGGGGTGCCCTTCCATCTCCTGACACCAAGATAACAATCTAAATTTGTAGTAGAGAATGTACCCAATATGTTTGACTTGACTATGTGACTTAATCGTTGTGTTGATGGAAACCCTTGTGTAATGTTTTGCAGGAATTCTCTCTCTCTCTCTCTCATGACATGACTCTATTGTGCTTGTAGATTGGTGAAGAAAGACTCCTTGACCTAATTGAGTTCTTTATACTTGTATTAGGGACTTCCCTAGATGTTATGCACTTTACTTGAATGGATTTAGGAACCCTTTGAGTGTTTTTAGAATGATAATGGCAATAGGAGCTTGTAATAATGCTAGGTCAATGCTAAGTGAGTTAGAATGTGATAATGACTTACTTATATAGCCTTTTATTGTTGAAATATTATGATAAGGCCAACCCAAGGAAGAGTAAATCACCCAAATAATAATTTATAATTGAAATAAGATTTGGTGATTGATAAGGGTTAGGACCATATAAGTGTAATGCCCATAATTTTACAACCCAAATAACCAAAAAATAAACCCGTCACCCTAAAAAAAAAGTAGGACATTTTTTTAAATACGTTAGGGGCATTGGTAAAAATTCATTTGATTAATCATTTTTGATGAATCAATATTGGTTTCTCGCTATGCTAGATAAATAAAGTAAACCACTCAATACTCAAAGTAGTGAGGTTTAACATCATGATAGAGGCTTAGAAAATAACTAAGGCTCTAGCTTGGAGAACCACAACAATGTTACGTACACTACAACAAACAAGCCCTTTTACCACAATTATTCTACAATATATCCACAATTTAGAAGAATTGTAGAATACTTGTAGCATCTCTATGAAAATTTTGTTTGGTCATTTATAAGTATTGTGGATATTCTACAATTTACATATAGTGACACTAATTGGTAGAAAAGTCACATATCTAGTCATTCTTCATAGAAATTTCACAAATTTAAGATAATAGAACTACAATTGATCATAAAATTATACTTATACTAAAATTCAATAACAAATAATTTTGAAATACCACGTTATTCCACAAAATACTTACATTTTGACATAATCATAGAATTTTGTGGCATCTCTATGAAAATTCCATTCATTCATTTTTTATGTGTTGTGGATGCTCCACAATTTAATTATAGTCATTAAAATTTGTAGAGAACACACATATTCAATCCTTCCTCATGAAAAATCTACAATTTTTAAGAAAACAAAATTTAAAAAAATCATAGAATAATTGGCCACATTTATACTTATGAAATGTTTCTAACTAATATAAAATTACATTAATATTGAAATTGTAGTTATCTAACGTTTATAAGTTTTTAAATATTTTAAAAATATTATAGAAAAACAAAACATGAATATAATTGAAATCTAATACTTAAAATATACATTTATTATAATATATATTAAGAATATTAATAAAAAGCATTATATTATGAAAATTCTATTCTAGATTAAGTGGAAATAACACAATATATATGTATATGTATATGTATATAGATATATTATGTATATATATATATATATATGTATATATATATATTATGTATATGTATATATATGTATATATATGTATATATATATATATATATGTATATATATATATATATATGTATATATATATATATATATATATATATATATATGTATATATATATATATACATGTTTATATGTTTAATTATTTTATTTATTCAAATTTAATTAATAGAATAATTTTAACATGTAACATTTCTTAAATTTTTTTACATTTAAAAGCTTTTTAAATCTATAAAAATGTGGAAAAGTTGCATTATTAAAAATATTCATTTAATATAATATATTTTTAATAATTTAAAAATTGAATATTATTAAATCAACCATAAAATAGTGTGGAAAATATTACATTATACCAAAAAAAAAAAGTATATAACCTAGCATAAATAATAGCCACCACACTAAGTAAATCAATAACATATTTAAAAAAAAAATTTAAGAGACTTGTCTAAAAATAATAATTCATAACAAGCACGAAAAAAATCTAAAATTAGAAATGTATAATTAAAATGAAAAATAATTATTATTATTTTAAAATATTAACTAACAAATCTAATTATGGAAAAAATTACACAATTAAAAATATTTATAACTCTATCTAATTTTTTAATTATTAATTTATATTATGATATAAACATTTTAAAATTTAAATATGAGTTATTTTATTATTGATAAATATATAAGGAATAGTTATCCACTATTTATGGTATTTATTATATTGATATCTTTCCATGATTTTATGGATTCATGATACACGTGTAGCTTTTACATGGTCTGTTGAATACCTTTTAAAAAGTTTGCATGTAATTTATGATATTATTATTAATAACTAACTAATCTAGTTACTCACGCATTTACTTGCTAATTATGTAGTCCATTAATTTATGTTCCACTAAAATTGTAGATGTTGCGGATTTATGCACGGGAAGGGTGGAAAGATAAGAAAATCTTTATGATTTCGTTTTACTCATTCAAATTTGTAGTATTGTTTTAATATTTTTAGTTCCAGTATTATTTTCAGGACAATCATATCAATGGATCAGAACTCACCATTTTAGTACTTTAATTCTCTCTGTAATGTATCTACAGAAAAATGAGAATATTTTTGTATTTGGATTTATTATGACTCTTTATGGTATTGGCCTAATCCATGAACTGTATATTTTTATCGCCTTGAGGAGAAGTACCCAAGAAGCTTGGGTCTGCTGTTGATTCACTATCAAATCCCCATGATTACTCTATCATTTTTAATACCGGCTTCATTACAAATTCATTCCCATCATGATCATAGTCTTGTGCTAATGGTTTGCCTTCACTTAGGATTTCCATGGCATTTTCTAGGGCATTGAGATGTGAAGGGATTTTTCTCCCTACATAGATAAGAGAATCCTGCAGTGACTTGCCATGGTGGGCTACAGAGTCCTCTGAGAGGAGCAAGACAGAATCAAAATTCTATAACATGCATAGTTGAGATGATGGTGCGGTTGTGGGGGTGTTTTTCCATGGCATGCAACATCTACACCACATTCAAAGCTGCATCACTATCCAAACTAGAGGTGGGTTCATCGAGAAGTAGCATAACAGGTTCATGTATAACATCCACCCCAATAGAAACTCTCCTCCTCTCGGTCCCTAATAGTCCTCTTCGGCTTTCATCGCCTATACAAATGCTTAAGACCTGCTTAAGACCAAGTTCAGATAGTAGATATTTAACCATGGCTTCTTTCTCCTTCTTCGATAACGAAGGTGCACATGACGAGAGCATGGAGAAGACTAATACCTTTTGCATAGATCTAGAGACCGTTTACTATCTTCCCAGAGCTCTCACTTGTTATTTTGTGCAATAAATGTGGAATAATTCTTCTTGGTATTAGCTATCGCTTGTTATGGCATTGTTGTTCTTTACTTTTGAGTAGTCTGATTTAATATTTATTTTTTATGACAGATTTGCAGATAAACAAAATGGTTCCTTACTTTGGCTTCATAGTTGACAATTATGTCTATGTTATTATTCCCTTCACTTGTTAATAGAGAGTATGGTGGGTGGCAATCAGCCCATGGAACCTTCTATGGTGGCAGCGATGCGCATAACTTTTCCCAGTTTGAATTGGATGTTGAGTGAAACTAGTAGGGTCATCTTCCCTTGTGGAGCTAAGATGTTGAACTCCATTCCTAAAAAAATATATAATTATTCATAGGTTTCTCAATTCATCATAATAGGATTTGGCTTGCGTTCATTTCATCCTACGGAAGTAGCACTAATCGAAGAAAGTGTAACAAAATAATGATGTTTGCACTTTCTATAATAAATAGAACATATTTTTATCCACATATGATTTTTATCAAGTTGTGATTTGTTTGTTATTTTGATATTTTTAATTACTATTTTACTAAAGAGTTAAAGCTTGCTTTGAAATTAAAAATGACTCTATAAATAGAGAACAAAATTATTTAGATAGTTAAATAATTATATTTGGATCATTTAATATGAATAATAAATATTTCCATATAATATATTTAACAATATATTGTTTTCTACAAATAAAAAATCGCTACAAAAATATTCACATTTAATAATAAACTTATATTTGTGTCTTCCAAATGTAGACAATCCACATAAAAAATTATCTAAATGAATGTCAAATTGGTTGTTAATAGTAACTTTTCTACATTTTTAAAAAAGATAATTTCACAATTAATTATTGTGGAATCCAAATTGTAGCTTCCACCTACAATTTTTATGTGGTAACAAAAATTGTAGAAATAAATTGTTGAAATTGCCACAATATAACAATTATGAGAGTTACAAAACTACAAATTGGAGAATTTCTACAAAGATGAAATAAATAGAAAAACTACATTTTTGTAAAGATTGTGGAATACTAACAAATACAAGAATTGTAGAAATGTTACAAACATTAAGAAATGTGGACAATGTACAGTTTAAAAAATGGAGATTAGCTATAAATTTGATAAATTGTGGAAAATCCATAGTATAATGAATTGTGGTAAAACTACAATAATTTATCAAAATGTAGATTACCTATAATTCCAATTCCACAATTTTAATTTCTCTAATACCATTTAACCACAAAAATATTGTTGAAAAATTGTAGCAAAAGGTCAAGTTTGTTGTAGTTGTAAGAGTACTATTGTTTTGGTAGGCCATTTGTCCAAAACTTAGGGATTTTTGTTCTTCAAAAGGTGTTAATTTAATCTCTTGTAATAGCCTTTGAATTGATGTAATTTGATCTTGTGATAATTATTGCCACCTTATATAAAGGAGTAACTCTAGGTGATGTATATAAATAATTTTATTTCATTAAGGACTTATTCATTTTCCAAACAATAGAAAAAAACTTGATTTTATTAAGGGTCTATTCTTCCCATTGGAACGATTAGTTATTTATGGTTTAAGATTAGCCAAAATGACTAGTCAAAGGAATATTTAGATCTTAGTCCTAATGTTCAATTTTATTATTAATTATAATATTTAGCATCATCAAATATGTCACAAAGAAAATAAACCCATTTATCAATATTAAAGTAAAAAAAAATGAGCACTTGTCAAATGGAATAAAACTAGGTCAAATTAGAGCCATATGATCAATTCATTTTACACCGTTGATAGTATAAAACCCTAGAATTCTTATATTTCCCTATTTCATTTTAATCTCATCCTTTCTCTCTTTCATTTTTCTTCATAGGGTTTTGCGGGTTTATAGGTGTAACACCCACAAAATTCACACACGAAACCCAAAACCAAACAAATGTTATAATAAAAAAGTTGGAATAATTTTTTTTTTTTGTTAAAGGAAATGAAAGTGACGATAAGGTTAACCTTTGGTTTCAAATAGTCACCACAAAATTTACTTAAATAATAATATTTAAATAAAAGAATTGATTTATTCTATGGTTCATTTTTCTTTTACATATTTCATTCAAATAATCCTAAATTAATTTAATACAGTGGTTCCTAAGGTCATGCAATAATTAAAATTAAATTCCAAGTCTAAAACAACCCTTCCATTTACACAATGCTAATAATTTAATTCTCTAAAATAAAAGGGGTCTAAACTATTAAGGAAAGGAGTTTATTTAAATTCCCCTAGGTCATGGCCTCATTGACTTTGAAAGTTACAAAGAAATAAAACAAAAAGGAAATACTAAAATTTAATTTACTGCAAACCACAGAAGTTGCCCCATTCAAAATAAGACCCATGTGATCAAATGATCATCTCACCAACCCCCACCTAACATTTGTAGGGGACAATCTTGGCCCTTGGATGAAACCAATATTGACCATTGGATGGGAAAATTTCAAACCAACCCTAAAATCTCTTAAGGAAGAATTTTATTCATCTCTTTTACTCATTTCATTCATTTTTGGTTTTGTAGGTTAAGGGAAGATGGAAGAGGAGGAAGCCATGGATGAGAAGGAGCAAGCTTGGGATGGATATTCACAACCCAACTCCATCCTATTTTATTTATTTTTCTATTTCCAATCTACCCTATTCAAGGGTTTGTTTATAATTTCTATTTTGATATCAAGTTGTTTCCATGCATTTTCCCTTCTTGGGCATTTGGGTATTTTCATTTTGATTATAAAATCTAGTTTTCTCAATAATAAAATACTTTTCTTTTCTCATTTTAATAGATATACTCAAATAATATTTCTTATATATATATATATGAGACAAAAAAATGAAATAAAATAGGGTCGTGGTTTTAGTTTTAACATAGACTACGTTGAAGTTCCCATGTAGCCACGATAGACAATGTATTTTGTTTTAAAATATAAGGATTGGTGGGCTTGGCCCCCACCCGCATGGTATTAACAAAGTTTGGGGGAAGGGTCGCCGACCCCACTGGATGGGGGTGGGGTCGGTGACCCCTCCCCACCCCTCTACCTACTCACAATACCATGCAACCCGACCGCTTCACCATTTTAACAATTTAAAAAAAAAAAAATAGTTTTAATCAATAAAATCTTCATTTATTACAATATTATTTATTATTAATAATATTAATTATTATTACCACTAATAATAATAATAAATATGTATTAATATATATTTATTACTATTAATATTCAAATCTATTATAATTATTAATTATAATAATATTGGTTTATTAACCATGCTAATATATTAGTAATATTAATAAAACTTAAGTTATTTAGTTTTCTCCCCCTTTTTGAGGCCAATATTAGACTAATATACAAATAGAGAAGAATTACAAAAATATACTTATAAAGCTAACTTAACTAAAGTTACATTTTAGTATAAATGTGGACATATAAATATATTTTTGTTTTGTTAAATCTACCTAATGTTAAGTTAAGCCAATTGTGAGTTTTCTTACACAACTTATGAAACAAAGTGATAATAAAAGAAAATGCTTTCATTCAATCTTATAGTTTTAACTAACATTTCCTTCAACTAGTTTAGTAATACATTTATAGTTAAAATTCTTCAACTTACTTTCTTTTAAGGAAAAAAAAAATAGCCATTCCATCTCACAAAGCAAATGCAAGCCAACAAGATACTTATTTCTTTTAAAATGAATCCTATCAAACTTTACAATATTTTTAGAAATGAAAGTATATCACATTTGAAAAAAATGAAACTACTTGAGTTAAAAGAATGCATATCCATTTCAACTATATTCAAATATTCCTTTCACCAAGACAAGGTAAAACTTGATAACTTCTTTTCACAAAACTAACACATTTTGAAAATTTATTATCTTAAACAAGCACTCTTAAAGAGAGTTCACAAGATCAATGGATTTCCAAGTATAACAACTTTCTCCCAAGATTTACAACTTACAATCATCCACTCAAGTGGGAAGTATAAATTTGAATAATATACAACAAAAGGGCTTGCCACAAGGCCAATTTACAAGTTTTCAATATGCATGTCTTCATCACAATGGTAGCTCCAACTCTAGCTTTCTTCAAACTTCACAATGGGATCACAAAACAAGGAAGGGGGAGTAGGAAATGCTCTCCGCCCAACCTTAAATCCATTAAGAGGAGAAGTCATCCCCTTAATGGCCCCCGAGCCCCAACCAAATAACCATGAGGGGTATTGAGAAACAATGACAACTTTCAACAAAGTGGCTTCACAACAAACATACATACAAGACATTCAACTCAACCAAGATAACATATCCAACAAGTTTACACATTCACAACAATACAAAGGTTTGAGGATCAAACCAAATAGAGAAAGGGCTATGGGAAACCACCTCCTTATGCCTCCCAAGTGAAGTGGGAGTCTTACCCTAAGCCTCCAAGTGCACAAAATTATAGATCGAGGACCCGTGGGCCTTTAAGGCGAGAGATTAATCAGTCAGGGTGTAGTGGGACAAATATGATGAGACTGCAGCTACATGGGAGGGTACTACATTATTGTGGGTTTAGTTTCTACATTTTTCCAATGACTTCTAGGAGAAAATTGAGTCTAAGGGAGGGGGATGTAGTGCCCACTTCCCTTTGACACCTTTTGATACCGATCATGACACTATCGATTATATTATGAACAATATTATAGTTTTGATTTAGTATGATGTCAGACATTTGATCATGGATTATTGTTGAATTTGATTCTTATATGATGCATGATGATTATTAGAGACACTTTATATGTTGATGATGTTATACTGTTAGACATGGTTATATGATAGATGTTGTTCGGACTTGTGATATTTAGATATTGTGAGTAGCCCTATAAATAGAAAATTATTGGATGATGATATAGTTGTTGATAAAAATATAATGATATTGTTAGATTTCTTTGATGTTGTTGTGATTCATATATCTAGATGATTTTAGAAATTTAATTATATTTATATTATGTTGGATGTTCTGATATGACGACGAGGCCGAAGGAGGTATTTGTGTTTTGCAGGTTAAAATATCACAACAAACATCGGGGGATTGGAGACCAACCACATTGGAATCCTAGATGAATTCAACAAGGTCACCATGGTAACTAGTTTTGTTTGTGTGTGTGTTTGTTAGTGTTAGGGATTCCCATGGGGGGAATCACCTTTAAATGTGACCAAGAGATTTTATGTATTTCTTTTATTTTTGGTCCCTTTTGTTTAATTTTTGCATGTGTTTTATGTGGTGCACTTACCCTTTCATTATTTAATTAATGTGGCGTTAATAATGTGAGTAATCATATTGTTAAAATAAATAAATTAATCAAATTTGGGATATAAGAAAGTAATTATAGAAGTTGTTGGCTCTTGTATTAAATGTGGTAAGTGATGTGTAAGTAATGTGTAAGAATGTGTAAGTGATGTGTAAGTATGTGTAAGAGTTGTGTAAGTCAGATTTTGGAGTATGAAACACTCCACCTTCTTGGAAATTTGAATTTGTCCTTGGAGGGTTGTGGGACAAGTAAAAATTGTCCCATACCTCTTAATTTTATTTACCAACCATACCTATGGTTGGAGGGTTGAATTTAGACCTTCTTTATGCATTTTGATATGACTAATTGTAAGTTTTAATTACACTCTTCTTACATTTTATTAAATTCAATCCTTATGGGGTGTGGGATTTTTGGAGTGTGTAAGTTTATTGTCATATTATTTACCCACCTCTTTATTGTGCATTGGAGAATGAATTTGACTTTTGTGTTGGAGTTGAGGATGTGTGATGTGGCATCCTACATGGATCCACCTCATCCTCTTCTATTCCCTCTTCTATAAAATTAAGACTCCTTGCTTTGTTTTATGTTGTTGAACATTTTCCATACTTCCTTTTGGGTGAAATTTTTCGTGTGGAGCTCTTGCTTTTGGAAGGAGAGTGGAGACCCTTGAATGCTTGTTGGTTATTGATTTTGGATTGTATTTTGGCATTCGAAAGCTTGCTATTTTGGAACTTAGACAACTCCATCATGGAGAGGTAAGAGCTTGGATCTTGAAATACTCCTTTTCTTTATGAATGTACATGTTATTGTGTGAATGTTTTAGCATGTTTTTCGGATGTTTGGGTAGATGGCCTAGGAATGGTGTAGGAAAAGACTATGGGGTTCATTTTGTGGGAGGTATAAGTGTTGAGGGAGTTGGGATTTGGGTTCCACCTTATAAAGAAATAGCTTGCATTTCTTTACTCGTTATGGGGTGCCATAAGAGGCTGGGGAGGTATAAGGAAATGTGAGGAATAAGGGGTACTTGGGGGAGGTATAAGGAATGTTAGGATTTTTGATACACTATATTTGGTGGTTTGAAAACAGGTGGTGATACCCATTTCCCCTTTGGGAGGCATAAGTAGCATCCCCCATAGTTTCTTGCTCCTTTGGCTTGCTTGGTGAAGCCTTAGTATTGCTTGTCATGTGTTATTGTAGTTGTAAAAAAGTACATTCTTTTTTGGACTGTGTTTTATTTTGAAAATTCTGTGTGTATGTTTTGTGGAAGCTTGTTGTTGCCATGAGTTGAATTACATATTCTATGGCTTTGTGGTTGGGGCTCGGGGGCCAATTAGAAGGATGGATTCTCCTTTCATTGGATGTCTTGGTTGGGTGGAGAGCATTGCCTTTCCCTTGCCTTTGTTGTGATCCAAAAGGAGAAATTTATGTTGCTATTCTAGAGTAGAGGAGAAAGACAATATGACAGTTCCTTGTGAAATGAAATCTCATTGTAACCCTTCCCACTTTGAAGTGGATGATCTGTATATTATTTGTAATGGAAGGATACTTTGTATTGAGCTATGAAAGTTGTAAATTTGAAATGTGAAAGATATATATACTCTGTTCTATTCATTTGAAAGAAAGAAATTGAAATCTATTATTTGCATTCAAGAAATTGAAAGATGTAAAGTTGTATATTTGAAATCAATAAAAGATTGCACTACCTTTATCAGTTTACATTTTTGTATTGAAATTGATCATCAAATTGTGATTTGAAATCTCTGTTTGGAAAATTGAAATGAGGAATACGTATGAAGGAAATATATGTAACTCTGTTCTTTTGAAATATGTTAAAATTGGAAATCAGACTTTGCATTTTAGCTAGTAAATGGTTTTTTAAATCAACTAAATGTATTAGACTAGAATAGAAATGAATTTCCATATTTGGAAGATGAAAAATGATAAACAGATCCTTTAGAAATTGACCTTTGTTTTGAATTTTAAACTGGCAAATACTTCCTCTAAAATGCATAGTTCGAACTTGTAAACAATAAATAACATTGAAACATTGAAATCTAACATGTCATGATATAAATGAACTCAATTGGACTAAAACACTTAAGGAAAAATCCTTCAAACATTGCAAAATTGGGCCCAAACCTTTCACAGTTATTTTGCTATCTGAAGTTGTAAAAATTCAATTGGAAATCAATCAAGAAAAATTACCTTCCAATACATCCTAAAATTATTCTTAGAACAATCCTCCATGTTCATTTGACATGTTAAAGGAGAAAGAATGACAAAATTGAACAAAATTTATAAGTTAAAATTTACCAGTTTGCTTTTAAAATTTCGCAGGCCATTTTCTTAAAATTGACCCCTTAAACTTTATCAAGATCTAAAATTAATGATTCTAGTGCAAAGAGGGCTTCGAGAGATTTCAGAAAGTCCTCATTTTCCCAAAATTGAGCTCTCTATCAAAAGTTATGGCCTTATGAAGTTTTCTTCACTTGGCGGAAAATTTTGGGAAAATTTCTTGCGGGAAGGTCACAGCCCAAGTTTTTCCCTTGGGACTTAGGAAAATTTTTGGGAAAATTTTTAAAAGTAACTCCACCACCCCACCAACCTCGTAGCCTAATTAGAGATCGCCACATGCCACCATAAGGTGTTAGTGGATGGGTGGATCCCCTTTTAACTTAGCACTTTCAGAAAAATTTTGGGAAATTTTTTGAACTTTCTCCACCGCTCCGCTTTCCCATGCCCAATTTATAAGCCGCCACATTGCCTCGTGAGGAAACTTTGGAGGCGTGACACCTTTTCTAACCTTAGCACTTTTAAAATTTTTCTTGGGAAATTTTTCTTAGCCTCCGTTAGAAAAGGTGATGACATGTGGCATCATCAATGTTTAGGATAGGTGGAGGCACGCGAGAAGTTTTCCCCTTACATTTCCAAACCCAAAAGGATTAATGCCTTAAATCTCTCGACGACCTTGAATTTCCACCAAAGCTTTCTCAAGCCGACACATGTCCTCTTCGGGTCCATGGGCACACGGAGGAAAATCATGTTTTTTCCTTGAAAAGGGAAAACGCCAAAAATCTTCCTTGCTTTCTTTGAGTTGCGCAAAGGAAAATTTCTCCCCTCCTCGCCCTTGGGAAAATTTCCTACCAAGGTCCATCGGCCCATAACTTGAGTTTTATGAGGACTTAGGAGGACTTCTTTATATCACTAGAAAGGTGAGGAAATTTCCTATCTAATGGGAATGATTTAGGAAAATTTTGAATGTATTAAGTGTGATAAAAATTAATTTGAAACTTTAAGCCTGTTAGAGAGTGGGTATGGTGAGGAATTTTTCCTCTGAACCTAATTGAAACTTCTAACCCTAAATTTTGGACCTTATGACCTCTAATAATTATTAATAAAATAAAATTATATTCTAGTAGATTAGAATTGTTCTGGAACCTATTAGTGATAATTGTTGTCTTGTAACCTGGTTGTAGATTCTTTTAAACAAAAAAATTATTCCATAATTTTCTTAACTAATCCTAGGTTGTTCTTGGGTCTCAAGTGGGTTGTTTTAGCTAGTGTTACAATTAAAACACATTTACAACATTCTAATAAAATGAATTTTTTTCCAAATTTTAAATACATAAAACATAAATAAAGCACATACAAAAATTAAAGAAAGGGACACAATTAACCCAATGGCCACATATGTGAAGTCACCCCCATGAGAGACCTCTAACTATAAATACAACACACCACACTAAAAATATTACACAAGTTTTCAAAATTTTCCTCGTTGCTCAACACACGACATCTTCCGTGGTTGGTTCTCTATCCCATTCAATGTATGCGATAAAATTCCTACACAAAAAAATATCTCTTTGGCCTTTCAATTTGTATTAACAAAATCAAGACAAAATACATATAAAATCAATAATCATCATTTGACATTATATTTTATATTATCCATAAATATATCAAAATCTAACCCTAACATTCACGAGATTATAATTCTACTCAAAACATCCCAAAACATAATGTGTTAGTATAAAATCCACATCATGAAAATAAACATATATCAAACTATCTAACATCACTATCTAGTGCATCATAATAAAATGTAAACATCATAATGTCAATAGTCCAAATATCAGTGAAATCTATCATCTACTGATCAATGTATCATAATAAAAAAATATGTATATTAGTCCAATAGTATCAATATCAAGATGAAATAATGTCGAAGAGGAGTGGGCACTACATCCCCCTCCCCTTAGACTCGACTTCCTCCTAGAATTCACTAGAATAGATGAGGAAACGGAGGTCACAAAAAGGGGAATCCTCCGATGTGGCTACGGATCATCGTATCTATCCCACTGACACACACTGGTCAATCTCATGGACTCGAAGGCCCAAGGTCCTACGCTCTATGATGCACATGGGCTCCACCTGACACACCTTCCCTTGCTCATGCACTGCAATGTGGTCCAATCCAAAACATGAGAGAGATTTGGAATATATCTCCTAAGTACAGATACATGAAATACATCGTGCATGAGACAATCTAGGTGGGAATGTTAGATAGTAGGCCAAAGGAATGATACACTCCAAGATCTCAAAGGGACCCACAAATCTAGGAGCTAACTTAGAGCCTTTTCTATAATAGATAGGAATCTTATGAGGCCTGACATGAAGAAATACCTTCGTGCCCACCTCAAAATATGATATATCCTCCTCATATCTGCATACTTATTCTACCTATTCTAAGCCTCTTGAAGCCTTTGATGAATCAAGACAACCTGTTACTCCATATCCTATACTAATGTCGGCCCAAGAGAAACCCTATCGTCTAATCTATCCCAAATCAATGGTGTCTTGCACTCTCTGCCATACAATGTTTAAAGGATCCATGCCAATCAAAATTTGAAAACTGTTGTTGTAGGAAAAATCCACCAAATATAAGTACTCCTTCCACCTAGATTGATGGTCCATGACATACATCCACAACATATCCTCTAATATTTGATTCACCCACTCTGTCTATCCATCTATCTTTGGATGATAAGTTGTGCTGAAGTTGATACTCATCCCAAGAACCCGCTACATGGTAGTCCGAAGTGAGAAGTGTATAAGGGATCACGTGGTCACAAATGATCTTCTACGAGAATCTCGTATAGTCTGACAATCTCATCAAGGTATACTTGCACTACTGCACTAGCTATATAGGTGGTCTTCACCGGAGAAAAATGAGCCACTTTTGTCAATTTATCCACTGTGACAATGATAGTGTCATGGTGGTATCTCAACATTGGTATCCCTATAATGAAATCCATGGAAATAGTGTCCCATTTCCACTCTGGTATGGCATGCAGGTAGAGAAGGCAGTTGGATGCTAATGCTCGACCTTCACCCTTTGACACTCTAAACAACATGACACAAACTAAGATACATCTCTCCGTAGACCTCTCCAATGGTAAAGTTGTCTCAAGGTGGCATGCATCTTTTTCACCCCTGGATGGGATGAATAAGGTGCATGATGAGCCTCTTCTAAAATATCTTGTCTCAATCCTCCATCTCTAGGAACATATATCCGACCTTTGTTTCTGATAAGACCATCTACCTCTAATGAGAATCCATAAAAATTCTCCTCAAGGGGTATCGATACTGAATCTCTAATCTAGTTTAAGGTAGAAGCTATCGCGAGGAAGTTGCTACAAAATCCTGCTCTGCAATTCCATACCCACTAAAGTAGCCATAACCAAATTTCTTCATCTACTCGGGGTGTTTATAACAACATTCTCCTTCCCCTTCACATGCTTTATCTCCATGTCATACTCACAAAGCAACTTCATTTAATTCCACTAATAAGCATTGAGATTGGGATGTGTGAAGAGGTGGTGAAGACTCAAGTGATCTTTCTTGAGTATAAATCTCTAGCCAAGCAAGAAACGTCTCCATCAAACCAGAACACAAAATCCTTTTCTCTTCCTTATAAGCATGCAACAAAACCATGATTTCCTTTTCACTCCCCATACGTAAGACTCCCATTCACACTCCCACCAAATGCATGCCTCAAAAAAATCCCTTTTCCCTCCCCAATGGTCCCATAAGCCCTTCTCCCACACCCAACTTAAGGTCTACTACCCAACCAACACACAAGCACATTCACAAGACTTAAACAATTTTAACAAGCACAACATTTCATATAAAAACAAGCATAATACAAAATAACTAAGGTGGAGAGCCTACCTCTCCATCAAGATCCAAGAAACTTCACAATCCTCTTTCAATTCCAAGCCAAGCAATCCCAAAATCACTCCAACAAGCTCCAAATCCAAAAGTGCACAAGAAGAAAAATGAACAAGTAACCCCATTCCAACCAAAAATCACCAATAAATAGAAATGGAATGTGAGGATGATGAGGTGGCTCCATGTAGGATGCCACTTCATCATTCCTCCATCCCCACACTCAATTCAACACACCAAGTCCAATAAAATCAATGCACATGAAAGGACTATGACAACCCACATGGCTCACAAACTTGCACACCATGCTTTCAAAGGACACAATAAATTGGGGTAGAAAGAAAGTGCAATAATTTTCTCTCTTTTACACTCAAAAATGGTTAAAAATTCAAAAATAATCTTCCCAACCCATAGGTAGGGTTGTTGGGTAAATTTAAGAGGCATGGGACAAGCCTTGCTTGTCCCACAAGCCTCCAAAAATTCCCCCAAGTCAAAATCCGAATTTTGAAGTTGGGGTGGAGTAAAACACTCACAAATCAACATAAATTTTACTTACAACAAGGACCACCAAATCTCATCATAACTATTTGTCACATCCTTAATTTGGTTAACTAAAAATAAGAAGGGTTAAGCTTAATTAACACACATTTACAACATGCTAATAAAGTGACAAAATTTCCAAATTTTAAATACACAAAACATAAATAAAACACATACAAAAATTAAAGGGACACAATTCACCCCATGGCCACATATGTGAAGTCATCCCCCCATGGGAGACCTCCAACTAGACATGCAAAACACCACACTAAAAACATTACACAAGTTGTCAAATTTGGCCTCATTTCTCAACACCCGACATCCTTCCGTGGTTGGTTCCCTATCCCCTTCGATGTATGTGATAAAAGTCTTGCACACAACAAAATACCTCTCTGGCCTTTCGACCATATTAACAACATCGAGACAATATACATATAAAATAAATAATCATCATTTGACATTAGCAATTCTATTATCCATCAATATATCAAAATCTAACCCTAACATCCATGAGATTATAATTATACTCCAAAACATCCCAAAACATAACATGTCAGTATAAAATCCACATCATGAAAATCAACATATATCGAACTGTCTAACATCACTATCTAGTGCATCATAATAAAATGTAAACATCATAATGTCAATAGTCCAAATATCAGTGAAATCTATCATCTACTAATCAATGTATCATAATCAAAATGTCTGAATATCAGTCCAATAGTATCAATATCAAGATGAAACAATGTCGAAGAGGAGTGGGAACTACAATAGGTATTCTCATGGAGGAATATGGGAAAATTGTTTCTTATTTTCCCAAATATTTTCTTGTATTCAAATATTATGTGGGTTTGGTGAAGAGTATTATGCATATACTAGATTATATCTATTTTAGTTTTTGTACCCAAATATTGTTATTAAAAAAATCGGTCTTTATAGAGGAGGGGGCAGGTGCGGCTACTCCTAACCCACATTGTTTTAAACCTATATATTCTTATTTTATTTTAATTATTTATTGTATTTTAATAACACAACCAATATATATAAACTCACGTGGATGAAGGCCTTGTTAAAATAATTCAAATGGATTCAAATAATTTTATTTTTGTAGATGTGTTTATATCGAATTCTAAATATCTCAATCATAAAGAAATGTGTTTATTTCACACACACACACACACACACACACACACACACACACACACACACACACACACACACACACACACACACACACACACACACACACACACACACACACACACACACACACACACACACACACACACACACCTTCTGATTCATACCCAAATTTAAAGTAATCTTGAAATATTGTAATGTTTATAACGGGGCCACATAAATAAACATATAGTTACATGGATATATTTTCTTAGCTGAACACATTTATATTTTTGAAATTAACTTCATGTGTGAGTTCCATATATGATCAAAATAAGGACTCTTATATGAATTGATATGAGTGTTTATAAAAGATACAAACTATTACTCAAATCTCATATTCTTGTAAACAAGTTTTCTTTTATATTAGATTCTCCAAATACTTGAATTGGTATAAAGTAAAAACAAGAGCACATTTGAAGAATAACTAAGTGTCTTGATGCCTCATTCAATGTTTAACAAGGAATTCTTTATATACTTATTTGTAAAGTAATTATGAAAACTAATACAAATTAAGAAATTTATTCCAAGATGAAACAAAAATAATAATAAGAGAAGAGTGGAGGTATTAAATCTTAAAATTACAACTCCTACTATAGGACATTGAAAAACAAAACTACTTAATCACTTTTTGCTTTATATTTTCATCCGATGCAAGGTATGATCCATAATTAAAGTTGGCCTAATTTTCATACTTTCAACAAGTTCTATTCCACCCCTAATATGCTTGCCAAGTATTGATTTAACAATCTTTACAATAAGTTCAGAATCTAACCCAACTATGTCTATTTTTTTCTTATAATACAAGAACCAATTTCTCTTTAAAACACATATTGAAAGAGAGGAATTTATCTAATGTATCATTTTGGACTCCTTTCCCATACAATATAGTAAGTTGATAATGATTTTAAAAATGTAACTATACAAATAGATTCATCACAACTTCTTAACCAACCACATTCTCTTCTCTCCTATTTGACCAAAATTTACTATTTTGAAATCAATCATTTCCCAAAATAAGAAGAGTATAAACAAGCTTCTCTTTATACATATAATCAATATCAAATATTCTCAAAAAAGGTGTGAATAAGATATTACAACGGGATTTCATATCCTACCCAAGCTTCTTACAATATTGATTTCCTTACAAAATTACAAGAATACTACACTTAAAATACAAGTTGATAAGAATCCAAAAAAGGGGAATAACATGTCAAAATTTATAAGAAATTACAAATTTTATCCATGAAATGATTTTTTCATCTAATATTCTAAGATCATGCTCCTCCTTTTAGTAGAATATCTCTAACACACGAGTGGTGGCTTGGTTGTCCACCCAACTAATTGACATCATTACATGCCAATTCCAAAAATGGAAGACATTATATCCTCCCTCACATATCATGAGAGAGAGAGAGAGAGAGAGAGGTTTCATGCATCCAAGATTCATAAGAAGGAGAAAAATAGGTTGTAAGCACGTGCACATATACAAAAACACAACTCCATAACCAACAAACCAAAGACAAAAACACAAGGAAGAAACTATAAGATTATTTAAAAGGGGGATTAGGGCAAGGATTCCCATTATAATAATTTTTAAACCAAAAGAATTTATAACTTGATTACAAATCATTACAATCCAAAACTCCTTATATCATCCAAATTCTAACTACTCCATGCCTCATCCTTACCAAGTATTTTCAATCCTTGGTAGATTTCCTTAACAAGGGATGGAGATGAGTTTTCAATCCATATGAAATTTCATCTCCCTCATCAACCATATGAGGAGGAAAAAATCAAAAAATTCCATCATGGATTTATAATCAAGCCATTTGGGTGCAAGATTTCTTTTCCCTCTACCCTAACACTCCAAAATCCATCTAAGTGAGATGGATTGAGAAGATAAAGGAATACAATATTAATATTCATCACCTAGCAAAAATCATAATTTATAAGACTAATAAACATGCCATTCCATAATCTTCTACACAATCATAAAGTAAAAAGAGGTAAAATACCTACTCCTCAAGCCAAGATCTCAAAGCTCCTAGTTCCTCCAAGCTCTCTCCAAAACCTCACAAGTGCAAAATGAGGCAAAATTCCTTACCCCTCCAAAGTGGAGGAATAAGAAGAGGAGTATAAAGTGTTTTCAACGATGAGAGGGTGACATTTTTCACCCACATCCTTCTCAAAACAATACACCCCTTTGTCCCAATCACACAGAATACAAAAGAATTAATGGAGAATATCCCAAAAAATAAAAATTAAGCAAAATAAAATATCTTCTAAATTTCAAAGTGACTCACGAAACAAGTTCATTAATTTGGATTTGGATGAGAGAGGCCCAAATGGGAGGTACAAGTCCATTTTTAACCTTTAAAAATGACCTCGTAGACATAGGTAGGGTCCAAGGGGTCCATTTTAGTGTAAATGAGAGCCTCAATAAGTAAAACACCTCTTATAAATTCCACTTTAAGTCCAAATTCATGTTGTAAGCACAACCATTCGGTGGGGGTGATTTGATAAAATATGAATATTATATCTAATTTTAGAGTCACTATTATGATAAGATACAACATAATACAAGTGTTAAGTACTTTAAATATGAAACCATGTAAGAAAATGGGAGAGAGGAAACTTATCTGATTTATGCTTATCTTGAAGCAAATCTAAACTGGAGCAATTAATGAACATGTTGAGCGAGTGTTGGAAATGATTGAATCAATTCCAAAACCTACTGACAGAGCTAGACATGGGTGCTTTGGATAGGGTGAGGGCTCCCGGGAGCCAAAGAACTTCTATAGGGAATCTAATTTTTCCCGTGTTGTTAGGGTTTCTCTATCACTTCCTCTTGATCACTTGATATTTGAACTTGGATCGCCGAGGTACATGTAACCTGCAACACAAATACTAGATACTTGCAAAAGCTCATAGACATATCAAATTAGAATGAAAAATGCAATATGTGAAGTCAGATTGACCTCTGATATCATCCAAATGATGAAAATATGACCGAGAACTACACTATATTCTTGACTCCATGTAGTTCTATCTTTTTTGTTTGAAATAGTTTTCTCAGTTTCGTGTTCCAATGATGCCAAGATAGTGGGATATAGCTAGATAAAATGCAAATGTGTGAGATGCAATTCATAACTTCCCCTCCCTATTTAGTGTATGCAATGTAATTAACCAAAAAATGTAGTCCCTTTGATAGTATGTTTTGTGCTTGTCATTTAGAATATCCCACCCTTATAATGGTATGTATGTTGTTTATATATAAGGATCTCTTATTTTAATTTTTACACTAGTGACAAGACATGCCAACTAGAAGCTCGGGATAGGAGTAAAAACTAAAAACACTAACCACAAATGTTAAAAATGTGAACAAGAAAGAAAAGGATAAGAGTGCCTTGTGCTAGTGTGCAAACTAGGTATTTTTGTCTGGTATAACTGATGGAAAATGTGATAAGAATGATGACAAGGATACCCATGACTTGACCAGAATTGGGTGCGAAGTGACATATGTAAGAGATAAAGAAAATAGAAACAACTAAAATCAAGCAAATGGACTAGGAAGTGTGTCACCAGTAAATACTTTTCTTCTTCAGATCCATACATATAAAAACATAATTGGAGGTATAGTAAAATAATAATATGTGCCTAATTTTATGTCTACATGGAGGGAAAATTAGTGGGTAATAAAAATTTTCATTCACTTAAGCATTAACATTCATCAAACATTCAACACATTCATCAAATATATATTAAACAATGATATGACCATGCACCATGAGAACACAATAAAAAAGTACACCAATTATAAGTGGGAAACCCTAAAAGGTGATAAAACCCACTAAAACACAAATTTATTATAGAAATTAATAAAATTTAGTTGATTTCCAACTCAAAAAAGAACACCAACCCCCATGTTTAGTGAAGCACCAAGCACACAAGAAGCACCAACCCTAATTTTAGTAGAGCACCAACCCTACAAGGAGGAATCATCCCCATATATGAATCAACACCAAAAAAATTTACTGATATGTTTTTAACCTTTGAAATGTTGCACTAACAATTTATGATGACATAATCAAGCTCACATTCCTTCCTCCTTCAAAATTGCTCTCTAGGTCAACTCACTCATGGGATTCTTCACAAAGATGATTAGGCCTAATGGACTATCTCTTCAATAGATAAAAACACTCTAGAATATATACATCCACTTTTTCCCTCTCTTTATGGTCACAAATACCTCTTTCACCTTCTAGAAACACCCCTCTAGCTCACACTTTTCCTTACTCTCTCAACTAGCTCAAATGAGCCATATAACTTGCTTTTATACATGAATTATGATCCTAATACATCTAGGTTGGCTATAATAGGAAACATTCACCTAAAAATCATAATAAGATCGTATGAAAATCATAAAATGGACCATATATGTCATAAATACCATATTTACATTCAAACCCCCATTAAAACACAAGAAGCCCTAATGCACTCAAATAGCCTACTCGCCAAAGATGGATGTGCTCGAGGAAAATACACCTTCAAAAAAACTTGTAAATAAATTAGAAATGTTTCCTAATTCCACTAAAAACTTCAAAGAAGATTGAATCACTATGTATTATCATCTCATTCAATAAAACCATCAAAGGGAACAACTTTCTTCACTAGCTCTAAGACCTAAGAAAATAGTCTTAAAAATCTTCAAAAAATATGGAAATTTTAATAAATAAATTGAAATATCATGACCTCAAGATCATCACAAAGTGCATAAGATACCATAAATCATCTGAAGCACCACCAAAACACCTCTGTAAACAACTCATCCCAAATTGCCCGAAACTCGCCCTAAAACAAGTCATGGAGGAATGAAAAAGACATTTTAAGGGATAAAAATTGATCTAAAAAAATACATACATATATAAAATATTCCCATATTCCTAAAAACCAATTTGGTCAAAAGGCCCAATGCAAAACTTGAGAGAAAATTAAACTTATTCAAAAATTACCTTTTTAGGGGTATACATATTTTCAAAAGCTATAACTTGTACCTAGAGAAGTATGAGAGAGTCCTCTAAAAACTCAAATCATCATAATAGATCAACCAATCAATTCTGGCCCACTACAATCAAGATCTTCTCCATCTCTTCATACGTAGGGTTTTGAATGGTTTAAATATTGTTTAGCTTCTTAATGACTGTTCATAAATATCTACCCCTTACTCTAAAAATAATTCATTTAATGACATCTCAGGAGCCTTACCCAACTACCATAAAGATATTAGAAAACCATGCGAGTTTATAGGTTCCAATGAACATCAAAATGGCCAAATTCACCTTGGTTTCTCACTTTCAAAAATGGGGTAAAAATAAGTTATCTTGCACATAACTTAAAACTAGAACTTTAAATTTGGACCACATCTCTATATAAACATACTACACGTTATAAAAGTATCAATTTTACATTGCCACACTAAAAATAGTCCAACTAATCTCATTTGGGTGCCTAGGGCTAAAGAATAGGTCTAGTGTAGACCTAGAAACCATGACTTCATCTCATACATGCACTAAGAGCCACTTGTGAGTATGTCGAAAAATCATATACATTCTTCCAATGTTATAACCAAGATCAAAAAATCACACATACATGTACTTAATTATGCCATACCATACCCACCGACTAGGCTTCACAAACAATCACCTTGAACATTATTGTACCAACCAAATTGATCACCTCATCACTTTTCAATCCTTGAAAACCTAGAATAACCTTCAAAACACTACATTCGATCATAAAATCATCACAAAAACACTATAAGACCTTTTAAGTCACTATAAGCAATCATACCTAGTCAAGAACCCATGAAACTACACACAATCTCAAAAAGATACCCACCTTGACTTGAGACTACCAATTAACCTTCACGTTTCTTACCTATTTTGACATCAATGAAAATATCATAATTTTACATCAATGAAAACACAATACCAACAATCTCCCCCTTTTTCATTGATGGTAAATATAAATAGTTCATTCTCCCCTAGGGTACTCACATGCCATCATCTCATTATCCCCTTTTGACATTAATGAAAAATAAACATACCTATAATACCTCATTCCAATTATTCTCTTATCACATTACACTAAACTTTTAGTTTAAAACATAAACCAAATCAAATAATATCCCTTTGACCTTCTTTAACTCTTATTTTGATTCTTTAATCAACACAACTCTCCCTAAGAAAATGGATATCTTCAAGAAATGACATAACTTCTTGAGCTAAGAACAAATATAAATTAAAACCATGATTAAGAATCCTTAAACACCTAAGTGGAACCAATAGATCAATGAACAACACTGAATACTAGAAAGAAAGAATTGTTTTCTTACCTCTCCATGAAAAATATCATTCTCTGTCAAAGCATTCTTAACCTCCAAACTGATTTTCATAGATAAAAAGGCTTGACATATTATCCGACTCATGGAGCTAGAATATGAAGAAATAAACCCCCTCTTCTTGTTAAATTCTTCTTAAAACCCCAAAGATAGAAAAATATTAATATAAATCTTCTCAAATAGAGCTAGCTAACATCATATTTAACTTCAAGACTTCATATTTCTCTTGGTTAGATCATGGATCCTTACTCGGCTCCCCTGTCTTTTTGACACCTCTATCACGATTTTGTAAAAACAATCCTTCATTCAGAGCTCACTCACATAATCTAGACAAACCTTCTCAACCAATCACTAGGAACATGTGCTTATCAAATGTATCTCAAACATATATATGAAAAATTGACCTATGAAAGCATTTCATGTACCTTGAATTCATGATGTTCAATTTGTGCCCTATGTTGTTCACCTTATAAATAATAATGTAGTAACTTACATCCTTGTCATCATAACACTATGTGCCTTCTTGGCACTACATCATACTCATGGAGCTCTTCTCATCCCCACTTTAGTCCTATATCCATTATGACAAATTCCAAATATGATCTTAAAAAACCATACTCATATGATCTTGACAAGACTAGGACCTTCGATAAAAAAATTAGACTAATGAAAATGTATTTGCATATCATGTACAAGAGAGTCAAACTCTCCTGCAAACCATTACTCTCACTTTACTTGGCAAACACACAAAAAAATACCATATATGAAACCACTTCCTTCTTAAGATTATGCCAAATGTAATGTTAGGAATGAAAGACTTTATTGAGAGTCTTCCTAATTGATTCCCCTTGACTCCATGACTGCACTAACATGACTTGATGTAACATGAACATAGCCACCAAGATTTATACATTTGTCAAATACATCTTATTAGTACCAATTGTTCTCAAAAAATAGTGTAAAAATACACCTTCTTCTTGACTATATCGGATGATCCCAACAAAAACAAAAGAATGATCACATATACGATATTACATACCTTGCTCCACAAATCAATCAAGCACTCAATCATGAAACACACAGTTGATAACAAGATTCTTTAGGACTCCAAGATAGAGATAAATAGTCTATCATGAAGATTATTCTTCAAGCAACCAAACGATGCCGAGCTCATTACAAATTTGATACATTCATCAAGTTTAAGAACACTTCATTTCATTCAATTCCTTATTTTAGGAAATCTTACTCTTAGTTAAGAAATCAAATTACTAAAAATTTCTCCTTTCAATCTTAAATTCCATTACTAAGCACAATATCCTATTCACAAACCTCTTGCAATGACACATAAGTCTTTACACTAATCCACAACAAAGGAAAAATCAAATTGATCATCTTCACTTTGAAAAAATCCTTTACTAGAAATAAGTGAACTTACTCTAAGCAAAGAAAATTTGAACCATTAGCTTAAATTTAGCACCATCCAATCCTTATACCTTGTTCTACACTAAAACACAATGTTAATGAAGTGTTCAAACTCCTTGGAATGAGAAAATATAATCAATTTCTCCTCTTTCCTATCAAACTGCCCTTTTGTAGTCTCTTACGACGATGCTTCTACATGGATCATGTTTAGAAGTTCTATGTATACCCAAAAAAATAAAACTTCCTTAGACACTGTTTACCTTTGATAAGATGCATGTCAAATTTTATAAGCCAACTCTAATAACTTGTCTCCCAATCACTCGTTTACCTTTCTAGCTTGTTATAGCTCTTCTAGCCTTGCTTCTAGACATTTTTAGGTATATATTATAATGCATGGGGTTTGAGAACAAAAGAATTGGTTTTGAGGATACTCATTTCCATGTTTTCACTATCTATAATATTTCAGGGTCAAATTCCAAACAAAACCCTTCTTTCTTGCATTTTCTCACTTACAAATAGGCTTCTTTCACTGTGCATGCACCCTACATATAAAATCTTAGAAAAAACTCAAGTTTTGCAACCCATAAACTTAAAATATATTCACATTACATTTTTAAACATCATCAAGATGGTTTATATCGAATTTAAAGGATTTTCATTTGTTTATTCTCAATAAATTGGAGTTTTACTTCTTAAACCCTAGGTAAAGGGTTCCTAGCTCTCCACCAACCCAAGAAGACTAAAAATCTAATAAAAGATGTTATATGTGTTTTAAAATCTTGATATTTGACCTAAAGGTTTGTTTTAACTTCCTCTAACACTTAGTTCTACTAGTGAGGATTCTTGGAGCAAGAAAAATCCTCAATCATGTTGAGTTTGTTTTTATAATAGTGGAAATAGGGTTTTAGATTATCACTACACAACTATACCAACAAGAACCCAAAATGACATGCACATTCTAATATTTTGATATTTATACATGATTATAACACCTCCTCAACATATTTGAAGTCCCATTTGACAATGATCTTTATATCCATCATAAGAGCCTACAAGATATTATTAATATCGTGCAAAAACAGATTCACTAACTTTGTCACAATCACAAAAATTAACCTTATACTAGAAATTGAGCATTCAAAATGTCAAACTTGTAATGATTCTTCTAAGATTATGCTAAATAAATTTACCATGAAATTTTCCTTGAACTCATGAGATATCCTAAATCACATGATTAACACGATTTCGATCAAATTTAAGAGCAAAAACCCACGACAGGAGATTCATCTTCAAATTTTATATGATAATAAATTTGTCACTTTGAACAATAAGTTTACTATCAAAAATTATTCAAACATTCCAAATGGATAATCAAAACTCTTATATCACAATTTCCACACTCAACATTCATTCACAAAGAAGGCAATATTACCATAAAATAGAGTTTTTGTCTTGTTTCAAATGTAATATAAAATTTGTCTATCCTCCCACTATACCTTATCCTTCTCTCTCCTAGAGAGAGATGATCATACTCCTTCCTAACTAACTCTCTTCTAGTTTTTAATCCCATTATCTCTTATTTGCTAACCCTAATTAACTTTTACATGACTCTTATGACTTTTACACTAAAAAGAGGCATATTACATCATTTCTCTTCCTTTTATTGACTCATACCAACTTTATTACTCATCACCACATGTTTAGACTATCAAACAAATTAAAAAACCCTCAAGTCTCTCTTCCCACAAATTTAAATTTCAGATTGCACTTTTACACATTTAAAATTTTGAATTTGAGAAAATGGAGGGAAAACATAACATTGACCAAAATTAAAATTTGACAATCCTTTAGTGTCTTCCACCTTCTTCAAATGATCTATCTGAACCTCCTCATAATTCCCTTGATGAAATTAGCTCAAATGGTGGCTCTTCAAATGATTCTCCTGCATCATACTTCTAAGGTGGAAAACGAAAACTTGTAATTTTGTGATCAATACATGAATTTTTTTCCTTTTAATGATTCTTGAGATTTCTTGAATGTTATTTCTC
Organism: Taxus wallichiana var. yunnanensis; assembly: GCA_018340775.1. Lineage (NCBI taxonomy): Eukaryota > Viridiplantae > Streptophyta > Pinopsida > Cupressales > Taxaceae > Taxus > Taxus wallichiana. The sequence goes on along the minus strand of CM031244.1, from coordinate 693,623,990 downwards.
TTTCTCATACTCTTCCACTCTCCTTGCTTTCTATTTGGCCACTTAGGTCACATATTAGGCTCTTTATCCATGCATGTACTTCAAATTTTCTTCTTCTCTCTTGAGTTTCACTTTTGTCTTTATTAGTTCCAAGCTTTCATCAACTACACTTGGAAAAAAAAACACAACAATAATAAAAATATACTTTAATTCATGATTCATGATGTTATCCATCTCCATGTAGCTCTTCCTCATCATGTTCTTATCACTTTATTTACTCAAATGGACTGAAATATGTCCATATTCCTCATTCTTCTTCTTCTCATCAATTTCATCAAATATTTCTCTTTCTCCACAAGAAATTCCTCTCATGCTTATTTACTCTTACGTTTATCTCTCTCTCCTTTCTCTTCACTAAATTTATATTTCTTGAACTCTTTTAGCCTTGAGGCCTTCCCATTCTCTCCATAAAATTGATCCTCATCCTCCTCTGTCGTTGCTTGCTTTTTTATATCTCACTTCCTTCTCAGTCCTCTCTTCAATTTCCTTTTTAATTTCTTTTTGTGTACTATACCTTTCATATTTTCATTAAATTGAAAAAACATATCTAAGGCCCATCCTAATACCTCTTCATCTTCTTCTTCACCCGCTCTATGCCTCCGACTGTCATCTCAAATTTCTTTTTCTCATCCTCTTTCACCTTCATACTGCTTATTTAGTTCTCAACAAGAATCTCTTAACTTCTATCATCATAACTATCCCTCCTAAACTATTTTCCTTATTTTAAAAATGTTCTTTAAAAAAATCTTCACCATATACAAAACTATAAAATCTACTTTCTTCATATTCTTGGGTATTTACAATCATGAAATTATCATTTTGCATTTGAATTTTTTTACATACCTCTCTGTTAAAATGATATGCTGATGTTGCATTGACTTTATCTTCATTAAACTCTTGAATTCCTTCATATTTTTTTTTAATGCCTCTTTCTTTGATTATCCGATCTTCTTCTTCATTTTCCTCATCTTTTTCTCTTTTTATCTAATTACCCCTCTCAGCTGAAAATTTTGTTTCCTTTCTACAATTTGTTCTATATGAAACTTGACCCTTCTTCTCATCACATATCAAACTTATTTTTCCTCTTTCAACATCAAAGCCCCAAGTTTCTCTACATGTTATCTAACCTCTCTCAATTATTTCTCCATCCATTCCTCTTTCCTTCTTACCTCTTCTCTCTTTTTCTTGGATTTTATCTCTTTTATTTCTCTCTCTCTCTCTCTCTCTCTCTCTCTCTCTTTTGTAACTATCCTTATGACTTATCAGCTTCACCAATGCTTCCACCAACTCTTGTCTATCCTTCTTTCCTCTTTTCTTTCACAATCACCTATTACACACTTCAAAACAAATTCCACATATTCATAATTCACTTGTTAGAGTAATAAAAATTCTTCATATGATCTAACCTTGCTCTAGTACCAAAATGATGCTGATCTCATTAGTAATTTGATACATTAATATAGTTTAAGAACAATTCATTTCAGTCAATTCCTTATTTTAGGAGATCTTACTCTTAGTCAAGAAATCAAACTGCTATTTTTTCTCCTTTCCACCTTAAATGTTTTTATTAAGCACATTATCATGTTCACAAACCTCCTGTAATGCCACATAATTCTTCACACTAATCCAAAACAAAGGAAAAATCCCATTGATCTTCATCACTCAAACAATCCTTCACTAGAAACTAGTGATCAACTTATTCTAAGCCTAGCAAATTTTAACCATTATCCTAAATTTAGTACCATCCAAACCTTATACCCTATTCTACACTAATTCACAATTTTAATTAAGTGTTCAAAATCCTTGGAATGAGACAATATCATCAATATCTCCTCTTTACTATCAAACTGATCTGAAAATTAAAAAATTCCTTGTGTGCATCTAATTTTTCAAAACATGGATTTAATTAAGTCTTTAAAAATCCATTAAATATCTCATTTTTATGCAGAACACCATGAGTTTAATCACTTAGTCTTCGATCGTTCGTACTCCGAAATGAGAGTGGATTTCCTCTTCTAAAAAATTAAACTTCATCAAATTAAGAATTGAATTCGAATATTTTACTATGCACAGTTAAATAACTAGAGCATAAAAATATCGAAGACAAAAACAGTGACAAAAAACAGTGAATTCGAATATTTTACGAGGTTTGAAAAAATTGGCCTACATCCCCAGGTCATGACGACCATTCCATTATTTGAAATAGTTGCAAAAACACGTGATCAAATGAAAATTACAACAATAATGAAACTTTAAACCTTTCTCAGTGCTTTCCCTACTTTTTACACCCCTGTCAGACCTCCATGATCCTCCAAATGGATTCAAACGCTTAAAAATATCACGATGCCTTTGCACATAATAACACAATCCATTCTCTGTCCTCTATAAATTGAACCGAGCTCAATTTATAACTTGATCAAAGTGTTTGTTGTAGTGGTGCCCTTTCTTTTTGAAAATAATAGAATAGGAGTTTGAATCCCCTTATCCCAAGTCCACAACTTATGTTTTCTCTTTGTGGTTTAAATCTAACATATCCCACGCGCATAAGGAGGGGGATGTTTATATATGCATCGGTGTGGGCACTTGGTTTTTATAGATACATTTTTTTGTAACGTGGTTAGATGCTCGAGCTATGCCTTTTCCGTGTTGTGTTTAAGCATGGGGGTAAAGTGATAAGGCTAAATGGTTTTGGTTGTGCATTATATGAGGTGGCTGCGTTGGAGAGATAAGGAGTTAACACCAAATTTTAAATGGTTAGCTTAAAACATAAGGCAGGTTGGTAAGTAATGAGGTGGAAAGGATAAAAATGCGTGGAAAATAATATAGTGCTCCAAGTTGTATGGTCAGACCGTTCGGTATGAATAAGGCCGAGTTGGCATTATAGATACGCTGCACCAATATGGAGAGAAGCCTAAATAATATGGAACAATGTGCTCAATTGGGAATTGTGGCATTAATATAGGTCTCAAGCATTGCCAAACATATAAAATAACATGGTGAATAATTACAAAGTAATATAAAATTCAACCATATAAAATAATGTGACATTTCAATAATGAAATATGGAAAAATATAAAGTGAACCTATCATAATAGTTCACTTGTCGAACCAAGATACACATATCGGGCATATTCAAACTCATGGTGGCTTGAGGACCCAACACGTTAGTGATAATAAAATAGTCCTCATAGTGGAAGGGTCCCCCTTTGATACAAAAGTAGATCCCACTTGCTACGGACTCTCAGCCAACCTTTTACCATACGACCATCGAAGACCAAAGTTCTCAAGCGATATTGAAAAGAGTTTGCGAGAATCGAATTGGAAACGAGGCACCACGAAGTAGTTGCACTCCAACGGAATCGTGATAGCTCCAACGATTGTAAGAAATAAATGATCAGTAATGGAAGAACTTGCTCAATCAAAAACAAAGCTTTCATAGAGGAAAGACAGTGGAGTGTCTTGGCATGCTCATAAATGAATAGAAAAGGGGTATATATAGGGTCTTTGAGTAACCCTAGTGCATGACACACATGAAACCCTAAACCTAACCCATGTGAGATGACCCTCCAACATGAGAGGAGGACACATATGATAACTCACACTAACACCCCCTTCATCGAAGCTAGGGTAGAGGCTGTGATGAGTCGACGGAAGAGGAAGACACTCCTAAACAACTAAGAAAGATGTGCCAATGGGGCTGGTAATAAAAGGCCCGATAAGGTGCCCATATACAAACACAATCTTACTAAGAAGAAGAAGAAAAGAAGGACTACATAGCTCGAAGAATATGGGAAGCTGCAGAAAACCTCACCCAAGAAGAGAGATGTAAGTGAAGAAACTTCATCTCGGTGAAGGGCTTGGTGAATAAATCTACAATCGATCAAATTTGTCTAAATGTACTCGAATGTCGATGATACCATCATGAATAAGCTCCCATATGAAGTGCCTATGGATCTCAATGTGGCTTCATCCACCGATGCTGAAGCTGGATTTATGAAAATAGAGATAGTGCTCGTGTTATCATAGTATATAATGGTAGGCCACTTTGAAAGTGGATGCCAAACTATGTCGTTAGAATACCCTATAGCCAAATAGCTTCGTGGCGGTGTTAAGCTGCTCTCTGTATTCTACCTCTATAGATGATATCGCAATTACATTCTGCTTCTTACTAGACCAACTAATAGGACCCGAACCAAGAGAGAAATTGTAGCTAGAAGTAGATTTGATGATCTAAATCACTGGCCCAATTAGAATCTATGAATCCAATCAAGTCAATATCAACCCCTCCATGATAGTGAATGCCATCAGCATAAGTGCCACGAACATAATGAAGGATCCATTTAGCTACTTTCTAATGCAACTCATGTGGCTCCTGCATGAATCTGGACACGATCCCAACAACATATGATAAATTCGATCGAGTGTGAGTTAAGTAAATCAAGCTCCCCACCAACTATCGATAAAGAGTACCATCAACCAAGGGAGTAGAGCAATCTGAAACCAACTTAACCTTGGAAAGAAAAGGAGTAGGAGAAGACTTGCAATTAGACATCTAAAAATGAGCTAGCAAATCAAGAGCATACTTAGGTTGTGAAATCAAGATTCCTGAGTCAGATTGTGAAATCTGGATCCCAAGGAAGTAATGAAGCAGACCTAAGTTAGTCATGGAAAACTTGTTGGCTAAGGTGATCTTCACAGAATCAATAATAGAGGAAGAATTGCATGTGATCAACAAGTCATCAACATATAGAACAAGAATGAGTATGGAGTCATCTTGCCATAGAATATAAACATTTGGATCAGAGTGACACCTAGTAAACCCTGATGTAAGTAAGGAGTCTATCTTGGCATACCAAGCCCGAGGGGCTTGTTTAAGGCCATAAAGAGACTTCTTTAACTTACAAATGAGGGAGGAATCTTGGACATAACCCATAGGTTGTTCCATATAGATCTCTTCCTCTAGGTCACCATGAAAGAAGGAACTCTTAATATCCATTTGATGGACTTTCCATCTTCGCCACTAAGCAATGGCTAGGGTAAGTCGAATAGAAGTCATCTTCGCAATCGGAGCAAAGGGTTATGTATAATAAACCCTAGCTATCTGGGAGAAACCCTTAGCTACTAATCACACTTTAAACTTTTTGATGTCTCCATCTACTCCATACTTTGTTCGAACACCCACTTACACCAAACGATTTTTCTTCCTTTCGGAAGAGTCTTTGAGATCCCAAGTATCATTCTTCATGAGAGAGGAATAATCCTCATCCATGGTAGAATCCCACTCAGGAATACCAAAAGCCACTTAGAAAGACTATGGATTAGAAGAAGAGGTGAAGAAAGAGTGGGGTACAACAAAATGAGTGAGTACATCTCATATCTGAAGTATCTCTAACTAAGTCTCTAACACTTTGCAAAGTTTTCTTGGCCCAAAGGGGACCAGGAGGATCAGGCTCAGAGTCGGAAGATTCTTCACTTGAGTGAGAAGGGACATAGTCCTCATCATCACTACTATCAAAATCAGAAGACTCAAAGGTTTGATGGTCAGGAGGATCTGGAAGAGGAGAACACTCACAATATCATCATCTGATGAGTTAGAATCGAATAGTGAGTGAATAACCTCAATAGGTGGAGAAGTAAAAGCTGAAGAAGACTCATGGAACTTAACACATATCTCAATATACAGCTCATGAGAAGTAGGATTCATCAATTGATATCCCTTCATGCCATCAGGATACCCTACAAAGATACAAGGTTTGGATTGTGGTTCCAAGGCCTTGCATTTCTTCTTGGGAATCCGAGCCATAGCCTTGGATCTCGAAGACTCAAAAGTGCTCAACATCAGGCTTGCATCCAAACTAGGCTTCAAAGGGTGTCATCCCTCTTACTGCCTTGTGTGGAACACGTTTCGAATGTAATTTGCACAATTCACTACTTCGGCCCAATACTGTGGAGGAAGAGACTTCGAGTGAATCATACAAGTAGCCATCTCCTTAAGAGTATGGTTCTTTCTTTCTGCAACTCCATTCTGCGAAGGGCTATAAGAAACTGTATTTTGTAAAGAGATCCCTTCAGAAGTACAGAAATCCATGAACCTATTGTTTACATATTCACCTCCATTGTCAGTTCAAAGAACCTTGATAGACTATTCCACCTATTTCTTAGCAAGAGCCTTAAAGTCCTAAAAATGTTCAAAGACTTCAGACTTAAGCTTAAGAAAATATACCCAAGTATATCATGAATAGTCATCAATGAAGGTTAACACATAAAGAGCTATAGTAAATGAAGGAGAAGGAAATGGACCAGAAACATCACTGTGAACAAGATCCAAAGGACAAGTGGCTCTCTAGGATTTTCCTTTTTCAAAGTTCTTTTCAGGATTCTTTCCAAGGGTACAACCCTCACAAAGACCCTTAGAAAACTTGACGTGAGGTAACCCATTGACCATTTTGTTTTGGCTCAATTGTTCAAGATAGCGATAATTTAGATGTCTGAAACACTCATGCCATAACTTACTAACCTCATTTGCATGAGTGAGCAAGGTAGTGGGCGTAGAATCAAAAGTAAAGTGGGAGAAGGTATACAAACGTGCACGATGATCTCGCTTTCCCTCAACATTTGTGGTGTCATTGTTAAGCTCACGAAAAATATCCTATCGGTTTACCAAATTACTCACCTTGGTGAAGGAATCATGATGAGATCCCTCTCCACCATCAGTTCGAGATTTTGGTGTGACGGTAAGTCATGCAACTATGATACCATGAAAAGAGTTTGCGAGAATCAAATTGAAAATGAGGCACCACGAAGTAGTTACACTCCAACGGAATCATGATAGCTCTGCAGTGATTGCAAGAAAGAAATGATCAATAATGGAAGAACTTTCTCAATCGAAACAAAGCTTTCATAGAGGAAAGATAGCGGAGTGTCTTGGCATGCTCATAAATGAATAGAAAAGGGGTACATATAGGGTGTTGAGTAACCCTAGTGCATGAAACACATGAAACCCTAAACCTAACCCATGTGAGATGACCCTCCAACATGAGAGGAGGACACATAGGATAACTCACACAACAGATACTTCATTTTTTCTCCTTCATTTTCCACTTGTCCACTATTGAATGAGCCACTTGGCCAATTGTGCACACGTCCACATCACTATGGTCCTATTGAAAATGCGATGACCTTCTATTTCACCAAACTTTGACTGAACCCATCTTGAGCTTAGAGTGTTCATTTTCCATGTTCTTATAGTCATCAGAAATCTCTCTAAAGGATCTACTACACTATAAAGGTTTAGGGAAGTTTAGGGAAAGTTTGACACTGAAATTGATCCCCTGATCACTCTCTTGGAGAAATATTTTTATCTACAAAAAGATGTTTATCAACCCATAAAAATGTTATCTCTTCCGGCATTTCACAAACACATAGAAGAACTCAAACTTACATTATAGGTTAATAAAATGCAAAAATTGATTAGCTAATTACATAAGCGATTAGATAATAACACCCAATTAAGCTAGTGTTAAAGTGAAATGTTAACCACGTTAGCTTTGCACACTGTGAATTTTCAAACCCACTATAATGCCATCACAAATAACTGAGCAAATAATAACTATTACAGGAAGCTAGTGTTCAACGATCACTTTGTGATATGTTTGATTAGCAAAATTTACAATTACATAAACACATATAACCAGGACATCTAAACTACCCATGATTAGGCCAATGTCAAGTGTCCATCAAACTGTAATAAGCGTAAATATTCACTATCTAGAATAAACTATACTATCAATGCCCAAAAAAAGTATAGTTAACAAACTTAATCCACATGAATACGCAATTCTACCCATACAATGAATCGTATAAGGATAGATAGAAAACTACTTGCTTACCCAAATAAGTGAACTACTATAATCTACAAAACTGACCACTTGGTGAAAATTTGTTAACCAATTTGTTTGTGTAATAAATTTATAGCGTAATTACAACCACATATGATAGTTGCAAAAATACAATTTTCCCAAAATGAGGGTATTTAAAAATTAGTGTAAATAGCATATGTGGATAAAACAAGTTTGTTATTTATTTAAATATCTAGAGGTGCCCAAATGGGTCTTATAATCATATACATAAATTTGCACAAATGAAAACATTATAAAACTACAATTTTCAAATTTAAACAAACGATGATGCCCATATCCTGCATACTATTGTCGAGATATGGAAATTTTCTACCTTTACCGTGAGAAAATAAAATGAGTATTTTAAACCTATCACTCAATTTCTCTATAGGTGACTTCCATAAAATTTTCAAAGCTGAATATCATCATATGGGAAAATTTTCCTTTCTTGATATACATGAAGAATTCTAAAAATTAGTGTTGTATATATCTTCCCCCCGGGTAGATATAGACAAGCGGAAGAATATGGAAACCAAAGAAATTCAAACCTCAGCCCATGGCGCACAAAAGGGGCGCACGACAATGAGTGTCGACAGCAAAATGGATGCGCCCATGGCGCACAAAAGGGGCGCACGACAATGAGTGTCGACAGCAAAATGGATGCGCCCATGGCGCACAAAAGGGGCGCACGACAATGAGTGTCGACAGCAAAATGGATGCGTAATACAAAGGGGCGCACGACAATGAGTGTCGACGAGAAAAATTACAAAAAAGGGGCACACGACAATGAGTGTCGACAGCAAAATGGATGTGCCCATGGCGCACAAAAGGGGCGCACGACAATGAGTGTCGAAAGCAAAATGGACATGGCGCACAAAAGGGGCGCACAGAAATGAGTGTCGACATAAGAAAGAATGCGCCCATGGCGCACAGAAGTGGCGCATGACAATGAGTGTCAACGAAAAATTGGCACACGTAAGAAGATGTCGACACACACACGGATGCGCCTATGGCGCACCTTCAGGAGGCGCAACATAAACACAAGATATTGATGGCCATAACTTTTTAGGAGCTCCGATTCACACAAGGTTGGACTTTTCGGAAAGCCTACGGCGTCCTCTACCTAACTCATGGATATCTTTAATTGGGTGGGAACAAGTTCTTAAAAATGCAAAATACAGTTTTCCACTTTTGGGGTTTGATATGGTCCTCACCTACCACCATAATGAGATGAATTAAATACAACCTGAGGTGGTTGGGGTAGATTTGGACTTTCTCTCTCTTCTCTCTCTCATTCTTCCTATAAATTGTAAGGAGGGGCTTCTTTCTAAAGGTTGGACATTCTTGTTTTGGCCCCTCCCTTCTTCTCTTTGGCAGGTAGAGTTGTGGAGCTCAAACCTCCCATCTGAAACTGTAATGCACCTTTGCCTCTGGGCATTTTTTGCAGTGTATTGTATCAATATTTGGAGCAAATTAATGCATGTCTGTGGATGATTATCAACCCTCTTAGTGTTTATTTGCATCTTCTTGATCTTTCATTGTAAATCTAGTTATCTGTGCATGATCTTGCATTACATTTTTATGGTCTGTGTTTATTGGCAAGACAGGTGTTCTTCATTCCTCGGTGCATCACCTCCTTAGCTTAGGTTTATTTTTATGCATTTTCTCTCTGTCTCCTTGGAAAATTAGATTAGGTTTTGAGTAGACCCTCTGCATTTTTACGTGTGCATCGAACAGAGGAATAGGAACCGGCCTTCATCCAGGAGAGCTTTCCGATTTCGAGGTCCCACACTTGGGAAAAGCTCCATGTTGTCAATTGTCATGCTGAGATTCTCAACCCATCGAGTTGCGAGAGTCCCGGGGTGTCTTTGTGATTCGACATCAACAATTAGCTATGAAAAATTTTGCATGCTATCTACAGTTACAACAATGCAAACACAAAATTGAGGAATATTTTACCCATCCAATTACTTGGATTTTTTTGTTTAGGTGGTTTTTCCTCAATACCAAAATGAGCATCTACATGAGTTAGATCAACAACTGTTGGTTTGACATTATTTTCCTTTTTAACAAATTTCCAATGTTACTTTGAAGGAACATACCAATACATCTTAACATCATGACCATTCCTTTTATAATGGAAACAAAATTTAATTTCCCTATTTTTAGGAGTCTTACCCATTTTTCCATCTCTTGATCCCTGTCTAGGAGAATGATTCCTCTGTTTAGGAGAGGTAACCATTTTTACATTTCTTGCCTCACTAGGGTGAGATTGGTCTTTAGCACCTATCTTATCATTCACAAAATGCATTAAATTCTTTATCATATTTTGCCTCTTCTAACAATATGTTGCAACATGATTAGTACCTTCACAAAACATGTAAGTAAAAGCATATTTTTGTCTACCAAACATATATTGTTCAAATTGAAAGAGTGTTTTAGAAGTTTGAGGATTCAATTTCCCTTTAGTGTTATTTTTAGTGTAAGTGGGAGGAGGTAGAATTTTGTTACCTTGTTTACCTATTTTATTACACCTTTCATTGTTACTCTTGATGGTGGAATACTTGCACATTTAGTGGCATAAATTATTTCTTTGTTGGAAGTTTTCCTTCCTTGACTACTTTGGAACTTTATCGATTTCCATTTTCCCACTAGAATAAACCAAAAATTCAAACCAAGGTTGTTCCTCTACCTGTATTGGGTTAGCATCACCTTGGCCATTTTTAGCAAGGCCTCTTCCATTAAATCCCATTTTACACATTAGCATAGACCCAATTCATGTAGTATGTTTTTCAAATTCACTTAAAGGAATTTCTAAAACTAAATGAGAGGAAGAATTAAAATGTGAAAACTTACAATGCAATCTATCATAATACCTACATCTATTTTAAAAGGCATTTCCTGATTCTATTCACCTTATTGTAGCTTTGCAAAGAGGACATCCTTGCTCTTTATTTCTTCTTACAACTCCTTAATAAATCCCATCAACTTCATGCTTTGTGTAAAAATCTTGTTCACATACTTGTCTTTCTTAGTTATAGAGGATTGTGGCTCATATTGCAAATGCACTATTTCCTCTTCCAAGGAGTAAAAATTAGATCTTAGGAAAGAGTTTTCTTCCTGGAGTTGACGGTTAATGGATTCAAGCTCATTAAGATTCTCTTGCTTAGATAGCTTTCCCACGATTCCCTATTCCTGCAATCATAACTTCACTTCCACACAAATGCACTGCACAATAAAAGTAAGCCCCAAAATGTCTGCAAAATTGAAACCAAATCTGAAAATGTAATTCAAAGTTTTCCAAAACAAAATCAAAAGATTAAACCGCTATAAAAAAGTGTTAGAGTAGGTATTTACCTTAGCTCGTGTTGACCTAGGTACATTATTTACCTTTATTGTATTTATCTGTACCCACTTATGTGTGTGGATAGTTATTTTATCTTATTTAGATATTAGGAGATATTATCTAGTTGTTAGGTATAGTTCTTTCCTTGATCTATGGTATTGACTAGATCCTTGATATCTAGTTCTTTGCTAAATCTATGTTCTTAACTAGTTCTTTGATGACTAGTTATTTCTTAGATTTATGGCTTGATCTATGACCTCGACTGGTTCTTAGATCGTTATTCCTTGCCTATATAAACAAGGTCCATTCTCTTTGTATTTCATTGAGCTCCATAACAATATATGATATTGTTGCTCATTTGTTTGCAAAGGTTTTATGTAAAGTTATTCGGAAAATTACTTTCATCTTAATGATCATGGTATTTGATTATCATCGTGTTCTTGGTTTGGTATGATCTGGTTATCGTTTCTCTTATGGTATCGAGCAAGAGATTTATATTGACATCCATTTGTAAGTTTTATTTTGTAAACAAATATTTTGTATATTCATATATTTGGGATTTGGTCATATTTTATTGCTACGTGTCTTTGGAAGGTGGGAAAACCCTAAGATCAACTATAAACTTGACCATTTTGGAGCAGTTGCTTTTTTTGGTTTTTGTTATTAAAGGTATGCATAGGTTCACCTCAAAATTTGTGTCATTCAGAACAAAAAATAGAAAATCAAATTCTATTTTTTTGTAGTTGTTTGAGATCCGTAGTGGGTTTGTTTCACCGTGTTACAACATTCTCGATTGGCGTGAAATAAGTAGTTTTAGGAAAGACATTTCTTTCCTTTTACGGAAGAGGGGTCAAAGGGCAACTATGCATGATTTTTCCATTTCAAGTAATTTTGTTTCTGCTATTTTCAACAATGAAGGACACTTTCCACACAGTCCCAAAATAGTAATTTTTACTAGAAGAATTAGTTGGATGTGACTTTCTCAAAAACAAGCGACACGCCCCAAAATAGTAAGTTATGCACACATCCATTAAAATCCTTAGCCCTTGGTCATATGGTATGGTCATATGAGGGCTTAAATCTTGTGATTCCTACTAGTAGGTGCTTAACTCTAGCCCCCTTTCATTTTATTTGTGTGGTGAAGGCAAGAGCATTTTATTTTGTTTTAGTGGCAACTAAAATAAATAACAAAGCATAATATTGAAAAGCTTGTATCTTTTGATCGGTAACTCGGTTTTGAGTGATGTTTTTGAAAAAGTGCTTATTTTTTTGTGCTCTTTCCATTGGAAATATTTATTTTGAGAATTGCACTATAATTATAAAGTGCTCAATATGGAGGAGTGTTGTAATCAATTGTGGATGCAATTTCGGCTGAGCTCGGCATCCTAAAATTTTGCGAGTTGCATTCTAGTATCTATCATGTATTACGAGAATGATATGCTTTTCTATGAAGTGTGTGGACTTCGGGAGGATATTGTAAAATTTTGGAAGAAAATATATCACTCAAGAAGTGAAATTCTCTTCTACAATCACTCATTCACGATAAGGATACACTAATACACTCCCTGCAGTAAACACTTGTTAGCCTACAAAATCACCATCATATTGTGGACAACCATGTCCATGCTCCTAGTCCACGTCCAGTTGTTTCTCTTGTACCCATGACATTGATATCATCGGTCTTTGAGCTTATTACTTCTCTTGATGCTCCTAAGCCTATGAGGCTTATTACTGCATGTTCTTCCACATCTGTGCCGATTACATTAACACATGTTGTGTATCCTACTTCTCATATGCATGGCTCTTTTGAGAAGCATACCACTTGCATTCGGTTCTCACATGATCTATTCTATGGGTTTCACTGGTGGAGGTATTGATAGACATTCACAGGGTACTATTTCCCCTATTCCACATGTTAAGTGGAATTATCACCATGACATTGATTTTCAGCAGATACTTCATTGGGATCACACATTGACAAAGCTCCTATTTTTTTCACTCTACTCTTTCTAAGGATCATGAGCAACATATGAATTTACGCACCTTCACTCAGGCCTGAGAAACCTGAGATTTCAGCTATCAGACATGATCAACCTGACACACATTCTGATGTTCCTTTACATGTACCCATTGTGCATTTTGCACTAAGTCATATGTAAGCATCTTCTTCATCCATCCATGTTGATTTTGGGTGGATATTTTATCACTCATGGTGGCGACATAGGTATTTGTTGAGAGGACTCTACAAGTGTGGCACCTCCACCATTCAGACTCTTGCTCCACTTGTTATACCTTCTCCATTGTAATGCTTCTTGTTTTGAGCATGTTTTTAGTAGGTGTAGTCTCTCTTGTTTGTTGAGAGATGTTGTATCTATATTTTCAATAGTTTTGGCATGTTGATAGTATCTCTTGTGGGGGATATATTTTGGTGAAGTCCAATGTTATTTCGTCAGTGTTCGAGTAGTTGATTTTTGGCAACTCATATAAATTTGTAGTGTCACTCTACCCATTTAGCAGTATGGGAGGGTGTGGTTACTGATTATGCTTCTTTAGGTTTCGTGTCCTTGCCTTGTTACCTTGGCTTTTCTTGGATCGTGACACTCTAGAGCTTGTGTCCTTGCCTCATTGCTTTAGTTATTGTTCTTGGATTGTGGCACACCTATTTGCGCAGTAGTTGATAGAATTAGGTTTGGTGTTTTTTTCTTGCACTTTCGACATCACTCCATTGACATTGTTCTTGTATGGAGCTATTCTGGTGAAGCCAGTGTCGGTTACTTTTGATTTTTGTGATCGAGAAGTGGAGTCTGACCATAGTGCACACCAAACTTCTTCAACATTGTATGATTTTTTTGAGTCAAGCTTCTTGGGATGCCTTGCAACGGGTTTCTACTCTCTTTACTTTGTTGTTACTAGTTTTGGGTACCTTGCGGTGTCTATTTTTCCCAATTATTGTATATGAGTACCTTATTAGGCCGAGTTTCCAAGACTCATACTGTGGACATGCAACTTCTATTTTGGCCCCTAGCTTCACTTGAGGGGGGGTTTTAGAGTAGGTATTTACCTTAGCTCATGTTCACCTAGGTACATTATTTAACTTTATTGTATTTATCCTCACCCACTTATGTGTGTGGATATTTCTTTTATCTTATTTAGATATTAGGAGATATTATCTAGTTATTAGGTATAGTTCTTTCCTTGATCTATCATATTGATGATTTCTTTCCTTGATCTATCGTATTGACTAGATCCTTGATGTCTAGTTCTCTCCTAAATCTATGGTCTTAACTACTTCTTTGATGACTAGTTATTTCCTTGATTTATGGCTTGATCTATGAACTTGACTAGTTCTTAGATTGTTATTCCTTGCGTATATAAGTAAGGCCCATTCTCATTGTATTTCATTGAGTTAAATAATAATATATGATAGAGGTTTTATGTAAATTTATTCTAGTGAATTGCTTTCATCTTATTGATCGTGGTGTTTGATTAGCATATGTGTTCTTGGTTTGAGTACGATTTGGTTATCGTTCCTTTTAACCACCACGATACCGAGTGATCGAAAATTAAAATGTACGTCAATTGACTTAAAAATTCCTTGTGTGCATCTAGTTTTCAAAATATGGATTTAATTAAGTCTTTAAAAATCCATTAAATTTCTCATTTTAATGCGAACATCGTGATTTTTAACCACTTAGTCTTTGATGACAGTTCATATTCTGAAATGAGAGAATATTTCCTCTTCTAAAAATTCAACTTCATCAAATTCAGAATTGAATTAAAATATTTATTGTGCACAATTAAATAATTGCAACAAAAAAATATTTGAGACAAAAAAAGTGACACTCATATGTTTACGGGCTTGACAAACTTGGTCTATATCCTCGAGTCATGATGAGCGTTCCATTATTTAAAATATTTGCAAAAACAGATGATCAAATGTAAATTACAATAATAATAAAACTTTAAACATTTCTCAATTTTTCCCTACTCTTTATGCCCCTATCGAGACCTCCATGAGCCTCCAAATGGCTTCCAAGGCTTCAAAACAACATGCTTCCTTTGAATAGAATAACACAGTCCATTCTTTGTCCTCTACAAATTGAACCAAGCTAAATTTATAACTTGATCAAACTATTTGGAACAATGCCACCCTTTCTTTTTCCAAATGATTGGATAGGGTTCGATTCCCCTTATCCCAACTTGATTGCTTGCATTTTCCTTTGTGGGTTAAATCCCACATATCTTGCACACATAAGTAGGGGACTATTTATATATGTGTCGGCATGGGAATTTCATTGGATGTAAAGCCATATTTTTTGGGCCATGGTTAGATGCCCAAGCTATGCCTTTCTCGCTTTATGTGGCGCGTTGGGGTAAAGTGATAAGGCCAAACGGTTTGGGTTGTACACTATATAAGGTGGCCAAAAGTTTAAACGGGTAGCTTAAAAAATAAGGAAAGTTGGTAAGTAATGAGGTGACAAGGATAAAAAATGCATGGAAAATAATATAATGCACCAAGTTATATGGTCGGACCATTTGGTATGAATAAGGTCGAGTTGGCATTGTAGATACGCCACTACGAATATGGATAGAAGCCAAAAAAATGAAACAATGCGCTCAATAGGTGGATGTGGCATTAATATAGGTTTCCATCATTTCTAAACATATAAAATAACATGTTGAATAATTACAAAGTAATATAAAATTCGAAAATGAAAAATAATGGGACATTTCAATAATGAAATATAGAAAAATATAAAGTGAACCTATCATCATAGTCCACTTGTCGAACCACAATAGTTATATTTGGTGAATTTGAACTTGTGGTGGCTTGAGGACCCACCACTTTGGTGATAATAAAATATTCCTCATAGTGGTAGGGTCCCCTTTGACATAAAAGCGAGATCCCACTGGCTATGGACTCCGTAGCCGACCTTTTACCATACGACCATCAAGATTGGAATTCTCAAACCAATACTTTATTTTTTCTCTTTCTTTGTTTTCCACTATTCCATTGCTTGATTGAGCCACTTGGCCAATTGTGCACACATCCATGTCACCATGGTTATGTTGACCAATGTTGACCTTTCATTTGACCAGGACTTTGACTTGACCCATGTTGAGCTCATTGTGTCCATTTTCCACGTTCTTATAGTCATCAAAAAGTTGTTTGAAGGCTCTACTTCACTATCATGATTTGGGGAAGTTTGAATAACATTTGACACTAAAATTTATCCCCTGATCAAAATCTTAACCTTTTTAGTCTCTTAAGAAAATACTTCTTCATGGTTCATGTTTGGAGGCCTCTAGGTATACCCAAAACAAAAATAAAACTTCCTTTGATACCCTTTACCTTTGATAAGGTGCATACCAAATTTTATAAGACAACTATAAGAAATTCTCTCCCATTCACTCCTTTACCTTTCTAGCTTGATATAGCTCTTCTAGCCCTACTTCTAGACATTTTCTAGAATATCTTACAATGCATGGGTTTTCAAATGTAAATAAATCTTTATCAGGACACCCATTTCCATGTTTTCACTATCTAAAAGTTTCATGGTATAATCCCAAACAAAACGCTTGTTTCTTGCATTTTCTCACTTGCAAATAGGCTTTTTTGATTGTGCATACACCCTCCATATAGAATCTTAGATAAAACTGAAGTTTTGAAACTCATTTAAACCTAAATTTTATTTACATTCTATTTTTACACATCATCAAGATGGTTTATATAGAATTTTAGGGATTTTCCTTGGTTCGTTCACAAGAAATTGGATTTTTACTTCTTAAACCCTAGGTTGAGGGTTCCCAACTCTACACCAACCCGAGAAGACTCAAACTATAATTAGAGATGTTATATGTGTTTTCAAAGTATGATTTTTGACCTGAAGTTATATTTTAACTTCCTCTAAAATTTGCTCTACCAGTGAGGCTTCTTGCAATAAATAATTTCCTCAATCACGTTGAGTTCATTTTCTATAACAATGGAATCATGGTTTTAGAATATCACTACACAACTATACCAATAAAAACACAAAATGACATGCACATTCTAATATTATGAGATTTATACATGATCATCACACCTCCTCAACATATGTGAATTCCCACTTGACAATGATATTTGTATCTATCATAAAAGCCAACAAGAGATTATTAAGATCATGCAAAAACAACTCACTAATTGGCACACTCACAACAATTAACGTTATAATTAAGATAATGCAAAATAAATTACCCATACAATTTTCCTTGAACTCATGAGATACTCACATTCACATGATCAACACACGGAGTCATAGTCAAATTTAACATTAGTAGAAACCCTTAACAAGGAGTCATCTTCAAAGTTTATATGATAATACATTAGTCACTTTTCACAATAAGTTTACTATAGGAATAACTTATTCAAACATTCCTAAAGGACAGTTGTAAATTTTATTTCACAATTTCCACACTCATCATTCATTCACAAAGAAGCGTGATTGCCATAAAATAAAGTTTCTTATCTTATTTTAAGCTGTAATACAAAATTTATCTATCCTCCCATTATACCTTTCTCTTGCTATCTCCTCAATAAATTTGATTATACTCCTTTCTAACTCTCTTCAATTTTTTAATCCCATTGTCTCTTGTTTGCTAACCCTAACTTATTTTTACATGAATCTCATGCCTTTTACACACAATAAGAGGCATATTACATCATTTATCAACATTTTATTGACTCATACCCACTTTATGACTTATCACAACATGTATAGACTATCAAACAAATTTACAATCCCGCGAGACTCTCTTCCCACCAATTACAATCTCATATTGCACTTTTACAAGTTTAAAAATTTGAATTTGAGAAAATGGAGGAAAAGATAACATTGACCAAAATTCAAATTTGATGATCCTTTAGTGTCTTCCACCTTCCTCAAATGATCTCTCTGAACCTCCTAATCATTCCCTTGATGAAATTATCTCAAATTGTGACTCTTAAAATGATGCTCCTACATCACAAATCATACTAGAAGAGTACATTTTTGCACTTTACTCTTCTTGCTCATGATCTATAATACTAGTGAATCCACATAACATCCCTCCCAAATGGTCTCCTTTTCAAGCTCACAATCCATATACCCCAACCTTCACTTATCCTTACATATATGTACAACCTTTCACATATCTTCTTGACTCCTATCAACTATTGGGGTTTGATTATGACCTTGCAACCAAATTTTCTTCAAACTTCTTGGAGTACCAAACATATGACTAAGACCTATTTATCTTCATTATCCTTAAGCCATCCATCTTAGTAATCCTTGTAGTCATCTTCAAACTAACTATCTTGATCTAGAGCATAAATTCATATTACAACAAAATGATCCTGAATGGAACTAAATAGATTAGTCACCAAAGATTTCAACCATATTCTATGCTCTTAAAACAAAGAACACATTGTTTTCCACCCTTCAAGGATTATCAGACTTCTTTTTAATACTTCCAAGTCTTCATAAATATTGATACACTCCAAACCATTATAGGACCTTATTACCTTTCTTTTAGGTGACACATACCTATACTATATCTCAAAACACATTCTTAAACTCTATTTACATGTCACCGAACATTAATCAACTTACATACCTTTTTATGCTTCAAACCAACATAATCCATGACTAGCCCCCCCGAGATCAACCTTATATCTCTTGAGCATAAATAATACTACTTAGATTCCTATAGCTTTTAAGTTCATGATTTTGATCATTTTACGTAATATTAGTTTGTCCGTCACTCATGTAACCCTCTTCAATCCTTAGGTAACTCATTTTACCAAGGAAATATTGGTCTTATTATACCAATCTCCATATCAAGAGATATAGGCATATATAGGTCTATAGACACAACTTTAGCTCAAAAAATTTATACTATACATTCAAGATAATGATCACACAAACATAATTTTGATCATATCCATCTTCTTACAATTGTCTCAATCGTATCAATAATACCTCTAACATATCATAGTTATACCCAACCTTACTACATGTTGTCATCTTCGTGGACTATCATAACTCATTATTTTCAACTCAAACCCTTCTTGGTGAATATATCCTAGAAAAATGACTATACCTTGTGATCTTTAAAAGGAGCGATAACCAGATCCTACCAATTTAAGAACTCAAATGCTAATCAAACACCATGATCAATAATATAAAAGTAATTTACTAGAATAACTTTTATAAAAGCTTTACAAAAAAAAAGAACAACAATATCATATATTATTATGGAACTGAATGAAATATAATGAGAATGGGCCTTTATTATATAGACAAGGTATAACAATCTAAGAACCAGTTAAGGTTATAGATCAAGCCATAAGCGAAGGAAAGAAATAGTCATCAAAGAACTAGACATCAATGATCTAGTCAATACCATAGATCAAGGAAATAACTAGTTAATACCATAGATCAATGAAAGAAATATACGTAACAACTAGATAATATCCCCATAATATCTAAATAAAAAATAAATATCCACACACATAAGTGGGTGAGGATAAATACAATAAAGGTAAACAAAGTATCTAGGTGAACATGAGCTAAGGTAAATACCTACTATAATACCCCCTCAAGTGAATCTAGGGGCTAAAATAGAAGTGGCATGTCCATAGTATGAGTCCCAAAAAAATAGGCTCGATGAGGTACCCATGTACAATATATCCATGAAGAAATGTTGAACCAAAAGAAGGAAATAATCCTGCTAGAAGGAAAGAGAAAGAATAATAATAAGGAAGATGTTCTCACGAACACCCCCAAGAACAACTTCTAAAACCCCAAACATTCCATGCAAATCAAGGTAGCGAGGTGATGCAAAAGGATTCATAAAGATGTATGCAACCTACTACTGAGTCAGAATGTACTCCAAGCAAAGAACTCCATCTTGAATATGGTGACAAATGAAGTGTATGTGTATCTCGGTATGCTTGAGTACGCTGGTCTTCAAGCTGGTTTAAGAAATTTGAATTAAACTTTGGTTATCACCCCAAACTATAGTCGGTGAATCCTATGGGAATCCAAAATCTATCGGAACTTTCAAATCCAAATAATCTACCAACTCATTGCAACTACTACCCCGTACTCTACCTCTCGAAGATGAAAGTTCAATATCCTGTTTCTTTTTACATGCCCAAGAAACTGTAGAAGAACTAGGATAAAAAGATAGCTAGAAGTGAAATGTCTGTCATCAATAGAACCTACCCAATTTGAATTTGTATACCCGACCAACTGAGTATAACCCCTAGTGTAATGTGGGCCAAAGTAGGAAGCGCCCTATAAATAGTGCAAAATCCTTTTAGCAGCCTATCGGTGACTACTATGAGGTTAATGTGAAAACCAAGATATAAGCCCTACTAGAAATGAAATATTAGGGTGAGTATGGGTTAATTACATGAGACTCCTAACCAACTTCCTATACAATGTAGGATCAAAAAGTAGTGTGGTACATGTGGAAGTAAGAGTAACCCCAGACTAAAAAGGAGATGGACTTGGCTTGTAATCCGACATATTAAAGTGTTGAATGAGATCATGGGTGTAATTTTGCTGACTCAAATGAATCCACGAATTTGTCTAAGAAATCTACAATCTAAGGAAATAATGCAATAACCCAAGATCTATCATATTAAACTGTGTAGAAAGATCCCTTTAAATAGTTTGAATGTGGGAATAAGAGATGCCAGTAAGTAATAGATCATCAAAATACAAGACAAGTATCAAAATATCCTCACCAACATGCTAGAGATACACAAGATGATCGAGTGACAAAAAAAAACCATTAGATAAAATAAAAGAATCCATCTTGCCATACCAATCCCGAGGGGCTTCTTTGAGACTTTAGAGACACCTTTGAAGCCTATAAACAAGAGAAGAATCCTAAACAAATCTGGTAGGTTGCTCCATGTATATTTCCTCTTGTAAGTATCCATGTAAGAAGGCATTCTTCACATCCATCTAGTATACAAAATCCATCTTGAAAACGGGTGCAAAAGTCTAAGAGTAATCAATACCTTCAACTTGTAAAAAACCCTTTATAACAAGATGAGAGTTAAACTTGTTAATGGACCCATTAGCTATGTATTTGTTTTGATATAACCACTTACACCTAACCATCTCTTTTCCTTTAGGAAGAGAAACCAAATCCCAAGTATGATTCCTCATCAAAGAAGAATACTTAGATGCCATCGCATCATCCCAATCCTATATCTCATGAGCCTTTGAAAAGGATTGTGGATCCTCAGAAACTTCTAGAAAAAAATTCCATAACTTGTAGAATTTTCATGATGATGCCTAGTGGGTGGAAGATCCTATATGAAAGGTGTTGCCTCAAAATTTTAGTATGAGCCCAATTAGGCATTGTGACAACATCAATGGGAATAGGATCCTCAATGGCATCTATAACCTCCTCATCAACCTCCTCAAAGAAAGGATACTCAAGATGAGATGAAGAAGGAGGAGGCATGGAAGAAGAGGAAGAATCATGAGTGAAGCCCTCATCAAAATGGACATGTGTTTGAGAAATAACGTCATGAGTATCAAGATATAAAATTTGATAAGCTATCATGTCCTCACAATACCCTACAAAGATCAAGGGTTTGATCTTCTTACCTAAGGATTTAATTTTATTCTTTGGCACAAAGGCCCAAACATGGCTCTTAATTACTCGAAAAAATGAGACATCGGCTTATTGTTGGACCAAGCTTCCTCTAGAGTCAAATTCTCAAGTGCTCTATGTTGTGTGAAAATTTTAATGTAGTTAGCAAAATTAACTAATTCTACCTAGTAGATAGGAGGTAAATCTCTAGAATGCATCATATAATTATCCATTTCCTTCAAAGTTCTATTCTTCCATTCTCGCTAAGCCATTATGTTGTAGAGCAGCGGGAGGAATGAAATGTTGGTGAATAATTCCTTGAGTTTCCAAAAATTTAGAAAAATCATTACTAAAGTACTCCCCCCCATTATCAGTATGAAGGTTCTTTATACAACTAGAAGATTGTTTCTTGACCAAAGCCTTGAAGACTTTGAAGTGTGAAAAAACATCACTTTTTTACTTGAGAAAATAAACTCAAGTACTCCTCGAGAAATTATCAATAAAGGTAAATGCATACTTAGTTCCATAGAAAGAGGGGGTAGGAAAAACCATCAAGTCACAATGCACAAGATCAAGTGGTGAAGAATCTCTATTTGAAAAATTCATAGGAAATGGATCTTGGTGTTGTTTCCTAATGCACTTCCATGAAAAAAATCTCTTAAGACAAGAAACTCTAGGAATACCATCAACCATACCATGAGGTCTCCACTCCTTCAAATATATGTAGTTGAGATGTATGAATATTTAATGCCAAAGCTTACTCTCGAATCTACACGAGAAATAAATATTGTCCCTATAGAGGAAATTTCATCAAAACCATCAAAGTGATAGTCTAGAACTATGATCAACAATACCCTAAGAACCAAGTGAATAATAATCCAATAAAGTTAGTAATTCTGCCCCATGTGGTGTAAAAGTAAAAGAAATTTCTTGACCGAGAATGAAAAATTTGATATACGTAAAGAAAATTTGTAGTGATGTTAGGAACATATAGTGCATCTTAGATACTGCCACAATCAAGCTACATATCACCTTTTCCTTTAACGAGAAAGAAAGGAAGAATCTCAACTTCAATTTTGGAAGTAGATCTCAAACCTTGAGAAACAAAATACTCCTTGGAAGAAGTCATGTGATGAGAAGCACGAGAATCTATAAACCAAATGTCTACAAGTGGTGACTAAGATCTCCTAACAACTATAAGTGCTTTGACATGCTAATTAAAAGGATGTGGAGTGGAGATAGAAATTTTGTGTTTCTTGATTTAATCCTCTAAGGTTTGCATTCACTTATAACACTTATGTTCTTCATGACCACTACCCCCACAAAAATAGCATGAAAGGATAGACTTATTCTTGAAATTAGAAGACTCCTTGGGTTTAGAGTTGTTTTCTTTCGGTTTAGGATAATTTTGAGATGGAGAAGGGGTGGATTTGGTTTTAATTTTTACTTTTCCCTTGCCCTTAGGATTAGATGTAACTAATGCCTTTTGAGAGGTGGAATACTCAAGGTGAGATAATTTGGATTCTTCCTTAGTAATTCTTTCACAAAATATTTCTAAGTAATGCATTTTGAATGTGTCACCTAAGGAATCCATGCTAGAGAAAAAGGTAGAAGAAAAAAATTGAAATGGTCCTCTCAAATTAGATAGAACTAAGTAAACACACTCTTCATCTTTCACATCTCTTCCACTCCCCTTTAATCGTGTCAAGAAATTCTTGAACTATGTAAGATAGTCTATAATTGTTGGAAAATCTTTAGTTTCAAGAGAGGTGATCAAAATTTCAAGTTGCATGACTCTCATATGATCCTCCTTACCAAATAAATCTTCCAATTTCTCCCATATTTTGAAAGGAGAGTCACATTTTTGCAAATGAAACAAAATACTATCACTTACATAAGTTCCTATCAAACCCATACACTCATCAAATTTGTAGTGGTATTGAAATTTCTCATATTATCTAGTGAACATTGGTTGTTCTGAAGAAGTTAAAGCCCATAATCCTTTTCGCTTAATTGTTGTTTCCATTCTTGGTTTCCATGTGTTGTAATTATGTGATGTTAATGGCTCAACATGATCTAATGCATAATTATATGCCATTCTCAAAAAACACTAAAAGAAATACAAGAACAAAGTAATGGAACAAGACCCCAAACAATGTAATAAGAGCCCCCCAGATTTTGGCACTTTATAATGAGTGTGTGTTACAATATGGAACTTCATAGTTATAGTAAAATTATCAACATAAATATTTCCAATGGAAAGAGCACAAAAAAAGCACTTTTGTAAAAACGACACTCAAATCGGAGTTCCGATCAAACGATACAAGCTTTAATAGTTTATGCTTTGCTATTTATTTTAGTTGTCACTAAAACAAAATAAAATGCTCTTTTCTTCACCACACAAATAAAATGAAAGGGGGATGGAGCTAAGCACCTACTAGTAGGAATCATAAGCTTTAAGCCCCCATATGACCATATATTATATCTTCTAGAAACAACCTATTACATGCCAACTGAGAATCTTTGCAACACAGAAGAAAAAAACCTAGTTCGGATCTCGAAAACCTAGAAAAAACCCAAAAATGATTTTCTAGTTTTTTCTCACGATTGACACTGATTCCAAGATGAACCAGATTGCATCTTTCGGCAACAACAAAATAAACGAAAATTGATTGCCTTCATAAATGGTCCATTTTATAGTTGCTCTTAGGGGTTTTCCACCTTTTGAATCCAATGGAAAGCTCTTTTTTCATAAAAACGCTCAACAAAAAAAAAATGAACAAATCCCAAACATATGAATATATAGGAATACTTATTTGCAAAATAAAACTTACAGATGGATGTCAATAGAAATCTCCCTTTACAACATAAAAGGAATGATAACCAAATCGTACCAAGCCAAGAATGTAGATGCTAATAAAAAAATATGATCAATAAGATAAAAGCAATTCGCTAGAATAAATTTAATAAAACCTTTGCAAAAAAATGAGCAACAATATCATATATTATCATGGAACTCAATGAAATACAATGAGAATGGGCCTTGCTTATATAGGCAAGGAATATCAATCTAAGAACTAGTCAAGGTCATAGATCAAGCCATAAATCAAAGAAAGAACTAGTCATCAAAGAACTAGTCAAGACCATAGATTTAGGAAAGAACTAGACATCAAAGATCTAGTCAATACCATAGATCAAGGAAATATCTAGTTAATATCTCTTAAACTAACACATACCTAAATAAGGTATTAAAAACACTTGTAATCATTTTTAGGTTTCCTTAATAATTGTCTTATACCCTCAACGGGACTTCAAACTTAGAGCACACTTGTGAGGACACTTGTTTGCATTATGTCCAATCTCTCAATAGTTAAAACATTTGAAGGGAAAATTACCCTTATACTTTCTTGAATCTGCATTTAACTTCCTAGAAAACATAAAAATTAATTCACCATCATCAATATATGAAACATCATCATCCAAGATATTCTTACCTTTTGAATTATTTTCAACTTTGAAGGTTGATTCCTTCTTAAGAGGTTTAGCCATACCTGTACTCATCTCATAAGAATTCAAGATAACATAGAGTTAATCCATCTAGAGAGTACTCGAGATCCTTGAATTATTCTATAGTAAGACTTTAGCATCAAATTTAGGAGTGAGAGATCTCAGAACCTTCGAACCACTAAAGATTCTTTCAA
The DNA here is from genome assembly GCA_018340775.1 of Taxus wallichiana var. yunnanensis. NCBI lineage: Eukaryota > Viridiplantae > Streptophyta > Pinopsida > Cupressales > Taxaceae > Taxus > Taxus wallichiana. Next base: position 693,598,368 of record CM031244.1, on the reverse strand, counting down.
TTCTTCTCCTAACCCTCTAATGGTTTTGACGACTTGATCTACTCTAAGAAGATATGCAACAATGTTTTCTTCTTCTTTCATCTTTAGAATTTTAAATTGATTCCTATAGGTCTATATATTTTCCAAGTTCACCTCGATTCCCTTCGTAGATCATTTGTAGATTATCCATATAGCCTTAGTTGTTATACATTGCATCATCTTTGACAAAATATGACTCATCCAATCCACACAAAACAACATTCATAGCTTTAGAGTTATCATTACTAGCCTTCTTACAATTGGGTCATACTCCCATTTAAACCCTGTTAATTAAATTAACCATATCCTACCTATTCATATCACATAGTGCACATGTTAATTAAATTAATTATCTTAGTTAAATTAATTAATATCCTCACTTAACCACCTCACCTAGCCACCTCACTTAGAAACCTCACTCAATGACCTACTCAAACGTCATTAATGACCTAAGACCGAATCTAAACCTATCCTAAATAACTAGGACTTAGTATAAAACCTAGAATTAACTCCTATTAACAAACCTAAAAGGACTCCCACTTATCTTGCCATGATCTATCACTAAATACTTGGAAAAAGGTTGGAGATCACGCAAAAATAGCAACAATTTGCTATTTTTGGCCAACCTAGATATTCAACCTTGACCGACGTCGGTTATATCTCAACCGACACTACGGTCACCTAACCATTTCCAATTAGGTTAAATACATTTCCAAAAGCCTTTTCCCTAGGTTGGTAAATTGATTCAGGATCTCATTTCTTCTAGAGACTTGGAGCACTCAAATTTATTTAGCACTCAGGAAAAAGAAGACACATGGGAGCACTACCAACATCGAGTCACCATTCATCATCCTCTTCATGATCACAGATTCACAATAGAGAGGCACAGAGGTCTGAACTACCATGAAAAAATATAACAACTCTTCTCTCTGGATCTCTATTGTCACCGTATCTTCATCACCTACGTCCTCCAATCTATTTTCCAATAAGTATCCAACATCTCTTCATTGAATCTCTAGTTTCTTTGTGTAGATTTATTTATTCATCTCTGTAGTTTATTTCTCTCCACACCCATATACTTCCTTCCTTCCATCAACCCATCACCTGATCATACCTAGAATTTCCACCCATTTTCACCCTCTCCTGATCATCTTTGAGTCTTCATAATCATTTTATGACCTCACCCTCACCATTTCCAACCTCTATACAATCACAGGGAGTCTAAAAACCAATTTTAACAAATTTCTACTAATTTCCCCTACCAAATCTAGTTAGCCAATGATGTCGGTCACTCCCCTACTCGCATAATCGGTCATCCAACTAAAATTGGTTACTATGTGTCTCATCAATATATCTCAGACCAATGAGCTAATACCCACTTCCCAATATCCTAGAACCATTTCTAATCCTTACCAGACCTTACCTCAGAGCCTGTACTAGACCTACAACTCAACACCAGCCAATCAACCCTCCCGTTTTGACCTTAAACAACCTTTTGAATGAACCTTTCTTATTTTTTTGTATGAGATACCTAAATCATTTCAATTCCAATAGGATATTTACTTCATGTATGATTTAACTAGCATTAATATTTTTATATAGAAGTGGATTGACACCTGTTTAGGAAGTATCACACTTCCCGAATCTAGCTTCCGTTAGCCAATCCACTCATTGTTTTGTTTAACTCTATTTGGTGGTATTGTTTTTTATTTACAGGATAGTTCCTCCTACTCAAAAGGGATCTCTTCCAATCAACTTGGATTAGGAAATCAAAACATGCGCACAAACTTCAACTAACATCACAAACATGTATTTCTCCTTGGCCTACTACCCTTATCTATTTCATTATAAGAATCCGGTGAAACATTTTGGCACCCATGGGACCCATAGGGGTTCCTTTGCATTTGTTCATTCCTAGGAAAAATTGTGTGTTTATTTCCCTTTGAAAAGTATTCACATTAATTTTCTTCTTTGGAATATTCTCCTTCTTGTTATTGTCTAAAAGAAATCATACTTTTAGTGCTTTAAAAAGAACACGTCTTCCTTTTATTGCATTGCATTAGTGAAAGAGCATCCCTCTTCATGTTCTCCATTTGTTACATCAAATGTAATTGTGGATTTGGGCTTAAAACACTTGCATTTCATTATGGATTGTTGCATTATAGCTCACATTAATTTGAGGGAAACCTATACGTTGGAAGTCATGCCTAGTTGATGGTTGACTAATTTAATCATAGTTCACTACACACACTCTCTCTCTATACCAAACCACTTACATAATTTACACATCTTCTTAAACATCCTCCTACCTGGAAGAAGTTGTCAATGATCACATGATCAGAGGATTGATAGTGGGCACCCAACTGGTTTCTCTGTCTAGTCATTATCTTAGAGAAAGGACCGCCCCACCAAAACATTACTTGAAACCACCCTTAGATCTTGGATTTTCATAGGAAACCTTCTATTAAACAAAAATCTATTTATTCATGAGTCAGTCTTAAATAACATAAGCTAAAACATAAAATTCACCCATAGGATTTTGTGTTTCTTAACTTTTGCTTGATTTGTTGTTTTGAGTTGTGAGGACATGTTCTCCATTTTTTTCTTTCTTCCTTTCACACTCCACAATTATAGTTGGTGTATTCCAACTTTTTTGAGTGTGTTAGGGTCCATCACTATCATACTCAAGTTTTTAGGTTGATATTTTACCGATCTAAGTCACAAAAATCAACTTTCTCCATATTTTCAAATTTCATAGTGACCAATATTGGTCTAGTGACTAACATCGGTTTTTACTCGACCATCATCGGTTTACCTGACCATTGTTAGTTATTTATTTTTGGTCATTTTACCAAAAACAACACTCACCACATTTTATGTTCTTTTCTGAAGTTCCTCAGACATATCATCATACCCCTAGATCTTTAAAATCACTATCAGATCTAGTTTTGTCTCATTTTCATTAGTTATTGCCCCATTTGCAAAACTTTTGATTTCCTATAATAACGGTATCGGTTAACCTAACCAACATTGGTCACCCTATCACCATCATCGGTTAACCCAACCACTTCATCGGTTCTTGTGTTTTAATTTTTAATTAAAAAAATGACTTGTTTTTACCTCCCAAAGAACTATTTTTCTCCATTTCTTCTATTTTTTGTGTCATTTATGAGAGAAAAATTCCAAGCCTACACCAACTCACATGGTTTTGACTCATAGTCAAGCCAACACCCTTGTATTCCATGCAAGCCTTCATCTACTCCACCTAGCCCATCGCCACCTTCCATCTGTCACCTATGGATCCTACTCAACCCATTATCATCAATACTAGTGATGAGGAGTTTCAAGACTCCTTGACCACAACCCCACTACCTTATAACATTATCTCATCCATTCCTCCACTCGTGATTCATCAGGATAGTTGGTATATGACATGCATGTGTCCATTCCTCCTTGCCCTCACCCCCACTTTGTACATCAGCTATACCACTATCTCGGCGTTACCTTCATCCACCTTCACCCGTAGTATCCCAAATTGACCCCACATCATCAATATTTGTGGCACCTATAACATCGGTCACACTTTTGATGTCAATTTCTCCCATGGTGTCAACCATTCCTTCATCAGCCACCTTGAGCATAGCCCCATCTATACACCCACCACCTCATATATACCTATTACATCACAACCACCCATGGTGTCGGAAACCCATACCCCATTTCAAAACATCATCCTCTCCATCTCACAATCTTTACCTCCAATCACTACAAGGATCACTACATCCACCCCACCTACTTACACATATCACCAACAACCACCTATCTCATCTATCACCTATTCGGGATATTTTTTACCTACATCTATTCCCCCTCGTAGTTCTCATACTCGACACCACCATATACTAGAATTTCCATCCACATCATACATTCATCATCACCCCCTATATTTGTAGGGGTGCCCAGTCATCACAACCTACCAATGACCTTATTAAAATGATGATGGAAAAGATGCAAACATTGGAAGCATCATTTTTGGCTCTCGTAACTCTTTAACATACGATGAAATCTGTAATGAGCCCATTCATCCATCTATTCCCATTCATCCATACCCTACACATTGGGAAATGCCCAAATTCACTGGTTCAACAACAAAGAGGACCCACAACAACACTTGTGGTCTTTCAAACATGGGTGTTATTTAATCACTCATGATGATGCTCTACTCTTGTGGACATTCCCAATGTCCTTAACAAGACCCATGTTAGATTGGTATAGTGGTTTACCTCGACATTCCATTTATTCATTTAACCAAGTGGCTCAAGCCTTCTAGACCATTTTTCAATCAATATCATCAAGAAGGTCACCATGACTGACTTGTACTCAACACGACAATATGACGATGAGTCTATCATAGATTTTTTCACTCATTGGTAGAGCCTCATCAACCAGCTTACATTCTAACTACCTCAAACCGAGCTTATAGATTTGTTCACTAGGGCTTGTGCTAGGCACATCTCACCAACTCTCTAAGTCCAAACCTTCCATACCTTTGATGAAGCATTCACCATGGCTAGAAAACTTGAAATCCATGCCATAGAAGAGAAGAAAATTCAATTGCGTAAAAAAAATGTTGCATTCAAATCCAATGATGCTTCTTCCTCTTCAAAACCACAAAACAATTATTCCAAAGCAAAAGGATCTACCAACATGGTAGTTTTAAAATCTGGCCCATCTCACCCATCCAATCAATCAAAACCTTCTTCCAACCTTTCTCCCATTTAAGATTTCTAATTTAGGTGAGAGAAATGAAAGTACACTCCAATCGGGGAGCCTTATTCTTCAAGTATTAGAAAAACTTCTTAAATCTGGAGCAATTTCTCTACCACCCATCAAACCACATACTGGTTTTGACCCCACTCGTCCTATGCCTACATGGTATAAGGAACATGACTATTGCAACTATCATCACGTTAAAGGCCATAGTGATGGTAATTGTATAACCTTCAAAAAACATTGTCCAGAAATGTTAGACAATGGAGATCTTGTCTTAGGAAAAAATACACTAGCTAATTAGAACTTGCATATCTTCAAGAATCCATTCCCTAACCACACCTCGTCATCTAACCAAACTGGTGAACCTTCAACTAATGAAAATAATGTCCGTGAGGTCCATGTTGTGTTTGACATCATACCAACCCTTCCTAATTTCCTCCTATCCCCTCCATCGAGGAGATTCTAGCATGAGCTCCTTTACCCATGGAGGAGCCTATTTCATCTACTCCTTCACCCACAAAGGAGTCCCCTTCATCTCCCCCTTCACCCATGGAGGAGACCACAATATCTTCGATGCCATTTCATCACTCCCCTCACAACCTAATGAACAACTGTGGTGTTAACTCTCCTACCCACTAGAGGTCATGCTCACCTTCCTCTCCACTAAAAGAGGAACCTACCTCATCCCACTGTCATCTCCCCTACCAATAGAGGATCCTTTTTACTACCACTTACTGTATTGGTGATAATTCCCCATTAGCCTTCTAGGATCCTGTTGATTACTCTCGGCTCTCTTACCCACAAATTTCAAAGCCAACAAGTTCCCTATCTCACATACATACTTTATAGGGATTACTACTAAATCAAATGTCATCTCCTCTTATAACATAGTGTCATTTTTCACCTAGACCACTTGGATTATGTTGATAATTCCATGCTTTGGGGGCATCTTGGCTACCCTTTTCAACCCAAATGCAAATGTCATCTGTTGATACCTCTATGATTTATCCAAAGGTATTTCAGGACCAATCAAACCAACCATGCCCATACCGGTCATAATAACCTCTTCTTCATCACCCTCACCTACACCTAAACCTTTACCCACAATCAAACCTGATCCTATGCCTAAGAACCTACTTGCACCTACACCTTCCCCCACATCAGAACCATCACCACATTGGGAGTCATGCCGACATCAAGCCTAGTCCATCCTCCTGTCAAATTAGACTTAGCCACATCTTCCAAAAGCCCACACAAAAACTATTCCTCCACCTAAAAGGAAGACCCAACCTTAGCGCACACACTTGGTTTTTCCACACCCTCTCCTTTTCACCTTCACCACTTCCCTCCATCCTAGGACCTCACCCATCGACCTTGGCCAAAAACCTCCTATCTAAGGAAAACCAAAATAACAACAAGCCCACCTCTTCATCATGATATTTTATTACACCCAACTTACTTACATGCACACACCTTCACCATTACCCACATCTTTCTTACCACCTATACCCCCACCACCTACAATAACCTCATCAGTACCTATGAGATTTCCTTCTCTTCAACCCATACCTTCCACCTTGCCTCTTCTAAGTAACCTTCATTGCGCCTCCTTTATCACCTTGGCTAACTCATCCTCTTCCACCATCTACCTTCCCTTCCACATCACATACTCCTTCCTCACCTTTACCAGGAAGGTGTAACCAAAGTTGAAAAACCCATTACCCTCCAAAGAGGTAGTTAAGCCTACAACACCTTCTATTGCTAGTTCATCTACTACGCCTTTACCCAAGAAGGTACAACCCAAATCTAAAAAAAATAGTACCACCTACCAAACCAGTGGTCAAACCCATTTCACATCAATTCCACCTCCATGATGCCTCTCTCCCACAAAATCACCCACACTTCAATCCAGACCCACACTCACCTCACATTGTGATCCATTGGCAGGGTCTTACGCCAACATTCTAGCTAACCTTTTAGAGACCTCTATCATCACATTACCCCCTTAGACCTTATGACCCACTCAAACCCAAACCAAAAGGGTTTGATGATACTAAAATTTTTGCCTACCATCGTGTGTGCTAGGACATGATGTAGAAAATTGTAAGGCTCTAAAAATTCTTCTCCAAATTTTTCCTCCTGAACAAAACTTTGATGATGATGATCTTCTAGACATGAGGACCTAGTTCCACCTCCACCTATCACCACACATCCTCACCCACTACCTATTCATGACCTGCATCACCACCTCCACTAACCCTTTTATCCACCTCTAAAATTTGAGATCAATATGGTCCATATAAGAGAGCTAGCCAAAACCCCACCAAAATGCTAGTGTGCCCTACTCATTTCACAAGGCTCTTATCCTGCACTAGGTTTTTGTCCATCATGTCATTATAATTTTCATGACACACCTTCTCCATCCACCTCTCTTCCTCAGATTAACATGATCCAAGTTTCCACTCACCCTAAAAAGACAAAGGAAAGGAGAAAACAACCAACCCATCCACCAATCATGTGCCCAATATACCATACACACCACACACAAAAATCACCATTTGGGGACCCACATACCCTATTTCTGATGGGGTCACCCATCGTACAATGATAAAACAATTGCACCAATCCCCTCTAAAAATGTCTTTGTATGACCTTGTCTAAAATTTTGAATCCCATCGACAGGCCCTCATGGAGGTTCTGCAATCCATCGAGGTTTTACCTAATGACCCTATGCCCATGGCCTCCATTATCACCCCTCACCATGTGGCCTCCCTCACCAATTCATCCCCTTCCTCTACACCTACCACTCATTCATCAAGTAGCTGCCCTTAGTTTCTCTGATGATGAGATTGTACCTCTCCATTAGATGATCTGATCCCACCCTTTTCATTTCTATTTACATTAATAATATATGTGTTTGATGTTATGATCGATGGTGGTGCCTACATCAACATCATATCCTCCCATGCATATAACCAAATGCACATCCATGCTAATTGCATGCATAATAACTAAGTTATGTTACGTTCATTCAATGATACCATCACTTATACCCTTAGCACCATCATTCTCCACATTTGTGTGGGCCCCATACTGTTCTAGAATTGTTCTATGTCTTAGAGGGGGAGTTCTAGTATAACTGTTGCTTGGACAACCTTGGATCTATGTCATGGGTTGTGTTCCTTCAAACCTTACATTGTTGTGTAAAATTTGAACATGAAGGACATAACTATACCATTCAAGTGACCCTTCACCATTAAAAACCTGTAACATGTTGTATTGACCTAATGATGTCCTTGTACTAGTTAAGGCATCTACCACCGCTACCACTTCTCCTTCACCCATAACCCCATCCACCAATGCTGCCACTACCTCTCCCACACCTAACTCCTCTATTCCCACTTTTTGCATAGCCTCTGCAGCCGACCCATCCACTAACCCATCTACTTCTCAACTGACCAATTCTTCTTCTTCCCAATCACCTAGTGATTCATCTATTCTTGCTACCCACATATATTGATTGACCATCCCTTAGAAGGTTTTTCAATGTATCACTTTGGGGGAATACCGCCTATACAACATCGACACATTCCTTACTCCTCAAGAGTATGGTAACCCATGCCAACATCCTTCCTATGATCACCACATAAGTGAGGTTTTCCCTTATGGTCCTCCCCACCTTCGCACCAACTTAACATATGGGGGATTTGATACTTCTACCTACTCACCTGAGCCACCTTCCCAAACATGACCATTTTCATCTGACCTTCAATCTCTCACCAATTGTCACTTCACTTTGCCCACACTTTCCTCCATTGTTGTGCATGGAAGGGATTTGGACTTTGGTTTACTAACAAGGCCATATCATTGTCATCCCATATGCTATACCACCACTTAAAACATAAATACCCCAGTGGTATTGGCTTTGTTGAACCATCTTCCAAGAAGGCCACGTCGAACTCATTGAGGATGAAAACCTTCTTCACCCCATTTACCAACTTCACCACCTTCACCCATGGAGTCTATGGATCCAGAATCCATTCCTCCTAACTTTTTTTTCATGAACACCATTTCCTTAGGACCTCTAACTTATCAATGAGATGTGAGGCTCCCTCTTCTCTTCCCTTCCTATATCCTAACATGATCAATGATGATACACCTTCTATTAATGTCATTCAATGTTAGGATGATGAGTCTATTCTCACCTATCTTGGTGTGGAAGATTCATATATTCATGATCGTTTCCTTCGAGAGACAAACCATGTTAAATGAATCGACCATCAAAATCAATATTAACACTTAGGACAACCCACACATTTTAAAGATAGGAAAATATTTAGATGCTACTGAGAAGGAAGATTTTACCTCATTCCTCTGAGATCATAGCAATGCTTTTTGGTTGGTCCTATCTTGATATACCCAGTATTGCTTAAACATTGTGGTCCACAATATCCATAACTATTCTGAAGCCAAACATGTAAAATAAAAGTTGTGGAAAATGCATCGTCACATTTCCCTTCTTATCAAAGAAGAAATATAGTGCCTTCTCTTTTTTCCTTCATCCTACCCATTAATTGACCTCAATGGATCTCTAACATTTTTCCTATCAAAAAAGTGATAGGGGACTTTGCATTTACATGGATTTACATGACCTTAACTTAGCTTTCCCTAAAGATGACTTTCCTCTTTCTAGTATTGACCAACTAGTTGATCTTCTTCGCCGAGCCATGAGATGATATCACTCATGGACATTTTCTTTAGTTGTAACCAAATATTACTTTCCCTAGAAGATCAACACAAAACCACCTTCATGAATCCTTGGGGGACCTTCAATTATCAAGTCATGCCCTTTGTCCTTAAAACGCTGGTGCCACATATTAGTGGGCTATAACTTATTATCTTTCATGACATCATGCATCACATATTGGAAGATTACGTTGATGACCTCCTTACCAAATCTAAACATGGGCTGATAACCTTATAGTCCTTAAGGTCATGTTTAACCGTCTCATCAAGTATTGTGTTTTCCTTTAACTAAGAAGTGTGTCTTTGTTTCTCTTTGGTAAGCTCCTTGATTTTATCATTTCTTTGCGTGGCACTAAAGTTGATCCTAATAAAATCAAGGCTATTCTGAAATGCTTCCACCAAATAACCTTCATCAACTCGCGTAGTTTGTAAGAGAAGTTGCAATCTATTCTTCATTTTATTTCGTAGCTCTTCGACCATTGCTATCCATTTTATCATCTCCTAAAATATGGTGTCTCATTCAAATGGGATGATGAATGCCACAAAGATTTTGAGGCCTTAAAATAATACCTCCTCCAACCACTCTGTGCTCATTCCTCCTAAGGATGACTAACCATTTTACCTTTACATTTCTACTACTAATCATTCCTTGGGTGCCATGCTCACTCATTGTGATGAGAAACATAAGGAACACATGTTTTACTATATAATTTATATGCTTCTAGACTACAAAACTAGATACACCCATGTGAAAAAAACTCGCTTAGCCTTAGTTTTGTTGCCACTAATATTTGACATTACCTACTTAACCAAAAACATTCATCATCACCAATACAAACCCCTTACATTACATGTACACCAAGCCTTACCAACATCATCGTGCTACACGTTGGCTCATGCTGCTTGCAAACCTAGACCTTGAATTCACTCATCAAAAATATGTCAAAGGAAAAACCATCATTGACCAACTTGCAAGAGGCACCTTTCTCTAGTAATCAATCCTATAAATTCAATTTCCGGAGATGAATCCATTACTACCCTCTCTTTGGATGATACAAGTTACTAGATGACCTTATTCTTTGATGGTTCCAAATGTCAATATGGGGGTAGTGCTAGAGTTATCCTCATTCCTCTTGACAATGAACCTATGCCATTATATTTCAAACTATATTTTGAATGTACTAACAATATCACTGAATATGAAGCACTCATATTAGGCCTTCAAACCACCATTTCCTTAGACATTAAGTCAATTAATATCTTTGGTGATTCCCAACTGGTTATAAACCAAGTTAATGGTATATACCAATGTTGTAATGAGATACTTCAAAAGTATAAGCATCATGTAGATATAATTTTGACTACCTTTGATCATTATGAACTTCAAACCACCCCACGTTCCACTAATAAATTTGTGGACACCATGGCCTGTCTTGCTTCTCAAATGCTACCTCACTCTCGAATCAAAAATATTTGTCACATGAAAAATGGATGCAATCACCTTCCTATCTATTTCGAGACGTCAACCTTGTCAGAACCATCAAACCGACCCATGTAACCTTTGATATAAGAAATTTTTTTGACTACCTTTCCCTTTCAATTCTACCTCCGGACCTTACTCACAATGGACAACAAGCCTTTATCAAAAGTGTCTCTCACTATGTCATCATGGGTGGTCTTATTTATAAATGTGGCTTTGACGGTATCCTCTTACGATGCCTTACAAGTTTTGAATTTCCCTACACCATCGAGGAAGTTCACTTGATGTTTTAGCTATCGTAAAATGCATTCTCTGCATGGGTTATTATTGGCCTACCTTAAACTATAATTATTGTGATTATGTCAAACATTTTGTGAAGTGCTAGTAGCATTCTAATCTTCATCACATGCATATTCATGTCTTACGGGTCGCACGAGACCTTTGGCCTTTCTCTCAATAGGTTTGGATCTTGTTGGAAGAGATCATTCCTCATTCTTCCCAATGCCATAAATAGATTATTACTGCTACTGAATATTAAACTAAATGGGCATAAGCCATATCTCTTATTTCTACAAAAGCTAAGAAAATATGTGAGTTCATCAACCATCACATCATTTGTTCTTTGGTGTTCCTCATCGTCTCATCACTGATAAGAAAAAACAATCCAAAAACAAAACCTTATGAAAACTATGTGATGCCTTTGACATTCAACTCATCTTTTCTTCACCTTACTACCCTCAAACCAATGGCCAAGCTGAATCAACCAACAAAACCTTTAAAAAAATTATTATGAAAGTAGTTGACGATCTTTGGAAAGGATAGGAAAACACACATGAATTTTTCCTTATGGGCTTATCACACCAGTATTTTTAATTCAAGCGATGCCTCACCTTTCTCTCGATCTGGTACAGAGGGCTATTACCTCTTGAATTTTAGATTGCATCTTTCGTATCTCACTTAAAGAGATGCTCAACGATGATGAATTTCACCAAGACCATTTGGCACAACTCGAGTTATTAGATGAACATCATCTTAATGATCTTGATCACCTCTAAATCTACCAAAAATGTATCAAACATGCCTATGATAAATGTGTCCATGAACGAACCTTCCAGGTCGGTGACCTCATCTGAAGGAAAATCATAAAGTAATAAAAGAAGATAAAAGTAAACTGGGAAAATTTTTTTCTAATTGGTTTGGATTGTATATTGTTTCTCATACCTATGGATCAAGTGCTTATCATTTGTCTTCACTTAAAGTAAAAACTGAACTGAGCCCCTCAATGCTTTGCATATTCAACCATTTTATCATTGAATCAAGTCTATATCACCTTCTACCCATTAAGTGCTTGTCCCTTGAGCACCGTTCACCTTCCACTTACCTATTTTAAGGAACAATGACTAAACAATAATCATGTGATTACTGTTACCTTTCAACATTGTCTTCAATTTGAGTATTATGACTCTATTCATGACATGATTCTCATGGATACTTTTCATCTTTTTCAAGATGGAATCCCATGGTCATTTGTCACTTAAACCCTCTCTTTCATAGTTTATTTTTTGTGTGTCTATGTAGTTTTGTCTTCAAAACATGAGCCTATTTTTCTCTATAGTCTTGTCCATGACTTAAAAGTTCAAAAGAAACACAATTTCAAAAGTAAAATTAGATTCAACTCCTTGAGTCAAAATTCTAGCAAAAAGATGACTCCCTCAAATGGGACATCTATTCTCTCTATCTCCCGCTATAAATAGACTACTCCTGAAGGATGACTATACAAAGATAACCATATTGTACTTAGTCTATCATCAAAAGAAGACTATTCTTGCAAAAAAATAAAATAAAATATTTAGAAGCTTCCCACATTGATCAACTTCATGAAGACCTTAAGGAAATCATATACTCATCCCATATAGGTTTCCTACATTGATCAGTATATAAAAACAAGAGAAAAAATAAAAAGATAACTTTTTCATCATGGACTTACCTATTTTGATCGTGGGTCTCTTGCCAAGTAGGCATCTTTGTCTCACACTAGGTTGTGCTCAAACAAACCATTTTCACCTCATTTCCTTTTCACCTAATTTCCTTCCGACTCAAGGGATGTGTTGTAAATGAGGCATTTTGTGATCATGTGACTTTTTCATCCACCCTTAGAATAGTCAATTATGTAATGCAAAATATATACAAATGTACAAATTTCATCAATTTGTGGTCTTCTGATATCTTGGAAATGTGTTTTCTACAAGGAAAATTATCAAGCACAAGAGGATGGAGGAATGAAGGAGAGGATGGAGGAAGAAGAAGGCAATACTTTCAGGGAAAAGAGATTACAGAGAAAACCCTTATTTGCATTGGACAAATGAAATACAAAGAAGAACCATTCACGTTTTTACCAGATACAATCCCACAGACACAAAGTTCTTCAAAATTGCATTCACAAGAACACAAAGTTTCTTCACATATTAGAGATTAAATGATTCTCAAACCAGAGTAGAGGAAGAAAGAGAAACAAAGGAATAAAAGAGAAGATCTTGTATTGATTCTTTTCGGTTCAAAATTACAGTCCCGACATATCAAAATTCCAACCCGACAATGGCTTCAGAACCCATCAAATAGCTCATGAAAAGTGGTTATAACTTCCTCCAGGTGAGAAAAATGGTTTGTAAATGGATTTCATCCTTCGTGCCCTTCAAAAATCATCCAATCGTGAAGAAAAACCATGGCGGAAAACCAATTGGCGCAAATACACAGACATTTCATTTTATTTTCCAGTTTCAATATGAACCATTGATTTGTTGTTAAAACATTCAAATCGGACCATCCACGTGGAAGGAGAAGATTGGAGCAGGTGTGGGGAAGTCCCTTTCATTTTCGTGAATTTTTTATGTTTTGGCACTTTGGAACAAATTTCCCTGCAGCCCCACTTTGACTTTTTGACTTGGACACATGGGGGCAAGATTGTGATTGGAAATGGGGTCATGGTGCAATTATGAACATTTTGACCTATTTTGCAAAAAACACAAAATCTCATTTACCTCCACTGGCCCGTAGCTCCGATTCAACATGGACACGTGGCATGAGCTGATTAGAAATGGGTGCGTGGCTCTCGTTGCATCATTTTTACCTATTTTGCAAAAAGGCACAAAATCTTGTTTACCTCCATCGGCCCATTGCTCCGCATCAGCTCTTTGGACACGTGGTGCCCTTAGATACACTACGGGTTATGGGGAAAATGGCTTACCTTAACACTTCTTAACCTTTTGGTCAAAAGGTTAAAAACATGAAGTCTTCCATGGCTCCTCGCCTCGATTCAAAGATGATACGTGGCAACAACCTATTCGTGGTGGGCCTTGGGAAATTTTCCTTTCATCTTCTCCATGGGCTCATGGGTCAAACTTTGCCAACTTATCCTTTTTCAAAAAAGAGCAATGTGCACAAATACCCCCGCATCTCCGCCAGTCCACCAAAGGGAAAATCTAACCACTTAGCCCCGTCGAGCCATAACTTAAAAAGTACAAAGAGTTAGGAGGACTTCTTTACCTTTTTGGAAAGGGGAAGAAATTTCCCATCTGATGAAGTGATTTTCATGAGCCCTCAAATTCTTAGAAAGTTCCAAATTCAAAAATACCTCTTTTCAAGTATACTTTAAGGGCACCAACTCAAAATTTTGCAATTTTAGACTTAGAAATTAAAGGGAAATTTGAGGGTGACAAACAACTTGGCTCTTTCTAGGGATGACTTGGCTTGAAACAAAGGCACAAGGAAAGATCAAGAACAACATAGACCAACTCTGGGAAATGAAGACTAGTGCCTTATCCATTGGGTGAAAGGAGTCAAAAGGCAAAATCAATACAAGACAACACACACAAGGCAGGAAAGGAAACAAACCAAAAACAAAGACTATACACAATGTACAAAGGGACTCCTAATCACCTAGGACTTTACACAACTCTAGAGATAGGCTGGGAAAAATAAGTACCTTTGTGGAACAACCAAGTAAAGGTATGAGATACCCATGACTGGAAAATGAGCAATTGAGCACACCAAAACCTCATGTGGATACTATGTGGCTTGAAAAGAAAATCGAGACAAGAAGGCCACCCAAATAATGATACCTAAGACTGAAAACATCCAATTCTTGTGAAAATTTGAATACCTTCCCAAAGCTCCTCTTTTGTGAAAGAATGATGCCATCCAAAATCTCATAAAATGCATGGCTTCTTCCAAACTGATCTCTGTACTCAACCGAAGTATGACAATTAGATTCAAGACAAGATCCAATCTTTGCAACACCAACTCCCTGCTTCAGTGAACTGCTGATCACATCTATGTGATAAGTTTGACAACTATCATGACATAGATCTTGAAACCCATGTATTTCCAAAAAAATTCCTTGTAACAACCTTCAAGAAGAATTGGGAAAGAAGCACCAAATGACTCATCATTATCATTTCCTTCAACCTGAATATTTGTTGTTTTATCCTTAGAGAACACGCCTTCTTCATTCTTCCAACACTCCATAGAATACGCTGAAACAGAGATATTAAAATCAGAATTTGAAGAGAAGATTCCAAGCATGAAGTTCCATCTTCTATCCATTTTGGGAGACTACCAAAAGATCCATGTGCACATATTTTATCAGCAAAAATAATAGGAGAATTAATGCCTTCGCTGATTTCATTTTTTAGGTACAGACATTTGTTTATCATGGAAAGAATTTGAAACAACAAGAGGATGATTGACAACAATATTCATCTCTACAAATTGCAATTCTTCAACCATGGGAAAGAGAGAAGTCTGATCCATCTTGTTATGACAAACATCCACCTCCACAAGCATAGGATCATTTCTTTCAAAACAAAAACATTCAGCCTCAGCACATGACATATCTTCCACAAACTCTATTGCAGATTGGAAAGGAGTTTTGAGTTGTTTATCTTCTTCATGGTTGGAAGAAGTGTTACATTTGCATACCTCAGATGGAGCAAAAAGAAGGCATCCATTGCTGGAATGGTGATAATGTAGAGGGATGAATACCTGAAAATGTGAGGAGTCATAATGAGCAGCATTAAGAAATGGAACCTTCTCTTTTTTGTTGCAAGGAATTCTACATTCATTGTCCAAAGAGTTTGGGAGAGGAAACAACAAAGATTCTGGAGCAGTGAAAAGATCAGCCTTAGCATAGTCTTTCTTCTTGGCACAAATTCAATGGAGAAAGCATCCAACAATCCAATAGAATCCCAAACAAGATCTCTGTAACACCTCACCTTCCATTCTTCACTTGAAAAGATTTCTAACTTGTTTTACAACCAGTTTCTGAATCTCCATGGGCAAGAAGATTTCTCACTCCCATTTCCTTTTCCTTTTCAAACCAAGGATGAGAGCTTTATAACTAGCTATATCATTTGCATTTTCAAAATAGAGTTCAGGAAAGAAAGAATGAACCTTGCCTTTAGGAGAGATTAGCACCATGCAAGCTTCAGAACTAACTGAAGAGCAAGCCTCTATCAAATTCCAAGATCCAGACACCATTAGAATCAAGCCAAACTTCCTTTGGTGGACTTACCTCATTAGTTGACATGACCATGTAATTACTATGCCCAATGTCTGCATACAATATTTGTGCTTTTGGATCATCTATTTTTTGCACAATATATTTAGCCTGCTTCTCAGGAAACAACTTCCTCATCTTACCATTAACTGGGATAATGGCATGTGACCAATCCATTTTGGATTTCTCCTCCCACATCCTTGCAAAAATTTCTACTCAACAACATGCCATAGGAAGGAGGAATGTCAACAACTAAGATGGTTGCCAAAACCTTTTTCTCTGGCCAAGCAATGAAAGCTACTTGTGCATCCTTGATTCTCCCAACTAAAGGCACTTCCCTACTCTCCATAGAATAACAAGAACCATATGTGTGGGTAAGAGTGAGGCCCAAGGCATGAGCTACTTTAGTAGGCATTACATTGTCAGATGCTCTAGAATCAATAACACAATTACTAAGCTTGTGGCCTGCTATAAGGAGAGTCACATAGAAAGGTCTGATTTTCTCATTGGGTGATGTGACAACAACTACAAGATTTGGTTGGGAAGGGGAAGAAGGAGTTGGAAAAAGACCTTTGGAAACATGGGATGGGATTTTAGATTTGGAGTTGACAAAATCAACCATTTTGGCAAAGGCTTTGGGATGGGTTTGATAAAACTCAGCCTCAGAAATCTGAACCTTAGTTCTCTTTATGTGATCAATAATATCAAAGGATCCAGATGTGGATGGGGTATCATTACAAGGAATGGAAGAGACCTTAGACCTATCAGCTTTATCATTTGACACAACAGAAGCTTTAGAAGCAGAATTGGAGGGAGAAAAACCAGCAGAGCTTACCTTTTGTGTGGAGGTGGTGGGGATAGGAGAACCTCTCTTTGCAAGCACTGGAATGGTATTGGAAGACTCCTTTGATTTCTTTGCAGGCTGCACAACTTTCTCCTTTTTGCTGGTCTGTTCTCGAGTCATGACAACATATGACTCACTGTTCATGTCAGCCACTATATCATTATAATCATCCTCATCATCAACACCTTCAGTGGTGAGGAAGTTGACTCTAGAATCGCCAGGCTGCTCCAACTCTTCATCAACATCTTCTTCTTGATCATCATACAATTCATTCTCTTCTTCATCATCAGGTTCAAGGACTTCACATGTTGCATTGATAGGAACTTTGAGAGGTGGACCTTCAATTGCCAACCTGGTTTGAGAAGAAGGTAGTCTGTTCCTAGGCTGAAAATTCTTCCTTGGAACATCCTGGTATGGAGCATGTTGAGCCAATTGTTTTTATTGCAATGAGGTCATTGGCCAAATTTTGTACCAACTGATCCAAATTACCTCCAGGAGAAGAGGAAGAAGATGATGTCTTGGATTTCTGGGATTCTCTTTTTAGTTTTCCTGACATGATCAAGTCATCTTCCCATGCTGACTACCAACCTCTGATCCTCATCCAAAGTTGCTAGATTGGCTCTCCTAGAGCATAGCTTACTTCAGGTAGTTGTGCATTCAAAAAGAAACATTTTTGGATCTGATCAATGGGTCTAGTGTCTTGTGGGATCTTGTTAATAAGTTTATTAAACTTAGCCACAAATTCTCTCATGGGCTCTTGTGGTTCCTTTTTGATTTGAGAAATTTGGGCAAGCAGAGCATGCACATCTTCTACGTAGGTTTGAAATGGTTCTCAAATCTTGTTCTCATCGTGGTCCAATTGGTAATTGCTCAGTAGGAAGATGGTAAAACCAATCTATTGCATTGTCTTGCAAGGTCTCCACAAACATCCTAACAGAGACATCTTCATGTTCCACACCGAGGACTCCACATGCAACAATGAAGGCTGCAATGTGTTCATCAGGGTGCACTTTCCCATCACCCCTGAATTTGGGAAAATTCTTTTTGTTACCCCTAGGTAACTCATGCAAAGGTTGTGGAAGAGCCAAGGGACCAACTCGGTGGCCCCAAGGTAATGGAATTTCCATCCTTGGAAAAATTGCTTGAAGAGGAACTGAAACACTAGTAAGAATCAAAGCATGAAGATTAGGGCTGAGTTGCTCTTGAGGGATTCCACTCCCAAGGGTTTTGTCTTCAACAGGGGGTGTGCTTGTAGAATGAGCTCTTCTATTTCTCCCTATTGAAGGAAGAGGAAAACCTTGTTGCTCCAAAAGTTGAAATTGAGAATCTTCAACTCCAAGAGCTCTTCTACCATGTGTGTATCTCAGAGTCACCAGATCAATGGAATGATCAAATTGTTGTTCTTCTTAGAAAGGAATCTATTGAAAGCATTCCCCAATAGAGTCACCAAAAATGTTGGGTTTCAAATTTGCACTTGGGATGAAACCATAGTCAGGGGACAAACAAGTCCCTCCTCTTTGATGGGAGAGGTTCCCTTATTGAAAGAAAAGGATAAAAATATATACAAATGTACAACTTTCATCAATTTGTGGTCTTTTGATATCTTGGAAATGCATTTTCTACAAGGAAAATTATCAGCACAAGAGGATGGAGGAATGAAGGAGAGGATGGAGGGAGAAGAAGGCAATACTTTCAGGGAAAAGAGATTGCAGAGAAAACCCTTATTTGCATTGGACAAATGAAATATAAGAGAAGAACCATTCACGTTTTTACCAGATACAATCCACAGACACAAAGTTCTTCAAAATTACATTCACAAGAACACAAAGTTTCTTCACATATTAGAGATTAAATGATTCTCAAACCAGAGATAGAGGAAGAAAGAGAAACAAAGGAATAAAAGAGAAGATCTTGTATTGATTCTTTTTGGTTCAAAATTATAGTCCCGACATATCAAAATTCCAACCACGACAATGGCTTCTAGAACCCATCAAATAGCTCATGAAAAGTGGTTATAACTTCCTCCAGGTGAGAAAAATGGTTTGCAAAAAATGGATTTCATCCTTCGTGCCCTTCAAAAATCATCCAATCATGAAGAAAAACCATGGTGAAAACCAATTGGCAAAATACACAGACATTTCATTTTATTTGCCAGTTTCAATATGAACCATTGATTTGTTGTTAAAACATTCAAATCAAACCATCCACATGGAAGGAGAAGATTGGAGTGGGTGTGGGGAAGTCCCTTTCATTTTCATGAATTTTTTATGTTTTGGCACTTTGGAACAAATTTCCCCGTAGCCCCGCCTCTACTTTTTGACTTGGACACGTGGCAAGGGATGTTTGATTGGAAATGGGGTCATGGTGTAATTCTATGAACATTTTGACCTATTTTGCAAAAAATCACAAAATCTCAAATCTCATTTACCTCCACCAGCCCACATCTCGATTCAATGTGGACACGTGGCATGAGCTGATTGGAAATGGGTGTGTGGCTCTCGTTGCATCATTTTACCTATTTTGCAAAAAGGCACAAAATCTTGTTTACCTCCTGGCCCCGCTCCACGCATCGGCTCTTTGGACACGTGGCACCCTTAGATACACTACGGGTTATGGGGAAAATGGCTTACCTTAACACTTCTTAACCTTTTGGTCAAAAGGTTAAAAACATGAAGTCTTCCATGGCTCCACCGACCCGATTCAAAGATGATACGTGGCAGCAACCTATTCACGGTGGGCCTCGGGAACTTTTCCTTTCATCTTCTCCATGCGGGCTCATGGGTCAAACTTCACCAACTTATCCTTTTTGCAAAAAGAGCAATGTGCACAAATACCCCGCAGCTCCACTAGTCCGCCAAAGGGAAAATCTGACCACTTAGCCCCGAGCCATAACTTAAAAAGTACAAAGAGTTAGGAGGACTTCTTTACCTTTTTGGAAAGGGGAAGAAATTTCCCATCTGATGAAGTGATTTTCATGAGCCCTCAAATTCTTAGAAAGTTCCAAATTCAAAAATACCTCTTTTCAAGTATACTTTAAGGGCACCAACTCAAAATTTTTACAATTTTAGACTTAGAAATTAAAGGGAAATATAATAAAAATGGAAATTAAAAACATAGGTACATCATCCATACAATAAATATCATCATCTATATAACTAGGAAAAAGTATTGTGTATCAATACACATATACATAGATAAAAATACATATAAGTATCTCAAATCACTCAAATACATCCTCACTATCTTTGGCACAAAAGTTGGTATAATAATAAAAATCACAAAACTCTCGTCTACACTCACACTATCTTCGACATGTAGGCTAACAAATTTATCAAAAATGCAAAACATCTCATGTGACGACACATCATCCCACCTCATGTCCTCTTGGATAGTTTCACCTATCTCCTCCTCCCGACCTATCTATCACCCGCAACCATCTCTCCACCCTACATGGGTTTCAGTCTAATCCCCACATTCCCCTCAACTAGGCTTGGCCTACATGAAATAATAGCCTTACCTTGACCTTGTCTCTAGGATTGCCGATCCCATGTGCTCTATGAAATATGAATGTTTGATCTCATCCTCTCACTTTCTTCTTACTGGGATCTATACTCAACATATGAGGGAACATCTATCTTGGTAGTCGTCAGGTGATCCCTGGTAATAATAAGCATTGTTTAGGGCATCCTTGAACCTCACCATTGACACCATCTGTGGTGGTGCCATAGGTATCATTGTAACCTGTGAGATCTGCCCTACTAATCCTAGCCTAGGTCCCTATACCTGTGATCCATGTCCTCCTCCCTGTACCATGAGACCCTACCCCTACCGCTACTGCTGTGAGTGTGGGACCCTATTCCCGAGCCTTTGGAGGTACCGTATGCTACAACCTAGGCCTATAAGGCCATAAATTGTGCCAGTGTAGTGGGCGAGATGACCCCGTAAAACCTGCTACCTATGCTTGTAAGGTGGCCATCTATAGTCCATCCACATCACCATCCTATACGGGTGCACATACCTAGGCTAGATGAGTCTGTAAGGCTATCACCTGGGATTGCTGGGTGGCCATCTGTACATGAGCTCCGTCGGCTGAGCTTGCACACCTAAGAGTTCTATCAAGTGTGGCCACCTACCACTACAAGGCATCTCTCGTACTATCACGGTAGCAAGATCATAATGCCTTGGTCTTGATGGGACCACCCATCATTGTGCCCGCTCATCACTATCTATAACCATAGGTGACTACAATTTCATCAATCCACCTATCCATTAGCTCCTCCTCCTTCCCATTTGGCACACTTGGAAATGGTGGAGACATGGGTCTCTCAATATTATCTCTCTAGTACTGTGGGAAAGGTGGAGATACATCATGTGGTAGCTCAAATTGCCATCTAACCCTATCCATAGGTATCATCTCATGCTCCCGGCACACACCCCCGTATCCACCTTAGTAGTTGAATCTCCTCTAACACCTCCATCATACCCATGTATGAGGGATAGCCACTTTATGGCCTCCATACAATATCGACTCCTAATAGTCCCTGTAAGAACTTCCTGTAGTATAAAACATCATGTGTTTCCATAGCCTCCCTATGCTGCCCATCAACCAAGTACCCAATGTTTGTATCCAACTATGAGGAATCCACCTCCAAACAATCATATCATGGAAAACCAACTGGGCACATGCACATGATATGCTTTTATGTCAAGTAGTGTAGTAAAAGATGCAACAAAAACTAAACCACCTCAATCTCTCATAGCCCATAGCTCCCTATATAGTTGCACTATGAATGCAGGTGCTAAGGAAAAGTAGATCCACTCCTCCATCATATCCTAGAGCACTCCATCAGTGCTCATGGGAATCTCCCACCCTCAACATCTATTAAGGTGAAGCAACATACTACCTCCATCATCAATACAACTAGCCTCATCTCCTAAGGATGGGCTACATACATGTCTTCATAACTAAGGCTTGCGCTATGATACCTCAGCTCACCCATCACCTCCCCAAACATAGCCACTATCATCTCCACTGATGCCTCTAATGAAATAGAATACAATGGCTCCCCAACAATTGGTAGCTATAGGATCCTGTACACATCCTCTAGGGTGACAATCATCTCACTGTCGGTAAATGAAATGTGTTTGGCACTGAATCCCATCTATCAATGAGCGTGACCATAAAAATAGGATCTCAAACTATATTCCTATAAAGCCAGATCCCAATAAGTCTAAAATTAGTCATATTCTCCCACTCCTCTGTAGTCACACTAGACCACATATGTACAACGATAGAGGTGGTACTCTGTCCCACATCCTCAACATGTCCCTAGCTTGCATCCAACAACCCATAACATTGTTAGGACTGAATACCTCTAGTTACCTCTTAACTCCAAACCCTACCCAATCACATCAATTGTACCTACCCTCTTTACCTAATTCACCTACATGCCTACCAACCCTTATCATTATTACCCATTCCCTTAGTTCAATTCACCTACTTACCTATCCCATATAGCCAAAAATCATATTTTACCCTTATCCCTTTACATAAACTCTTTACTTTCTACTTCTTTACCCATTTTCCTTTCATAATTATCCCTTCTTACCCCTATTCTTCCTTCACCCTAATCGGTGCTTGTCTCCTTGACCATCACTAGTTTTCCTTGACCATCATCGGTTCCATTTAACGATGTCGGTCACCTAAGACTTGACCGATGCCGGCCAAAGTCGAATGACGTTGGCCAAACCTAGAATGACATCTATCTCTGTCATGTCAAGAAAAACTGAAAACCCATCCCCCAAATCCCATTTCACACAAAAATCACTTAAAAATCACCTACAACCTACCCCATCCCACCCAAATTCACTTTACATTTAATTATCACCTTATTTAACCTAATTTTTCCATTTCCCACCTCGATTTCACCCATTTTCACCCCCATTTCAAAATCCATATTCCCACCCAAATTTCTTCATTTTAAAGCATAATTTAATCAAATAACAAGTAGGAAGAATGCCTCCTACCTCATCTCGGTGTCATCTCCTCGGTGGCACATCTTATTGTTGTACCACTAGTCCACCCAAACCCTCTCCCACCTCTTCCATGCCAAAATCTACCTCGAATCTCTCAGCCACTCAACTCACTCCACTCAATCTCATGGAATCATATTATAACACCAACTCCCATACTCATAACTATCCAACTCAAATTGCCACTTCACTAAGTCACTTAACATGGAATCCCAACTTCTCTGACATTTTCACAAAATGAAAACAAGTTAAAATGACTCCAGTAGCACATGGATTTTTCTTTTTAACCCCAAATCGACATGACTAGTGTCGGTCATATGAAACCAACGTCAGTTACCTTATAACCAACATCGGTCACCTATCAATACCATTTCACCTACATTTTTCCCATTTTGACCTAAAATCATTACTACAAATACCTTTTGGCCTTACCAACACTTATTACACCCTACCCACAAGCCTAAATTATTTATACATTTCCTTAATCATGTTTAGGGACTTGTTATTTACCTATGCCTTGGCGTTACCCATGCCATGAAATACATACCTTGATGAAACTACTTATTATCTCAATTTTACCCCCTGGAAAAATTGATCAAACATGACCTTGTACAAGAAAAGAGAAAGGGTCGGATCTATCTCGAGAACTTATAATTGATCCCAAATCAAAGGGAAGGGTTAGAATATGAGTTTGATCTTGACATGGAGGAACAAGGTCGGTGAGGAGTCCAACGACGTAAAACGAACCCAGAGCACACGGGAGGAAAACAGGAAAGGCTCAAAGTTTTCAAACTTAGCCGCATAGAGTAGACTTGGGGCCAAACAAAAACACATGGAAGGTGTCACATACCATCTCAACACAATTCTAAAAGATGCATAAAAAAGGCAGGTCCCAAATGTGTGTTGAGCCTCCATGCATCCAATTGGCATAACCCCAAAAGTGAGACCCAAGGGACAATCCCTAAGTGAGCGTGAAGCTTCCACGTGTCCCAGGTCTAAAGGGAGGTCTCATCAGCCGTTGAAAATTCACAGACCCGTGGAGGGTGCCACGTGCCTCAATGATGCAACTCTAAGGATAGAATCCAAAATGGAGACCCCAAGTGAGTGCGGGCTCACCACGTAGTCATAATCGAAAAAGGGACGAGTTGGCCATATAAATTGATTAAGTATGAAGGGACTAGCAGAATCCTCCATGTGTTTCAATGGCACACCTTCAGGGGTCAAAGCCAAAGGAAGTTCCCCAAACAAGCACCAAGCCTCCATGTGTCCTGTGTATGAAAAGGAAACTAAGTCAACATATTAAAAGTCGGGTTTAGTGTAACTTTAAAAGAAGAACCCAGTAGAGACTCAAACGAGTCCCAAATTTCCATGTATGCCAAGGTCTAAAAGGTAGCACACCAAAATCAACTAAGTATGGGAGAGCTAGTGAAAGGTGGAACAACGTGTCACTCGACACAACTTCAAAGATCAAATCCAGAGGTAGTTTCCCAAACAAGTACCAAGTATCCACATGTCCAAAGCCCGAAAAGGTATATTTGACCATGTAAATCAACTAACTATCGAACGATTAGCAGACAGATCCACGTGTCATCATGACGTAACTCCAAAGGTTAAAACTCAAGAGGTAGAATCAAATGTGCGTTGAGCCTCCACGTGTCCAAAATCAGATATATGACCCCGCCAAGCAAAAGGGACTTAGCCAAAACAAAGAAATAGTGAAGAGCCGCAGAAGGACCCACATGTCTCTTTGGCATAATTTCAAAGGTGTGGCCAAAAAGGCAATCCCCAAACAAGTGCCACCTCGCCATGTGGTCGAGTCAAGAGGTAAGGGCAGCTATTAAAAATTGCAAAGCCTATGGAGGCATCCACGTGTCTCAACCGCACAACTTCAAAGGTAAAATGTGGGGGTAGTTTGCAAATGAGCGTGAAGCCTCTACATATCTCAAGTCAGAACATTGTCTCCACCAACATGAGGGACTTGGGAAAAATACAAAGGAGCATGCGAAGCCACCATGTGTCAGTCCGGTGTGATTTCAAGAGTGAAAGGAAGGATCCAAATATTCAAGATGCGTGAGGCTGCCATGTGGACCCTGTATGGATAGACTCCTTTTAGATATTACACGCTCATGACCTTGATCTTTAGACAAGCATATCTTTCAACCTGGAAAGTCAAATTTAAAGAAAGAGAAGAATTTTTGGAAAGATATTGACCTCCTCTATGCCATGGAGGCATGAAACCCTAATTTTGAGAAGGTTAGGTAGGTAAAAAATAGAAAAATGTCTTCATACCATTAATATATGATCCAATTGATTCAACAATTGGATCGATTCGATTTGATCCGTTGTTCTTCCTTCTTCAACATTCCTAATAGACATGGAGATCCAAAATTGATAGATTATAGGTGGATTTGTAAAGGGAATTGATGGTTTGTGGTTGATCTTTCAGAGAAAAATTCAATATATAACACGGGGTGGTTGGAACAGAGTTTGATTTTTTTGTCTCTCCTTCTCTCTCATTCTTCTATATATTGTAAAGGAAGGGCATATTTAAACCGGTTTATCATTGTTTCCCTCCCGCCCCATCTCTCTTTCTTCCTTAGGGTAGAATGTGGAGTCTAAGACTCTTCTCATGGATTTGTAATTGTGTTTCCTTACCCCTTTCCATTTGATGATGTATTGTGTAACTTCTGGAGTAATAAAATATGTTTCATGATGCTTCTGTCAATCCTTTCTTATTTCGTTGTCTCTTCTTACCTCTCATTGTTGTAGGGTATATTGTGCATACTCTGATGTTTATTGCAGGTTTTGGGAGTTGTGCTTAATGGGTTTTGAAGTGGTGTTTTGTGTGAAATCTATCTCTGGTCCATGGTGCATCTTGTCCACCCTCTCCTCTGCTCACCTCTCTCCACTTCAGCGGTTGGATCTGTGATCAACCACTTCCTTTTCTAGTGTATCACCACTTAGTGTAGGATCTCTTTCACACACTCTCTCTCTCTCCTGTCCCCTTGGAATGGTTAGATTAGGATAGATTAGGTCTACCTACACTAGAGTAGCTTGTGGCAAGCATTTTAGGAAGCAGGAATCAACCTTCTCTGGAGGTCCATCTCAAGTTTTGCAAGTCCCACACTTGAGAGATGGTCTAATGTTGTGTAATCACACCGAATACACCACTCGAGATTCTAAGACATTTGGGGGTGTTGTGATTCTATACTAATAGTTTTGGCATGCCTTGTGGGACACTAAAGTTAGAATTCCATCTTTTTGAGGTGTCTCATTATAAACAACAAATCATAAGCCCCTGTACGACCACACTAATAGTTTTGGCACGCCTTTGGTGGGATAGGTTGAAGCATCTTACCACTTCATTTCATCAAGTAGATGTGTTCTTGGTGAGATTCAGCCTTTTGAGGCATATGTAAGCACATATGACAACTCCATCTAATCAACAACCCATGCTCTAAGTTGTAGACCTTCTCCCATCCATTTTCATCCATTTTTGTTTACAAATATTTCATCTTCTTCTATTCCATAAGGTTTTGTAGTCATGACTTCTTTCCTACCATAAAAGTCTCATTTATAGTAACATAACTATTTCCCTCCATCCCCATAGTTTCAAAATCCTCCTCCAAATAAGTTTTATAAGCCCCATTATCCCGAAAATGCATACAACCCACTTTTTTCTAACCAAAATGTTTATGAAGAATAGGTTTATGCAGATGATGGTGGAAACTCCTTGGCCAAAGCTGATTTTGAGAGGCAGGTGCAAAATATGGAGATGGACATGATGTAGCTTAGAGTCAAGTGCTCCATAATGGCAGCTGAAGTTGGCTACAAGGCCCCTTGTCCATGGGTCGGCCCTATACCAAGTTGGTTTAGCACCCAACAAAAGTTACACTTCATCATTGAGATGTTGCCCTAGATTACAGAGTGGGTGGAAGGAATGGAGGCTCAAAAATCTAGCATGTGGCAATGTTGTCAATGGGGTAACCCGTGCTACCATCTTATAGTCCTCCCACTCCACCACGCTAATTTACATCCTCTTAGCCCCCTGTGCACATGTTCCTAGCTTCTGCCTGTTCGCCACTAAGAATTCCATCCCTTCTGCATCCATCCTCCCATTTTATTCCATATCCCCTCTACCTAGTTGTACCATAAAAGAATGACCCCCTACCAACGTGCCTCCCCTAGCTAACATCATCATGTTCAACGACTACAAGATAGTTGAAGAATGACGTGACTCATATGAATCGATTGGGAAGAGGAAATCATATGGGTACCTATTCTAGAGGAAAATTAGTTAGCTCCAGAGGGCATAGTTCTTGAGGAGAACCATACGGTTCAGAGGCTCTAAGTGCGGAGTAGGCCACATAAGAACCTTTAGTTCTTCCTCCCACTTCATCCCCTTCAAGCTCTAATGTCGAAGAAGAGTTTGAGCTTTCAAAATTCATGTTTAAAGATGAGGGGAACCATGGTGAGAAATTTACAGATTGGAAGCACACAATGGAGGAGGTCAAGCACATGCAATAAGAAAAAAATGAAGCAAAATTTCTATCAAACTTGGAAGATTGCTTTGATGGAGAGGAGCCTGAGGAGATCACATCATTTTCCTCCCCATCATCCACCTCCCAAGCACATGAGTCCACTTCCATGGAGGAAAGCATTCAAGGGAAGCATCATGTGTCTTACAAATGCCCTCTAGAACTAAGGTTAGAAGATATCAATCCTCCATGTTCTTCTTAAGAGGAAATAAAAGAGTATGGGGTTATTATCCCTCTCACATCATCCGTCCAGGAAGGTCATCGGGAAGAATCCATTCTTGGACTTAAAATTTAGAGTAAGGGGCACATTCAAAGGACTAGACCTTGCCCTATGAGGTACTTGGCTTCATTGGAGCCAAGGGAGAAGCCACAACTAGTCATGCTTGCTTTTAAGCATGAGGATGGGTGTAAAAATACCAAGGATCAGCTGCAATGCCTCTTCAAGACAAATACAAAGCAACTAAAAGAGGTATTTGTTTCATTTCCAGTTGATACCTTGATGATTTGGGTGGAAGACAAGACTCTTGTCATTTTTTCACTCATACGAGCAGCCATATTCAGTGTCAAATCAGGTGCATGGCTGCCCCTTTTGAGAAATGGAAGCTTTTTCTCCCTTCCTATGGCAAGATTTGTTTAGCATTGCTTCAATAGGGTTCATGTAGGGTAGTAGTAGGTTTTATTCCTCTAAGTGCATATGCACATTGTCTTCTTATATTTTAGGTTTGTTTTCTATAGAAGAAGTGCTCTTGCACACTCTGCATGTTCCACTTGGAACATGTATGATTTTTTATTTTTGTACATATTATATGTTGTTGTGTTTTGTTGCTCTGAGGTTGTATCACCATGCAGTTCAGTATGCCTACAGTCCATTTTAGGGATAGATGAAAGCCTCGGGTCAATAAAACTTTCTACTCTCAGAAACCCCATTTCCAGGATTTTCTTATGATAATTGAGAGTGCGAGACAATGGGGAAGGCTCAAGGTCAAAAAGTGCAAGCAATTGGGGAGTCTTTTTCAAGAAAGGGGTCGATAACATGCTATAATTTGTGACTCCATACCCAATGGATACAATAAGGCTATTGGTCTCTTCATCTAGCAGGAAGATGTCCCCGTGAGTCGTCAAATTGTTGTCTCAATTTTCCCTAGGAAAAATTGATCAAACATGACCTCGCATAAGAAAATCAGAAGGGTCGGCTCTGTCCCGTGAACTTATAATCGATCCCAAATTGAAGGGTAGGGTAAAAATATGAATGCAGGCTTGACATGGAGGAACAAGCGGTGAGGAGGACAATGGAGTCAAAGAAATCTAGAGTGCACAGAAGGAGGAAAATAGGGAAAGGATCAAAGTTTTTAGACTTAGCCACATACAAGTAGACTTGGGGACAAACAATAGACTCATGGAAGGTACCATGTGTTAGCTTGGCACAATTCAAAAATTTCATCAAACAAGGAATGTCCCAAATGTGTGCTAAACCTCCTTGCATCTAATCGGTGGAACCCCAAAAGTGAGACCCAAGGAATAGTCCCTAAGTGAGTGCAAAGCTTCTAGGTGTCCCGAGGTCTAAAGGGAGGTCCCATTCAGCTATTGAAAAGTCACACACCTACGGATAGCACCATGTGCCTCAACGATGCAAATCCAAAGATAGAATAAAAAAGAGACCATAATTGAGCATGGGCTCGCCATGTAGTCGAGAATAACAAAAGGAGACAAAGCCCGACCATGTAAATCTATTAAGTATAAAGGGACTGGCAGAAGCCTCCATGTGTTTCAATTGCACACCTTAAGGGGTCAAAGCTAAAGGTGATTACCCAAACAAGTGCTAAGCCTCCACATGTCCTAGGTCCGGAAAGGAAACAAATTCGGTAGTTGAAAAGTCAAAGGACTCATGAAAGGTGCCACATGTCAACTCTTTTAGTACCCAAATTGATTCTCCTTCAAAGTCTGAGTAGCATCATAGGTTTGGCAGGAAGCTTAGAGATAGATAGATCATAGTGAGTCATTTTGTAGCTGGGGATGGGATCTAAATGGCCTCCTCTCTATCAGATGTGGAGAAATGGATATCACCCTGAAGAGGATTTGATCTATCCTCACTACTTTATGGTTGTGCCTTTCAACTAGGGTGAGAGAACCCTTTTGTAGCTTGTTGTTTATGGAGGACATGGGGAATTCCTTCCTTGTGAAGTGTTTAAGAAGACCTTGAAGAAAATATGATCAATACAAAAAAACCTAACTCTCATGAGTTGTCACTCTAGATAATGGAGATATTTTCTAAGCAAGGTTCAGGCCACTAAAGACAATGAAAACTTGAGTGTTTCTGCATGTTTTGGTAATAGAAATTATGCATCTGTATACACATAGGACAAACAGGGGTAGTATGGGTAGGATTAATTGTTTTGAATGATTTTGGGTGGGAGGTGAAGTAGGATAAAGTTGATTATACCAAATCTTTGAGAACTTTTACAAAAATGGAGAGATCGAACAACAGAATGCTTTTAGAGTAGCTAGGATGTTCCTTTAACTAGAATATGTGCTTCAATGGAGGCCTAGATCAGCACTTTTCACACAAACTTCAAGGATCCAAAATGAAGGCTAAAATTGGAAAACTTAACTAAACATTATCAATCTCTATTTCATCATGCCTAAGATACCCTCAAAGGCTAACAAACAATCTTATAGTCATGCTAGGAGTCACAATGATTTTAAATTTGTTTATTTCACTATCAAATGAAAGCTCTTCTGATAAATGAAATAGAAAATTCCACCAAACTATCAAAAGGATAAGATATCTCGTGTGATTCATAAAGACATCAATGTAAGAATGTAATGGGAACGAGAAAAACTACTACTTGCAAACATTTAGAAATGAAGAAAACACAAACTTTTCCCAAAAATAACATAGATTAACTCAAGTTTGGTTAAATTTATCCGCAACGGAAATTTTCTCAAACAATCTCAGATATTTTCAATGGTTGTACACTCGTAATCACCTTGACATGATCAAATTTAACACAAAGGAGATAAACAAGTTTCTTCAGATAGTTTCTCAGAAAGATGGGTTCTATCAAGCTTTTCTTAGAAAATTAGTTCTGACCTCTAACACTCCAACCTTCCAACCTCCAACCTCTTTCACAACAAAAATCATGCCATTTATAACATTTTGCAATAGATTTTTCCCCCAAAAACCCAAACATTGAGTGTACCAGTGCTCACCATGATCCTGATTACGATTCCTAGAATCAAATCTGTAAAAAGTTGTCAGGTGCTCAGGGGGTAGATCTCTTCAAACATCTCTTGCATTCAACTCCTTCCTTTGGTAGATCACTCTTCCTTTTACTCACCAACCACTTCCGCCCCTAATCTGTCCAATCTAGTTCTTTGCATGCCTGGGAAGGAAAAATGGAAGATTAGATCGATCCAGAGGTCAGATCTCATCTTAATGGTAAAAGATGTCCTCAGATTTTCCTTACCTCACTAAGATATCAACAGGTCTTTCATGTGCCAAGGAAAGAAAAATCGGGTCGAATCCAACAGTCAGATTGCATATTTAATGGTGAGATATGTTTACAGACCTTCCCCACCAAACCAAGCTACCAGATTAATGTTCCTCTTCATTTGGCATGCAGGAGACTCCAAGAAATGATAAAAAACCACAAGAATACGCATCACAGGAGCTCTGGAGTAAAAATGGTGGAAAAATAAGATACAAATGAACATCTGTCATTGATTTCTATTTTTACTTTGGACCATTCACGTGGGAGATCTAATTTTAAGATGAACCTGTGGGTTCCCTTTTTCCTTTTGCAAATTTTGGAAAAATGTAAAATTTTCACATTTTTCTCCATACCTCTACCTTTGAGAAATGAGCTTGACATGTGTCCTAAAGTGGGTCCCAGAGGAACCACGACCAAATTCTACTATTTCACCTCTTTTTTTGGAAAAAGGAAAATTTTCCAAGTTTCCCTCGCATCTCCGCCCTTCTGCTTCTAGCCTCTGATGTGGGTCCCAGTGGAACCACACTTCATTTTAAACTTTTAACTATTTTCTCCACAAAAGGAAGATTTTCCAAATTTCCCGAAAGTCCACATCTCGCCATTTTTCGGGGAAAATTTTTGACTCCTCTTTCTGTTGGGTCTATGGGCCATTTTGATGCTTTAATCCTTTTGGTGACAAGAGGAAAAAAATCCAAGTTGCCTCGATGGTCGCTTCCCCACCCCTTTGAATTTTCAAAGCCAACCTTGACCCTTCTCTTATCGGGCCTTCAAGCCATTTTGATATTGTAATCCTTAAGAGGAAAAAAATCCAAGTTGCCCCCGATGGTTCGCCTCCCCGCCTTTTGACTTTTCAAACTGCCACACGTCACAATGGCACAATTTCAAGAACCCTCTAAGGCATCAAAAATGATTTGGTGGGGGTATGCTTTTATTTTAGAATTTTACTCCATTTTGCCAAAAGGGAAAAATATCCAACCTACTTCCAAAGGCCCGCATCTCCACCTTTTACCTTACCACATGTCCTTCTATGGGGTCAAAGTAAGAATTTTTCCCTGCCACTTTGAAATTTTTCTTTAATCAAAGCCTAGCAAGGCCATGGGGTGGGTTCAAACATTTTTCCAACGTATTCAAAAAGAAAAGTTCAAAAACAAACCTATCGTGCCCTATTCAATCGAAGAAGCCAAGTAAGAAACAAAAGAACTAATCAGATTTGAGTGAGCTACGGGACCAAATTTTCCTTTTGCCAAAAATAAAAAAAAGCAACAAGTTAAAACATTTATTGGTCATCCCTTGACCAACCAACAAGAGGCTGCATTTCCTATTGATGTAAGGATGTAAATTTGACCGAGAAAACATCTGTGAAACTATAAAATGTAGAAAAATGACCATTTGAGCCCAAAGATGAAATTTTCTCCAAGGAAAGAGAATTTAGAAATGTTATAAGGCTCAAATACATTCCTTCGAGCTACATCCATTCATTTTTCTTCAAGTATTTAGGGGAAAAATGACAAGGACAAAAATCTTGACTATGGAAAATGGAAAACATGGGACAACCCGAGTTTTACACCCAAATACAGACCTTTTCAAATGAACAGAGAAATGAGGAAATAATTTCAGATCTATACATGATCCTTGGTCCAGGAAAGGAATGATTACAGAAACAAAAGGAAGGTGGAAATATTCAGGCACATAATACGGGAAGATAAAATGTG
Organism: Taxus wallichiana var. yunnanensis; assembly: GCA_018340775.1. Taxonomy (NCBI): domain Eukaryota; kingdom Viridiplantae; phylum Streptophyta; class Pinopsida; order Cupressales; family Taxaceae; genus Taxus; species Taxus wallichiana. The sequence continues at coordinate 693,565,179 of CM031244.1, read as the reverse complement.
ACAGAGACCGTAAATTGATAGATTTTTAATGGAAAAATGGGGTGAGACTATTTTGAGCACCAACATTAGCTCCGAATCGGGGATGGGCACTCCCTACGAGTGCCACAAGAACAAAGGTAGAACAAGTGCCAAAAATATCCATTGGGAAAAGGAGTCACTTAGAGAGAGAAAGCAGATCCATCTCCTAAAAATGAATAGAGAAACTAGCAAAAATAGGTCACTAAGGACTAGAATGAGAAAAAACACAAAAGATAGGAAACAAACCAACAAACTATACACTGTATAAATGATGCTCACCTTGATTTTGGGGAATCAATCCAAGAAATGCTTCAAATGCCTGCCATTAATAGGTAGTTTGAGCAGTTCCCCATCTAAGTCCTTTAAGAAGAAGGTATGTTCACCAATTCTAATATCAATGGAGTAAGGGCCCATCCATAATGCATCAAATTTTCCATGCTTGCCCTTATCTTCATGCCTACTGTTATCCCATAATAAAAAAATCTCCAACATTAAAAGCTCTGGGAGTGACCTTCTTGTCAAACAAATTCTTCACTTTTCTTTGAACTTTACATGCCTTTGGTGGGATGCCCTCCTTTCTTCATCAAGTTCAACAATCTGGTTAATGCGGGCATCATATGGACTTACTTCTTGATCTTCCAATTGTTGCATGAACTGATATGAGGATAATTACATATGTAGGGGAAGGGTCTGAGTTCCATACACTAACTCAAATGGACTCCTCCCAGTGGCTCTTTTAATAGTAATTTAGCTAGCCAGACAACAAACTTCAACTGCTCACCCCATTTTCTCTTGTTCAGCTCCAAGGTTCTTCTAATAATCTTTAGCAAATTTTTATTACTGGACTTAGCTTGTCCATTTCCTTGGGGATTATAATTAGAGGCATATGTCAAATTTATCCCATATTCTCTACACATTGCCACCAAGGGTTTAGCTCTGAAGCTCATGGCATTGTCAGCAACAATTTTTACTAGCACCCTAAACCTGCAGATGATATGGTTCAGCATGAAGTCCATGACAACTTGGTGTGTTTCTCTCTTGGTGGGGATTGCCTCCACCCACTTGGTGAAGTAATCAGTGGCTATAAGAATCCACTTATGGATATAATTGTAAGGATCTGAAATCTCACCAATGAAATTCATTCCCCATTGCTTGAATGGGGCTTTAATTGATACAAGCTACAAAGGAAGGGAGCACTGAAATTTTAGTCTTCTAGAGAAGTTTGAAATACTCTCACATATTCTAACTAAAAGAGTTGCATCCTTGAAGAGAGTTGACCACCAATAACCAGCCCTCGGGATGTTGTGTGTTGTGACCCTTCTAGAAAAATTCCACCCCCCCAAATCTGCTTCATCTTCTTATAACGCACCTTAAGAGGACTCCCTTAGGGTTCTTTCAAGATAACCCATAGTCAAGTAATGACATATTTTCGGGAAGCTAACTTAAGGGCCCTTTTCAAGTTCATACTCAAATACTCAAGGTAGTATACATGTTTGATATAAAAATCACATCCTTGTACCACTCAAAACTCATCAGTTTTTAAAGACATCTACCCTTATTTCTTCTACCTCATTCACCTCAATAGTGTGCAAGTTGCTCTCAGCCATAAGCTTAGCCAAGCCCAAACCTCTCACCAACTTTGTGGTTCGGATGTCCATGTCATATTCTTGCAACTTGTTTCCCCCATTTTCATCTCGATAAGATGTCTTTAACCATGGTGTGGGGAACATAAGAAACAATTTTGGAACTCATAATGTAAGGCCTGAAAAACTTTGTTTCTTTCACCAAGGAAAATGCTTGTTTCTCCATAATAGTGTATTTCAGCTCAACCCCCTACAATGCCTTACTGAAAAAGGAAATTGGCCTCTCAACCCCTTCATCATCCTTCTACAACAAGACAGATGCAATAGTGTTTTCTGAAGCAAAATAAAACAATTGGAAAGGCTTCTTATAATCTAGAGCTACTAAAATAGGGGCATGCTTTAATGCCTCCTTGATCCCATTGAAATCTTGAATGGCATCCTCCTCCCATTTGATGGCTTGGTCCTTCTTCAGCATGCTAGTGATTGGAATGGTCAATTCAAAAAGTTTGATATGAATCTTCTGATGAAGTTTATCTACCCAAAGAAGGATTGAATTCCTTTCTTGGTTCTTATAATTGGGACCTTGCTTGATGGCCTCTACCCTTTCGAATCAATCATTACTCCCTCTTGTGACACAATGTGACCAAGAAACTTTTCCTTCTGCACTCCAAAGTGGCACTTCTTTGGATTGAGTGAAATACCATACTCTCTACATCTTATCAACATCTTTTCCAAGTGCAGCAAGTGATCACCTCGCTTTCTGGAGAACACAGTCACATCATCCTGGTAAACAACAATAAAATCATTGATGTAATAAAAAAACATCCATTTCTCTTTGAAAGGTTGCTCCAACATTCATCAGACCAAAGGGAATCTGACATACACATAAGTCCCCTAAGGAGTGGTAAAGGTTATTTTAATTCTTTCTGATTCCTTCACCACAACTTGGTTATAACAAGAGAAACCATCCAGGGTAGAAAGTAATTCAGAACTAGTCACTAGCTATAACATGTTTTCCATGTTTGGTAAAGGATAATTATCCTTCATTGATGCTTTGTCCAATTTTCTAAAATCCACAAACAACCTGATGTCACCATTTTTATTTTTGAATGGTACTAGATTTGCAACCCATGAAGAATACCTTATGGGCTAAATAATCCCTCCATCTCTCAATTTCTTCAGTTCTTCTTACATTTTGAGAGATAGGAGTGGATTGATTGGTCTATGTTTCTCCTGAATGGTTTTGCATTATATTCCAAGGGAATCTCATGTTGAAATATATCCTCTCTGTATGCCTTTAGTTAAGAATAAGTCGAAGCCATGCAATCTTGATATTTTTTTAGCAATTAGACATAGGACTGTTTTTCCTCCTTACCAAGATTTCTTCCTAACTATAGCTTCCTCGGTTTCTCCTTTGTGCCAAGGTCATGCTCCTCAATATCCCTTGATGCTGCTACACATCTGTTAATAATGCGATCAACATTATCAAAGTTGGATTCAAGAGCAACCAACCCTCTAGGAATGGTATTAGTCTTTAGTTGGATGATTCCTTTTCCAAACAAGGTTTCTTTTCCCTTTGCTACACACACCATTGGCTCCCAATAAATACATTGGTTAGAAAACTCCCCTTTGTTCTATAGAAATATTCTAACCTGAGCATCATCATCAAAAATTTCCAATGCTTAATGTTTTCAGGGATAGATGGCCTTGTTAATACTTCAACATCATATTCACAATATGGGGACACTTGAATAATTATCAAACCGAGATCCCAACACAGCAAGCCTGTATGCCAAATCATTTAACTCCCTATCATAATGCATAATATTGAATGAATCAAACATCTCAATGAAATCCCAAACTGCATTCTTGTATTGTTTCATTCACTAATTTTTGTGGCATACAATTTTTTGACTTGCTTGAAAATTAATTCTGAATCTCCTTTGACAATGATGTCTTTAACACCATATTTCCAAGCAATCCTCAGTCCTAATAATAGTGCATCATACTCAACAATGTTATTAGTGCACTCAAAGTTGATTTTGAAGGAAAAGACAAACTCTTCCTATCCTGGAGAGATCAGAACAACACTAGCACCATTTCCAAACTTAGAGCAAGCTCCATCAAACAATAGAGTCAAGGAGAGCCTTCATGTTCAAGACACTTGCACTCTTCAATCTTTTGCTCTTTTCCATCAGCATATCCTATGAATTGATTAACATCAACACTTTTGTATAATACTTCATAGGATCATTGTTGGGATCCTCAATAAGGTACAACATTTTCTTTTTTCCATACAACCTAACAAGGCTGCCCTCAATTTGGATGGTAGCACAGGACATGTCCATTTGAAAAATCCCACCAACACTTGCAGCCCATTTTCTAGATAACAACATACCCCACTTGGTTGGGTAGTCAACAATTACAACATCAAGCTTTAGGTTTTTACCTGGGTAAGCTGTAAGTTGCACCACCAGACCTTTCACACATCCCACCACTGGCACCTCTCTAGAGTCCATAGCAGTACACTTCCCATATGCTGTTGTTACTTTAATATTCAGCTCATTCATGACTTCCAAAGGCATGACATTGCATGATGCCCCTGAGTCAAACATGCAGTTGTGTAGTAACATGTCCTTAATGATTAGAGTGGTGAAGAATGGATCCACATTTAGCTGAGAGTCCACCAAGGATGTCCCCAAATAAACCTTAGGTGGTTCACCTAGTTCCTCCAACACTGGTGGTGTTTCTAACTCTTCAATGACTAGGGGAGTTTCCACAATGTTTATATTTCTACCCAAGGTAGTCTTCTCCTCTTTCAGCCCCAAATATTCAAAAGCCCTTTTCTTGTGCTTAGGAATCCTAAGCAACTCAACAATTGGAACTGAGATCTTGATCTGACTCAAGACTTGGGCAATATCATAAGGGGTAGACTTTGGCAAGGCAACATTAGAAGGAAGGCTGACACACTCATTAGATGGTACAAGAATTTTGACAACTTGGGCATGAGGAGGGTTATGAGTTTTGTTTGGGACAGTAAGGCCTTTTGACAGATGCATCTTTCTCAGGAGCCTCTTTAGAAATATTTGAAAGTAATGGAGTTTTTGGCTTAGCTTGAGGCCTTGTCCCTTTGACAACCCTACTTCTTGTGTTGTGTTCCTTTTCTTGAGCCAACAACATTCATCAACAACTTCTGTCCTCCTCAGATGGGATTCCTCCATCATACTTCTTTATCATTAAAGCTCTTAGATATTCAAAGTCATTATTGGGAAGTTAAAAGTCATTATTGGGAAGTTAAAAAGCTTGTACAATATCAACTTCTAAAGTATGAGAGGGAGGAAGAATGGGTACCGTGGATGTAGTCCCAAAAATTAGTAGTAGTTCTAGCACTTATTACCTCAATTGAAGTTGCCCCTTGTGAGCTCGTGGAGTAACCCACCATGTAGACATCATCATCATCATTATCATCAAAAAATTCTTCTTCTTGCTAATCCTCCTCACATGGAGCATGGGGCATGAAACATCCATCACACCAATCAATGACATCTGTCTCCTCCATAACATCAACTTTGGCAGCCAAAGGATTAGGTACCACTTTGTTTTCCCTAGGTTGGGACTACCTATTTCTAAATCAAATAGGTCCCTTGACTTTTTCATCAGATCTTTGGTGATTTGTAAACTTTTCTTGGCCTTGTTGCTTGTGTTGACCTTATAAACTCTGCCTACTTCCTTTTTCTACTCGGGCTAACTTATATGATATTTCTTTGACAACCCCCGGCCAAATTTTTCACAACTTCCTCCAAATCAGCAGCCTTACTTGTCTAAGGATTTTCTAGGTTAATTATTTTTACACCCTCCCTTTTTGGAGGCTTTCCAATTTCTTTGATGTTGTTTTCAATTTGTAGAGCCATGGTGAAGGCTTGCCTCAAATTAGTAGGGTTTTTGTCCCTCAAGTAGTAAGAAACTTTTTTTTATCAAATGTATCTGAATATTTGATCAAACATGATTCATCACATGGACATAAGCTAATAGGAAATCTTCTCAAGGTCTTGTTAAACCTTGTGATGAAATCATGTACTGAATCATTAGGATTCTTCTTGATATTCTCAAATTTTGATAGAAGAAACATAGGGTCTATTTTATAACCATACTAGTCTAAATGCATTTTTCATCTTTGTCTAGGAATTAATGGAATTATCTGGAAAAGCTTTATACAAGTCCCTTGCATCCTCTTCCAAAGTGTGGATAAACAATTTGATATATATACATCTTCATGTTCAATATCAAAGTCTTCCATCATATTGATAAAAGCATTTAAATGTTGATCACCGTTATAACGTTGTTTCCTTGGAACTTTGGTAGTCTATTCCTTACATCCTGGGAACTACATTTGGATAACCAACTATCCCTATAAAATTGATAGGACCAAAGGTGTTTACCACAAAAGGAGGTTTGCAGGTGGGGAAAGGCCATGTTGTTTTGAGGGGGTGACCCTAGAGGGGAGACAAATTGATAAGGGATAGAGGGTCTTTGAAACACATGAGTATAAATTCCAAAATGGATATCCCCTAAAGGCCTTGTTTCTTTGAAATCCCTATCAACTTTTGAAAAGACAGGAGCTAGAATGAGAAGAAATTTTTCAAAATCAAATGAAGGCCCCTCTCCAGATGGAGAATTTAATTCCAAAAAAGACTACCTGATTCATAATCACTTGAATGGAAATATTCAATGATAGGCTGATCACTTTCATCAATGGGGACTTCTTTTCTTGACTGCTGATCTCCAACAACTCTCCAGGCTTTTCTTCCTTTTGACTTTGTTTTCCTAGCTCTGGAAATAATGTCCTAGTAGGATCTCTAGCAAAGAAAGATCTTCTTCCTTCCATCTTTGCAAAGATTAGTAACAAAACTCACTTGATAGAGGTTAAGACACTGGTACTCATCAAGAATCAGATCAACAGGGAGTCACCACTAAGGATTTCCACCTTAGTTGTGCAAATGCACTAAAATATGATCTATCAAATGTCTGTCAATACTAGCAATTGGAAATGGAAAGACTTGACTTTTCTTTACCCAGATTTATCAATGAAACTTAGTGCAATAACTATAGAAAATGGAAATATTGCACATAGCACTTGTAACTTTGAAACTTCTTATAGGCTGAACACAAGATGATGCTTGAAATGATGTATTAGCACTTTGAGCATATAAGAAGTGTTTACTAGGGTCTGAATATGAATTGCAATCACTATGTCCCTAGCAGTGGGTGCCAGTAAGGTGTTGGTACCCAAATTGATTCTCCTTCAAAGTCTGAGCAACATCACAGGTTTGGTAGGAAGCTTAGAGACAAATAGATCATAGTGAGTCATTTTGTAGCTGGGGATGGGATCTAACTGGCCCTCTATCACTCAGATGTGGAGAAATGGATAGCACCCTGAAGAGGATTTGATCTATCCTCACTACTTTATGGTTGTGCCTTTCAACCAGGGTGAGAGAACCCTTTTGTAGCCTGTTGTTTATGGAGGAGATGGGGAATTCCTTCCTTGTGAAGTGTTTAAGAAGACCTTGAAGAAAATATGATCAATACAACAAAACCTAACTCTCACAAGTTGTCACTCTAGATAATGGAGATATTTTCTAAGCAAGGTTCAGGCCACTAAAGACAATGAAAACCTGAGTGTTTCTGCATGTTTTGGTAATAGAAATTGTGCATCTATATACACACAAGAAAAATAGGGGTAGTATGGGTAGGATTAATTGTTTTGAATGATTTTGGGTGGGAGGTGAAGTAGGATAAAGTTGATTATACCAAATCTTTGAGAACTTTTACAAAAATGGAGAGCTTGAATAGTAGAATGCTTTTAGAGTAGCTAGGATGTTCCTTTAACCAAAATATGTGCTTTAATGGAGGCCCAGATCAGAACTTTTCACACAAACTTCAAGGATCCAAAATGAAGGCTCAAATTGGAAAACTTAATTAAACATTATCAATCTCTGTTTCATCACACCTAAGATACCCTCAAAGGATAAAAACAATCTTATAGTCATGCTAGGAGTCACAGTGATTTTAAATTTGTTTATTTCACTATCAAATGAAATCTCTTCGATAAATGAAATTGCAAATTTTACCAAACTATCAAAAGGATAAGATATCATGTGATTCACATAGATATCAATATAAGAATGCAATGGGAATGAGAAAAACTACTTGTAGACATTTAAAAATGAAGAAAACACAATTTTTCCCAAAAATAACACAGATTAACTCAAGTTTGGTTCAATTTATAAGTAGGGGAAAGTTTCTCAAACAATCTCAGAGATTTTCAATGGTTGTACACTTACAACCACCTTGACATGATCAAATTTAAAATAAAGGAGATAAATAGTTTTCTTCATATAGTTTCTCGGAGAAAGATAGATTCTATCAAGCTTTTCTTAGAAAATAGTTCGACTTCTAACACTCCAACCTTCCAACATCCAACCTCTTTCATGGAAAAAATCATGCCATTTATAACATTTTGCAACAAAGTTTACCCCCAAAAAGTCAAAACATTGATTGCACGGTGCTCGTCATAATCTCGATGGTGATTCCCATAATCAAATATGTAAAAGTTGTCATGTCCTCGGGGATAGATCTCTTGAACGTCTCTCGCATTAAACTCCTTCCTTTGGTAGATCACTCTTCCTTTTACTTTCCAACCACTTCCACCCCTAATATGTCCAATTTGGTTCTTTGCATTCTCGGGAAGAAAAATGGAAGATCAGATCGAGCCAGAGATCAAATCTCATCTTAATGGTAAAAGATGCGCCCTAGATTTTCCTCACCAAACCAAGATATCAATAGGTATTTCATGTGCCAAGGAAAGAAAAATCGGGTTGAATCGAAAGTTAGATTGCATATTTAATGGTGAGATATGTTTACAGACCTTCCCCACCAAACCAGGATACCAGATTAATGTTCCTCTTCATTTGGCATGTAGGAGACTCCAAGAAATGATAAAAACCACAAGAATATGCATCCCCAGGAGCTCTAGAGTGAAAATGGTAGAAAAATCGATATGAGATGCACATCTACCCTTGATTAATATTTTTACTTTGGACCATCCACGTGGAGATCTACTTTTAAGACAGGCCTGGAGGTTCCCTTTTTCCTTTTGCAACTTTTAGAAAAAATGTAAAATTTTCACATTTTACTCCGCACCTCCACCTTTGAGAAATGAGCCTGACACATGTCTAAAGTGGGTCCCAGAGGAACCATGGCCAAATTATGCTATTTCACCTCTTTTTGGAAAAAGAAAATTTTCCAAGTTTCCCCTTAGCTCCGCCTTTGACTTCTAGCCTCGATGTGGTTCCAAGTGGAACCAGGATTCATTTTACACTTTTAACTCTTTTCTCCACAATAGGAATATTTTCCAAATTTCCCCCGAAATTCTACACCTCTACCATTGATCGAGAAATTTTTTTGACTATTCTCTATCAGGTATGTGGGCTATTTTGATGCTTTAATCCTTTTGGTGACAAGAGGTAAAATCCAAGTTGCCTCCGATGGTGCCTTCCTGCCCCTTTAACTTTTCAAATCTAACCTTGACCCTTCTCTTATCGGCATGTGGGCCATTTTGATATTGTAATCCTTAAGAGGCAAAAAATCCAAGTTTCCCCCGATGGTCTGCCTTCCCACCTTTTGACTTTTCAAACCGCCACATGTTACAATGGCGCAATTTCAAGAACCCTCTAAGGCTTCAAAACTTATTTGGTGGGGGCTTGCTTCCATTTTATAATTTTACTCCATTTTTCCAAAAGGGAAAAAAATCCAACTTGCTTCCAAAGGCCCGCATCTCGCCTTTAACCTTGCCACGTATCCTTATGTGGGGTTAAAGTAAGACTTTTTCCTTGCCATTGAAATTTTTCTTTAATCAAAGTTTGGCATAGCCATGGGAGGGTTCAAATTTTTTCCAAAGTATCAAAAAGAAAAAGTTCAAAAAACAAACCAGCTGTGCCCCATTAGATCAGAAGAAGCCACATAAGCACCAAAAGAACCAATCAGATTTCAGTGGAGCTACGGGACCAAATTTTCCCTTTTACCAAAAAGTAAAAAAATAACAAGTTAAAAAATTTACCCATTGTCCCCTGACCAAGAAAAATAGGCCATGTTTCTGTTGATGCAAGGATGTAAATTTGGTGAGGGAAATTCTCCCGTTAAAAGCGTAAAATGCTGAAAAATGACCATTTGAGCTTGGAGATGAAATTTTCTCCAAGGAAAAGAATTTAGAAATGTTACAAGGCTCAAATACATTCCTTTGAGCTACATCCATTCATTATTCTATCAAGTATTTAGGGAAAAAATGACAAGGACAAAAATCCCGACTGTGGAAAATGGAAAACATGGGACAACCCGAGTTTTACACCCAAATACAGACCTTTTTAGATGAATAGAGAAATGAGGAAACAATTTTGGATCTATACATGATCCTTGGTCCAGGAAAGGACTGATTACAGCAACAAAAGGAAGGTGGAAACATTTCAGGCACAATACAGGGAAGATAAAATGTGACAAAGACCATAGATTGATAGATTTTTAATGGCAAAATGGGGCGAGACTATTTTGAGCACCAACAAGCTTGGCATAACTTTAAAAGAAGAACCCAGATCGAGACTCAAAAGAGCGCCAAATTTCCACGTATCTAGTGTCTAAAAGGCTATAGGCCCAAATCGGATAAGTATGGGAGAGCCAATGGAAGGTGCCACGTGTCATTTCCATGCAACTTCAAAGATTAAATTCGGAGGTAGTCTCCCAAACAATTGGCAAGCATCCACGTGTCTAGAGCCTGAAAAGGTAGATTCGACCATGTAAATATACTAAGTATAGAAGGGCTAGTGGACAGAGCCATGTGTCATCCTAACGTAGCTCCAAAGATTAAAACTCAAGAGGTAGACTCAAATGAACATTGAGCCTCCACATGTCTAGAATCGGACATATGAACCCCCACTAAGCAAAAGGGACTTAGCCAAAACACAAGTAATGGGAAGATCTGCGGAAAGGGCCCCATGTCTCGGGCATGGCCCAAAAGGCAATCCCTAAATGAGCACCAAATTGCCACATGTTAGAGTCGAAGAGATAAGGGGGGGCCATTGAAAAGTCCAAAGCCTCACGGAGGCCTCCACATGTCTCGATTGCATAAATTCAAAGTTAAAATATGGGGGTAGTTTCCAAATAAGCATGAAGCCTCCACATGTCTCAAGGTCAAGCACATTATCTCTGCTAATAGGAGGGAGTCGGGAAAATAAAAAGGAGCCCATAGAAGCTGCCATATGTCGGTCCAACATGATATCAAGAGCAAAAGGAAGGAGCTGAATCTTCAAGATGCACGAGGCAGCCACGTGGACTCAAAGACAAACAAAATCTTTTAGATATTGTGCACCCATGACCCCGATCTTGAGACAACCATATCTGCGACTCGAAACTCAGATTTGAGAAAGAGAATACTTTTGGAAATATATCGACCTCCTCTATGCCATGGAGGCATAAAACCCTAATTTCAAAAAGGTTTTGATGGGTAAAAATCAAAACATCTTCATGCCATTAATATATGATCAGATTACTTCAACAACTAGATCAAATTTGATTTGATCCGCCATTCTTCCTTCTTGACACTAGGTAGACAAGGGGAACCAAAATCGATATAATGTAAGTAGATTTACAAGGGGAATTGATGGTTGGTGGTTGAGATTTCGAGTGGAATTCAATGCATCGTAGGGGTGGTTGGAACAAAGTTCAAATTTTTCATCTCTCTTTCTCTCTCATTCTATATATATATATATATATATATATTGTAAAGGAGGGGCAAATTCAAATGGTTGGTCATTGTTTCCCTCCTACCCCTCTCTCTCTCTCTTTCTTCCTTAGGGTAGATTGTAGAGTCTAAGCCTCTTCTCATGGCTCTTTAATGGCATTTCCTTACCCCTTTCCCACTGATGATGTACATTGTGCATACTATCATCGTTACAGGGGTATATTGTGCATACTATGATGTTTATTGCAGGTTGTGGGAGATTTGCTTAATGGGTTTTGAAGTCATGTTCGTGTGAAATCTATCTATGGTATGTGGTGCGTCTTTTCCACCCTCTCCTCTACTGACCTCTCTCCACTTGGCGAGTTGGATCCATGATAGCCATTTCCTTTTCTAGTGTATCATCACTTAGTGTAGGCTCTCTTTCACACACACTCTCTCTCCCCGTCCCCTTGTAATGCTTATATTATGATAGATTAGGTCTTCCTACACTAGAGTAGCTTATGGAAGGTATTTTAGGAAGCAGGAACCAACCTTCTCTAGAGGTCCATCTCAAGTTTTGCAAAGTCCCACATCTTGAGAGATGGTCCAATGTTGTACAATCACACCGAATGCCCCACCGAGATACCAAGACAATTGAAGGTGTTGTGATTCTGCACTAACACTACTTTTTGACCTTTAAACTCATGTAATTGCTTATACCTTATAATCTGTTACCCTTGTGGTTTAGCTTAGTGAACTTAACTTGCGTATTGACATGTTGTTTATCCCGAAAAATTCTTTACTATATCAGATCATACCTAAATGGTCCTACACCTAACCTAAGTTGTGTTTCTAGACCATATCTTGTACCTTGGATACTTGAATCACTTCACCCTTGTTTGGATAACCCTATCAACCTTAGACGATGTAGAGTTTACATGCTCTTCTACTTGGTACTGTGTCATAGTCTACACGTGTGTGTGTATTTGATTGCCATTACTATTATCTGATTTGACCATTACCCATCACCAAAAGTTCCCATCCCATACCCTTACCTACAACACACCTACCTTCATTTTCATCACTTAAAAATTTATCAAACCACTCACCGACTCTGTCTAACACCTCATCAGTTCCTAGTTTGAGGGGGATCACCTCCACCCACACTTGGGGAAATCTCACTTTCAGCCCTACTTGGGGCAATCTAACCTCCATTCATACCTGGAACACCAATTTCTTTTTGTTGTCACTGTCACTTAAAAATACAAGCTACACAAGAAAAATGGGCAAAATGAGACACCAAAATTGGATCATACTCCCCTTTAAACCCCGTTACTTAAACTAACCATATCCTACCTATTCATATCCCATAGTGCACATGTTAATTAAATTAACTATCTTAATTAAATTAATTAATATCCTCACTTAACCACCTCACCTAGCCACCTCACTCAATGACCTACTCAAACCTCATTAATGACCTAAGACTGAGTCTAAACCTATCCTAACTAACTAGGACTTAGTCCAAAACCTAGACTTAACTCCTATTAACAAACCTAACATGAATGCCACTTATCTTGCATGATCTATCACTCAAGACTCAAAATAAGGTTGGAGATCATGCCAAAAATAACAACAATCTGGCTATTTTTGGCCAACCTAGATATTCCCACCTTGACAGACGCTAGTTATATCTCCACCGGAGCTAGTCACCTAATCTGTTTCGGTTAGGTTAAATACACTTCAAAATCCTTTTCCTAGGATGGTAAATTGATTCAGATCTCATTTCTTCTAGAAACTTGGAGCACTCAAATTTCTTTAGGATTCACACAAAAGAAGGAACACATGAGAACTACCAACATTGGTCATCATTTATCACCCTCTTCACAATCATAGATTTGCAACAGAGAGGCACGAAGGTCAAAACTACTTCGATATGAATAAAACAAATATTCTCTCTAGATCTCTACTTTCACTATCTTCATCACCTACATCCTCAAGTCTATTTTCCAATAAGTATCCCACATATCTTTATTGAATCTCTAGTTTCTTTGTGTGGATTTATTTATTCATCTCGTAGTTTATTTCCCTCCACACCCATATACTTCCTATTGTTGTGTAATCACAACACCCCTGAATGTCTGCAACTTGATGGGTTGAAACAATCAGTGTGATTTCATAACATGGAGCTTCTCCAAAAGTGTGGGACTTTACAAACGGGAAATCTCTTTGGATGAAGGCAGTTCTATTCCTCTATTCGATGCACACATCCAAATTGTAGAGGATCTACTTTAACTGCCAAGGAGACATGGTTAAGAAGATTGATAAACCCTAACGAGGTGATACACCAAAAGGAATGTTGAACACCTACTTTTCCTTTAAACACAAACCATAAAAATGTAATATAACCACCATGCACAAATAACCAATATTGCAATGAGAGACTAGGAAGATGCAATGAACATAAGAAAGGGTTGAAAATCATCCACAAAATTTTATTATTACTCCAAATATTTGATATAATGCATTACAATGGCCAAGAAACAAGATTACATTTTATATTTTACATGGGAGAATTTTTACTCCAAAATTTCAATTACGAGATAAGAGAAGAAGGGAGGGTACAAATCCAAAATGTCTAACCTTTTGAAAAATGCCTCTCCTTACAATATATAGGAATAATGAGAGAGAAAAGAGACAAGAATTCAAATTCTTGCTCCAACCACCTTAAAATGCTTTGAATTCACCAGCAACAATGATGCGTTCTACTATAAAACCCATGCCTCTATGTAATCTTCCTTATTAGACAAGAAAGGAAACCTATACCTTCATTATTTTGGTAGGTGAGATACCTAGAACATCCTCTTCAAATGGTAGATTGTATTTCTTAAGTTTGAATAACTTAGTCTCACTTAAATAATATAACCATTGGTAGTTGTGTAGAGGAGATTGTAAGCTTTCCAAAAAGTCCTTTCTTGTACAACTACGAGATCCTAGTCAAAATTTATGGCCATATGAAGGTCGGGGTGTCATTCTATAAAAATGCAAGTTCTTGATCTTCTTTTTTTAGAGTCCAAAATGATTGCGAAACCTCTGAAATCCCAAAATTTAGACTTTCAGACATTTTAGTTTCAAAAGTTGGGTTAATGTTCATTGAAAAAATGGCCTAAAAGTTCCGAAACTCCAAAAATTGAATCTCTCGAATTCCAAAAATGCCACCACATTTACCCCAAACCAAGTTTGAATTTTTGAAATCTGAAACCTTTTGGGTTTCAAAATTTTGGGATTTCAAACATTTTTGGTCACTTCCCTATTTTTCTTTGAAGACTCCAAAACTCCTAATTCCACATCTCTGAAATTCTAAAACCCGAAAGTCCAAAATTTTAGACTTTTAGACTCTCAAATATTTTCCTTTCAGACTTTTTTCACTATTCATCCCTTCATGCCCACTAAAATCTCTGAAACTCCAAAACCCCAAAAGTCCAAAATTAAGACTTTTAGAACTTTTTCTCATTTTTTCAACTGACCACTTCCTTTCTCTGGAACTTTGAAACCCGAAAGTATGAAATTTAGGACTTTCAGGGTTTCAGAAATTTTCCATTTTCAAACTTTTTTCCTTTCAAGATTTCAAACTTTTTCCTTACCCGACTTATCGAGATCTTCGAAACTCTAAAAGTCTGAAATTTTGGACTTTCAAAATTTACTGATCCGTTTCTACCCTAATTTTTCTCCAAAATGTTGAAGGTGAAAATCTAAAATTTTGGACCTAGGCCTTCATTCTTTTCCTATGCAAGGTCACATTTGATCAAATTTTTCAGGGAAATATTGGATAACACTACCTCCTTTCCATTAACCCATAAATTGATCATATCTAGACATTCCACCTATTTTCACCCTCTTCGAACATCTCTCGAGTCTTTAGAATCATTTTTCAACCTCACCCTCACCATTTCAAACCTCTCGTCCAATCACAAGGAGTTTGAAGTTTCTTTAAAAACTTTATGCTAACTTCCCCTACCAACGCCGGTTATAGCTAGCCAATGTTAGTCACTCCACCTAATCAACATTGGTTAGTAGATTGACACCTAAGTTCTATGAAATGCATCAATATAGCTCATACCAATGAGCTAATGCCCACTTCATAATAGCCCGAGAACTATTTCTAATCCTCACCAAACCTTACCTAGAGCACATGTACTTAAGGCGTAACTCAACACCAGCCGACCAACCCTCCTGCTTTGACCTTAAACAACCTTTTTCATGACCTTTCTTATTGTTTTTATGAGATACCTAAATAGTTTCAAATCCAGTAGGATCTTTACTTCATGTATGATTTAACTAGCTTTAATATTGTTATATAGAAGTGGATTGACACCCTATTCAGAAGTATCACACTTTTTGGATATAGCACGCTATGCAATCCACTCATTGTTTTGTTTAACTCTATTTGGTGGTATTGTTTTACATTTACAAGTAGTTCCTCTAGCCAAAATGGAGCTCTTGTTTAATCAACTTGGATCGTGGAAATCGAACGCATGCACAACATTCAACCGAAATCACAAATAGGTATTCTGCTTTTCCTACTACCCTTATCTATTTCATTAATTTTCTAAAAATTTGGTGAAACACATACAAAGGATATTTTATAGTCGAGGAACCACTTTTTGACTCACCAGGTTACGGCTTGAGAGGATCACCTCAAGCTTTTAAGATTTCTTTAGAGGACATACATTGATACCAAATTGTTGGAAGAATAAAAAATCATATGGGGCGAATTAGTGGGGAATAAATATTTTCATTCATTTATGCATTAAAATTCATCAAACATTTAATACATTCATCAATATATGTATTACAAAATGATATGAGCATGCACCATGAGAACACAATAACACAACTACATAACATTTAAGTGGGAAACCCTGAAGAGTAAGAAAACCACTAAAGCGAAGTTTATTAGAGTAATGAATTACGTTTAATTGAACACAAACTCAATAAGGAGGACCAACCCACAAGGAGCACCAACCTATATACGCACCATTGTATTATACCTAGTGGGTGAGGTTAAGAGGCCAATTATTGTGGAATGATGTGTCAGATTTTACTACAAATGAGTAGTATGTATCATTTGGGAACCTTTGCGAGTGGGGATTGCAAGTACTCAAGGTTGACATTAAATTTTGATCAAATGTTTTTCCCTCATTAGAATAACACCTTATCATTTACTTGGTTGACAAGACAATTGTAAGTCCCGAGTTTTGTTAACAAGTTCTTATAAGCATTTTGCGCAAGTATGGTATTTTGAAACCTCACGAAACCATAACAAACCCCAATCCCCATCCACCTAACCATGTCAATAATTGAGATATTGACTTCGTAACTATTATCATTCATATAATAATAATATTAATATTGAAATATGTTAAATTTTTTAATAATAATACTAATAAAAATAATAATAATAGAGAATATATTAAAAAAATTGATGGGTGTCCAAAGTAAAAAAATGAAATATATGGGTTTAAAATAAGAATGATAAAAAAAAAAAAAAAGAGGAAAATAAAATAAAATAAACATATAAATAAGTAAAAAAAATGGTGGGAAATTTAATGGAGTTGGCAGAGTGGATGGGTGAAAATGGAAAGTGGTTTAATGGATAGAGATGTGGGGGTGGCATGTGGAAGGATTGTGGATAGGGCATGGGCTTCCTTAGCATCCTTTCAGGACCTATCACTTCCCTTGCTTAATAATACAATCTCTATATTATTAATGCAGAGGATCTAACCACATAAAACCCAAGTTAACGTTGGAATTTTAGCAGTAATTAGATAATTATATCAAGGAAGAACATGACAAGGTAAGGGGATGTGATGAGTAGAGCTCTCACGAATAGCCATCCTAAAATCAATCTCATTTTGGGATAAAACAATCTTGTGCATGGAGATAAATCTATATTTCTAATATATCCTCATATTACTATATATAAAGTGATTGATCTAGATTGATTTATGTATTTAAAGTAGGGTCAAATGTCTCTTAGAGGGGAAATAATGTCGGCCTATGGTTTGTTTGTTGTCTACAGAAAAAGAAAGAGATTGAATATTAGGAGGCATTTTATTCTAGTGTAGTGCCTAACTTTATTGATTTTGCTTTCTATGCTTCTAAGAGCCTGTGCTACATGTATTGTAACCATTGCAACATCATTCTTATTTTCCATGCACTTTATATTTTATTTCAAGGATATGTTGTATTGATTTAGGAGTTAAAATTGCCTCCCTAGTTATCCTAATTATATCTCTGCAAGCTTTGTCTCATTCATATTTCTCTGTGCCAAATGAATCTATTAGGGCACCCAAGGAATTCCAAACAAAATCTAGACAGGTGTAGGTGCTAAAAAAATAAAAATAAAAATAAAAATACAAAAATGGTCTATTTGGGAAAGGTGCAAGTGATGTGGTCTCATGGAATGCCATAGATGCTAGATTGGGTAAAATGTGTATGTTGGAAAATCCATAGAAATTTTAATGCAATGATTTCGGGAGATGTTAAGCAAAACCCCTCAGCATATTTCTAACACCCTCCAATCCTATGTCATTTGGGAGAAGTTTACAAGACATTGGAATCATCATAAAGTGTTTCCATTGCCAAATAAGATCTTTAGAGAAGGGTATGAACAGGCTATCCATCAAATGGGTTTGTTGAAATAGTTGAAAATATTTTGGATAGAAAATGCACTAAAGAACATTAAAAGTTATCCATTGATAGGAGACTACATGGGGAGTACCTCAACAAAACATGGTCTAATGGGTGATCATTATGTTGAATTCTTAAATCGTTATGCAAAATGGGTATAAAGCTTTCAAGAAAATGAAATGGTGGAATTGTGGATGCGTGCAAACCACTTGATGAAATTCCTATTTGAGATGCAAAACCAAATCCCACAATTTCAACCAGCTTCATTCCTTAGGCATGGTCTCCCTTACCTTCATCTTTTATAATTTTCATATCTTTGGTTCTTCATTTTCAATATAATAGAAATATTAAACCCTTAGATAGTTATACATTTGAATATTTTAACCAAAATTTTAGTGCAAAAAAACTCTACCTTGTGATTTACGTAACTGATTTACACTTGGACCATCAATCGTGGTTTCTACCACAACCTTATATGTTTTTAACCCGGTATCAAAATTATTTTCTCGTGTTGATGGAGCTGGAAATATTTTAGATGATTTGACAACTAAAACAACCATTTTGTCTATCTTGTAAAATTAGGAAAAAAATGCAATATTCGGGTACCCATGCAAGACAACCTTCGAAACTCGAAAAAGTGAGTTAAGTTTTTCTATGTCCTTTTCTTTATGGAGAATCACATCAAGCCTTAGATCGACCATGTTTAATTATTTTTTCACTTTTTCCACCCTCCATGAGAATCCATTTGTCACTTTGAAATATAGGAAGATGAGTTAGGGAACCTTGGAATGCTTTGACCCAAAGATAAGTGAATGTTTGAAATTACAATAATACGAAAACCCAATGAGATGTTGGATTTCACGTGACATGAATAACCCTTTACAAGGAGAAATTTGGGTACAATCTACAAATGAAGTTGTACAATAAGGAATTGTTAACCCTATGGAAATGAGTCTCACTTCCTTTTAGGGATAACTTGAGGTAATACTTGTAGACATAATATGAAGGTATGGAACTCACCATTTTCAATCTTGGGTACACCCTTATCCCAGATGAAAAATAAACAACATATGACATCATATAGAACTTTCCTATGGTTAACACTTTTCTCATTTGGACATCAATTTGTTTACTTGATGAATGCACCCCAAATTGAATAATTTCTCTTTTTCTATATGGTGGTAAGGAATTGGTACATCCATCCTTGGAATTCTCTTTCCTTAGGAAGTCCAAACACTCTTCTCAGAAGTGTGATGTTGTCTTTGATCTCGAGAATGAAGTCACTCCAATCTATTGTCTTATGAAAATTAGACACAAAAGGCTTAGGATTCATGAGATACTTATTGTCAATGTGTTTTATGTAGTCAACTATGTTGTCATCCCAATTTTTTTGAGTTGACTTAGGATCTATTTTGACTTATGTGGTGAAATTAGGAAACTTGAGAAGATCTTTAGAATAGTTGGTGTCTAAGATAATTACCATATTTTATGTTTGATCCAGAATAGACATGGTCTCTATATCATAATGATAGGTAGCGGTGAGAATGAGTTTGGGGAAATAAGTGAATATTTGAAAGGTGGAAGCCAAAGGTATTTCACTATTATAGATACACTACATCTATGTAGTCTACGAGGAACTTTGCACTCTGTTCCAAAATTCCTTCATGTCAATATGACCTAACTCTGTGTCTCTAATATTGATATTGGAATTGATATTAGAGGAGGAATGACCCCCTGATACTTTTACTTCATTTTCTTATAATTTTCTCCCTTTCCCTTCCCCTTACCTAAAACAAACATGAATGATTGGAATAAAGAAATTTTTCTAAAAATATCTTGAAAGCTCAAGGAGAGATTTGAGTTTTAACCTCTATAAAGCACACTGCATAGTATGATACACTAATGGAAAATTAACCCTTATTTGAAATTATTAAAACCTAAGCCGACCCGGCGAGAAAAGTGGCCCTATTGAGGAGCTTGAGATTTCATATAGTCTTAATGGGAAATAGACCTTGCCTTTGCAGTATGGAATCCCTAAAACACTTGTTAGGAAATGAACCTTGTTTTGAGCCCTCCAAAACTTGATAGATTATCGAGAGGTGGGACCTATTTGAAACTTCAAAATTTCGAAACCCTTGTCTAGAAAGAGACATGGGTCAGCAAGTCGAAAAACTAAAATGTAATTTTGACTCAAAAATTGATAAGTGCTTCTTTCTATCTTGATTTTTCCAAAAAAATCTAGGAAATAATAAGTGATTAAAAAACCTAACAAGTTCATGTTAAGATTATTGGCATAATTATCAAGGAAAAATAACATTTCAACTATGGAGAGAAAAATGAGGAGCGAGAGAGGAAAAAATGAAATAAACAAAGAACATATCCTTAATCAATTCAAACTAATATAAGAATCTCCCAAAATGAAAATCAGAATCAACAAGAAGTAAAAACACTTACTAAAAGGGGAACCATAAGTTGAAATCCAAGAAAATTGATCAAAAACACAAGGAAAATACCAATCAGGTATGTCAAGTGTGAATGCAAAAAGGAAATTTGAATTACATAGAAAGTAAATTGTACAAAATAACGTGGAAATCCCTCATATTTATAAATGTAATAACATTAATTACACGTAAGATGGCATGTGTGGGCCACCAACTCCAATGTGACATTTATTGTGTTGACTCAAGAGAGAAATTTTGACCACATGATACATGTCGTGAAAATGTGTAATTGGGTCCCAAAACCTCATACAAAGGATCCTAGAAAGGGAGTTAGAGTTAGGGTTTGGAAAGAAAGAAACTCGTGACATGTAAATTTCTCACCATGTCTCGACATTTGAAAACCTAAAAGTCTAAAATACTAAAATGTTTTAGGTTTTGGGTTGAGAAAACACATGACATAATTCATGTGTTTTCTAGGTGAGATATTCTAATGCAATTAGAACTTGAAACTTGAAAGGATGTAGTGTGTCATGTTTTCCACTACTGAGAAAAAAAAACCTACATAAAACATGTAAAATGTAAGGAAACCCCTGAAATCCAACAAAAAGGCACAAAGAATGCATTTTCAAAGAAACAATTAGAACAAGAAATGGATTTTAATAGGTTCATCAACATGAGAATTTGATTGGTTATATCCTTTTTATCTATGAACTCAAACATGGGATAACACCTCCTTTGTGGAAAAAGTAGAAAACTACTAGTCATGAAATTAAAATCTTCATCAAATTAAACATTTTCTTTTAAAGGTGAATGATGTCGGGGTCATGGAAAATAAGGTTTAATAATAATAGTGATAGTTAGATTTATCAATAGTGTTTACAAGGGTATATAAAACACATCCAAGATACATAGTATCAAACTAGAGTATCCCACATATAACCACATAGTTGGAATAACTGACAAAGATGTTCTTAGGGTTTCATTAGCTTGATTCTTTATGCCTAAATCATGTATCATGTCCAATTATTTTGGTTTAGAAAACCATGTGAGGATGGTACAATTTTATTTTGGTCCAAAGTTAATCGATTCGTATCTTACTAATCTGATGCCCATACTTCCATAACACGAAACATGTCACCAACATCTAGTAATAATAATAGTAAATTGTTTTCAAACACAACCTCAAGTAGATGGCCTAGGTATGGTGTAGGAGAAGACTATGGGGGATTTTGTGGGAGGCATAAGTATTTTGGGGAGGTATAAGTGTGGAGGGAGTTGGGATTTAGGTTTCACCTTACAAATAAATAGCTTGCATTTCTTTACTTATTATGTGGTGACATAAGAGGTTGGGGAGGCAAAAGGAAATGTGAGGAATAAGGGGTAATTGGGGGAGGCATACGGGCATGTCGGGGATTTGAAATGATATATATTTTGGCAGTTTGTTCTCGGGTGGTGATACCAATTTCCCCTTTCATATTAGCAATTATTAATCGAAATTGAAAAAATGACCCTACTGACATCAAAAAGACAAAATGAAATATCAAATTTTATTTGTATGGTCAAAAAAACCCTAAACATACCAAAATACTTCTGAAAATTTTATTGAACCTTTCAAATTGGGAAAAGGTAAAATTATAGACTTCTTGCAGTATAAAATTGATAAATTTGAATGCAAATCAATCAAGCAGACTTAACCTTATAATCTATCCTAAAATATTCCAAGTAAAATACTCCATGCTGTTTGGCAAGTGGAAAAAGAATTAACAACAAATTTGAACAAAATTGATAAGTTAAAAATACTAAATCACTTTCTAAGTGACAGAAATAATTTTCTCAAAATTGACCCTTTAAACTTTATCAAAATCAAATTCCTAAGGATGTTGTGAAAATAGGACATCAAGAGCTTTCCAAAAAGTCCTTGTTTTCTAAAAACCGAGTTCCCAATCAAAAGTTATGGCCTTCTGAAGTTTTTACTTCATTTTGGGCTCAAAATAATCTAACTGTCAAATTTTAAATGAATAAAATATTCTTGGGCAAAACCGTAGGTGAAAAAACTTTTTTTTTTCTTTTTTTCAAAAGGAACTTTTTTTTCTGTAAGCCTTTTTTCCCTATAAAGGTCTAAGTCCAAAAATTAATTTGAATTTTTTCTACCACCCTACCTTCGCCAATCATTGATCGACATGTGGCTTCGTTGGGCATTGGTAGAGGCTTAGATCAATTTTAACCTTAAGCACTTTTAAAAATAAATTTGGAAAAATTTGTAAGTTTTCCCGTAGCCCTACTAGCCGCAGGTAATCAAGTGTTGCCACATGGCTTCACGAGGCATCGACAGAGGAGCGGATATTTTTAAACCTTAACACTTTAGAAAATTTTTGTGAAAATTTATAAATTATCCCCACCTGAGCCATGGCCTGAAGCTAACGGTTGGTTGACATGTGGCATATTCTCACGTTGGCGGAGGTGCGGGTTCCTTTTGACCTTTTTCCCTTCCTTTTGAATAGTCAAATTTTCAAATGCCCCCGCCGACCTATTGACCTACTGACCAATAAGGAGTTACCACGTGGACTCCCTGGGCATAGCTAGAGGTGTAGGTGTAAAATTTGCTTTGTCCCAAAAGGAAAAAATGCTAAATGCCTTCCCACTCTGCCGGCCCATGTCTGGGAAAAGTTTTTTCCCTTCTCCATCTATCCACTTTTCTCTTTCGAGCATATTTTCTCTTCAAAGTTTGCAGGCCCAAGTTGTGGAAAATTTTCCTCCCTAGGCCTGCAGGCCCGCTCTTTGGAAAATTTTCACCCCAAGTTTCGCAAATCCATAACTTGAGAAATATGAAGAGTTAGGAGGAATTATTTATATCATCGAAAAGGTGAGGAAATTCCCTATCTAATGGGGATGTTTTCAAGAAGTTTTAATTGTGTTAATCATGGGAAAAATCAAATTGAATCTTTAACTGAGTTCTGGGAGTGGGTAAGTAAGAATTTACTCTGATGATTTTAAATATATATTCTTTTCCCCCACTATAATTAAACCTTGCTCTTGTCTTAGATATTGTGGAATTAAATACCTTGGGTATTTAATTGTTTTTGTCCCTTAACCCTAAAATTTTAATCAAGGAATATTTAGCTAAACTATCAATGTAATCAGTGATTAAATTAATCCCTAAGGAGATTTGAGCTAGGTGTGGAATTATTACACTTGTTTCTTTATAATGTGGAATTAGTAATTATTATAATGGGAAAAGTTATCAGTTGAATTTAATTGTCCTTGAGACTTTGGTTGTTAACACTTTAAAAAAATTATTCCATAATTTTGTAACTAAACCTAGGTTGTTCATGGGTCTCAAGTGGGAGATTTTAGCGGGCGTTACACGTTGCACCTCCATTAATATTTTACTCTAAATCTCACTCAACTATTAATTTTCCCTTGAGGCTGATATTCTCTACATGAAAAAATAGATTCGTGAGAGAGGTGAGATTTTAATTTAGGTTAAACATTTTCATGTATAGCGTGATAGTTTCTTTGTCAAAATTGAAATTAAAAATGACTCGACTATTTATTTGGAGGTGGGTGAATTGAGATATCTTGGTCAATGAGACTTTGATGTTTTTCATGTTTAGACAAAGGCCAATATCATGGCATGTTTCCCAAAGTTTTATTCTCTATGTAAGGAATCACCAAAGACCTTAATGTGATGATATTTTTGACTCATCTAATATATGGGAGAGAATATTTTTTATCTTATAGATAACAATTACATGGAAATACACTCTCCAAAGAAACTTGTGATTTGACCG
Organism: Taxus wallichiana var. yunnanensis; assembly: GCA_018340775.1. Taxonomy (NCBI): domain Eukaryota; kingdom Viridiplantae; phylum Streptophyta; class Pinopsida; order Cupressales; family Taxaceae; genus Taxus; species Taxus wallichiana. The sequence goes on along the minus strand of CM031244.1, from coordinate 693,540,884 downwards.
TAAAACTATTATAGAAGTAGTATTTATTATATTCATATTTTGATAACTTCTTATTATGTCTTTTTGACCTATATCTAAGTCATGCGTAGAGCTTAGAAATCTAGAGGTAATCGTTGTTTGTAAAAGTCATGAAAAATAATTTTTAAAGAATATAAAATTTCACACAAATTCTTGACAAGTGTTGATCATAGCCTTTTTAGATAGTTTTAAAAGTAACTTGCACTTCTCTATTGTCAAATGATTTTTACATTTTATTTTTTTTTTCACATCCAAAATTTTACCCACCCTTTTCTGACAAATTTGAGGCCTTGGGAAGGGTTGTGAAAGGCTCAATTTTGAACCCTACAAACGAGCCACAAAATGAACATTGCAAATTCGTAGCCAATGTAAGTCCCTAAAATCATTCAATGCTCCAATGCCTAGAATAAAATTCATTCAAAAATAACAATAAAGATTTGGTAGAGACATAAGATATATGAATAGTGAGATATAATCTTTATTTCATCCCTCAACACCTAGAAATTTTCAATTGCCTTGATTTTACCACATACCTATGCTTTAGGGAAGTAATATAAATTCATTCATATTTGAGTAAATTTATTGTAACATAATGTAAGAGAAGTACTTTATTAGAAAAAATAATTATAAAGATGGTTAAAGCAGTATTGAGAAGAGAAAATGTGATGTGGGGGCATAACTTGCGAAGATCGTAATTTTGATCCCAGTTGGATCGTCTTGAAATTTTACAGGGTGGTAAATATACATTAGTACTATGCTAGGGTCATCTTTCCTTACAAGTTTGTGGCCATTTGGTACATTTTGATCCTAGATTTGTTCATCTAGTGGCCTAAAATTGGCTCCAATTATTTTTTTCACTTTTGACTAGGTCTTAGAAATTTAATAAATTTTGTTGTACTTGTTAGAATAAGTCAAAATTTCACATGAGCCTTAATTTATGAAGGAATATTTGGCACAAAAATTTTGGGGCCCATCCGAGTTGTTTTGCTAGTAGGTAATTTTTGGCATTTTAGGGTTTTTAGAGTAGACGTGAAATAAAAGGAGGATTGTAATGATGTAAAATATTAGTGTGGATTCTAGAATGAGAAGAAAGCTATTTTGAAACTCCTGGTTTTTATTTACAAATATTTTTATGTGTGTTTTGGAGGTATTTCAACCTCTTACAGCTGGATTCACATCAAAATGGAGCATAAAATAATGTATATTATTTGGGGAATAATCTGAGTCGTGGAACAACAAGTGTGGTACATGCATGTATTTAATTCCCACATTTTTGTTTCAAAATTTCCATTCATTTATTCTTCTTATATGACAAATAAAATGTCTTCTAATCGGAAATATTAACTCTATAAAAAATAAAGTAACAAAAATACCAAAGACCATTTCCCCATACTATCTAGGGAAAAAAAAATTCTTTAACTATGTAAAGATTGGTTATTGGTGTCGCATCTGACTTACAAACAAGTTAACAACATTCATTGAGAAACCCCTATTCTTAATCTCAATATTATATTCGATTAGGTTGGCTCTTTTTACAACAAAGAATGATAAAAAATAAAATTGTATCGAGACGATAAAGTGGAGCACATATAGTAGATATTATTTGGCGAATAATCTGAGTCGTGGAACAATAGGTGTGGGACATGCATGTATTTAATTTCCACATTTGTCTTTCCAAATTTCCATTCATTTCTTCTTCTTATATAACAAATGAAATGCCTTCTAATGGGAAATCTTAACTCCATAAAAAATAAAGTAACAAAAATAACAAAGACCATTTTCCCCATACTTTCTAGAAATAATTTGTTTCTTTCGATGACATGTGCAAAATGTCACTTTTCTCCTTTGAACACTTGGCACAGATGACATGTTTTTCATATATTTCTACTTGTAATAAACATTATTTTGCAAAGCTTCCCCCCACCAATTTCCACACCCTTCACTTATCCTCCCTCAATTTCCTTCTTTAGCGCCCCTCTTCCTCTTCCAATGTTTATATCCTTCAAGTTCACCTTCCTCAATGCATCCCTTTCGAATTTCCATCGCACATTTCACATGTGATTGCTAGTTTTTAGAGGAATCAATATATTGATGTAAATCATTTAATGTTCTCCACTCCATCAAAAATCCATATATTGATACAAATTTATAAAAATATGTATAACACGTGCATATCTCATGTTAAAGTATGAGCGGTACAAAAGAACATTTCAATGAAATACCACATGTATGATTGGACTACGTAGATAGTGTGTTTACACCAAATGTAACATAAAATGCATGAAAATATAAAAAACATAGAATGACGACCCATATTACATGTTCAATTGGTACACCATGCATAAAAAATGTTAATTGAGTGTCTATTAAAATAAAATTGCACATGAATAAGCAATGAAATTTTTATATGAGCAATGCATTACAAAAATTAATTTTCATCAATAGATCACAAAAGTGATCACAACACATGCACATTTAAACTAAAATGATAGACGAGAAAATATAAATGATCTTTCTCTAAGACATTATAAAAACCACTGAAAGATCAAGAGGGAGAGGGATAAGAAACACTAGTATCATTATATTTGTATGGATATAGAGGACATACATGGATGTTAAACCTAAATAGATATGAATCTCATAGCATTGAAAAATTTAATTAAGTCTTTTAATACTCTATGAACCATTAGATTTTTATCATTAGAAATTTATCTAATTTGTGAAAAGGAAGCCCTAATGACTAAAGTTTAGGTAAAAAATATATTTATAAAATTTAATTGTCTTGTTCTATGGAAATGTTAGAAATATTTCTAATATTTATGGTGTTATAAATATTATTTATGACCACTAATTATCCCAAATATAGGGATGAATAATAGGTTTAATTTTTGAAAAATGATGTTTCATGGTTCTCTATTGAAGTGAATGAAACAAGTGGATTATGGGTACTCTACAAATGTTTTTCATTGTTATTATTATTTTTTTTGGGGGTTTTGAGATAGTTTAGAAATAAAAATGATTTTTTATTAAAATTATAATATAATTTTTAAGATACCACATTTCTTCAATACACTACTACAAATATTTGACACACAATGTAAGGGGAAAATATTTGTAAAATTACACAAATTTTGAAGGTATTTTGAGATGACTAGCGATATTTTTAAGGGCTCAAAAAATTAGAAAATTAGGGTTAAAATATGATATAGAAAAATAAATAATCATGTGACAATTAAAGTATGCATAGTTTGATAAAGAAAAATATAGAGTTTAGAAAGTAAAGATAGAGTTCTAAAGACTAATGTTAAAACAAATTCCTAAAATTGAACAAAACAAAAAGTGAATTGGTCTCATGGAAATTATAGATAGTATGAATATCCCTATTTCTTCTTAAACCATTAGAATATGGAATATCCCATTGTGATATTTCCAACAATATGTGGATCGTGTAGAATGAAGATCACATGCAAAAGTTATCCCACATTGAAATTTTGGCTCAACTAGAAAAAGTACATGTAGTTCAAAAATGACATGGACTCATGGAAACTTATCAAGTGGACAAATAAAATTTTGATAACATGAAAAATAGTGAGACATAAGTTTTTAGGCTGTTATTTTATCTTATGGTCTTGACACTCATTTTTGGACAAATGGGCCCCACTTATTTCTTTGGCTAGGGGCCCTCGGCCAAGTTAAACACACTTTTTTTTAGGATGGGTACCATTTGCCTCCCATTATTCAAAATAAGTTGGGACAAAATATTATTTAAATGTCATATTTTCTAACCCACCATGTGTGTGGGGATAATTTTCCACATTTTAAACAAACTATGCATTGCCACACATTTGCAACATTATATTTTCCAACTCGAGTTTCTATCTTGCCACCTCACTTCCCCCACACACCAACATGCCAAGCACTTTATCCTATCCTAATAATTTGACAATTAAGCCTTAGAGATACACAACTAATCCTTAGCACATTGTAATTGGTTTGATATGACTTGATGTGACATATTCTAGGAGGTGCATTTTTTTCAAAATTTAAGTGGGAAAGTGACATGTACTAGCTCCTTTTTTAATCTACCCTAACATATATTGGTCCATGATCAATGATTGTCTCCTTTCCCTTATGAAAATCAAATGAAATAAAATGCAATTTTTTTGATGTTTGGATTGGTTAGTGTTTTGGAATTTATTATAAAAAAGTTACAAAGGTAAAATGAAATGAGATATTTATACAAGGAGTAACAACTATAACACTAGTTTTGCTTCAAGTGACATTGAATGTTCTAGTGATAATAAATATAATGAGATATTTCCATATTGTAACTAGGCAGTGATTGAAGTAATGATAAATCCATATCAATTATATAATTATTTACAACCAAAGGTATTCCTCCAAAGAGATAACTAATAACGAATAAGGAGGAATTATTGAATACATCTTACAAACATCGCTAAAGTACACAATTATCATAGTGTAAAGATGATCTAAAATTATCACAAAATTCATTTCCATCAATTTTTAGTCCAAGTTTAATTATAAAATTCTAAATTTAATTGAAAATTCAATCATGACATATAATCAAATAAAGTATTTTGAGGTATGGGATACATTTTTAGAAGCAAACCTTATTCTCAATGAAGCACTTGTAGTCAAATGGAAGGAACTAAATGATGATTTAGTTAGATATACAAAATGTGTGTGTAAACATGGCCCATAGAGAACATTATTGTTAATAACTCCTTAAGTGAGTTGGGATTTGGTGTCAACTTTTGAGATCATTCAAGGGAAGTGGTGGAAAAGTGAAAGAAATTTCAAGCTCACTCCACTTTCTTTTGATGATATGTTAGTTTTATCTCTATTTTATTTTACTCTAGATGTAATTCAAACAATTGAACAAGGTAATGTTAAGGTTATTTCAAAACCTAAGACCCTTTAATGAACTTATTACAAGTTGAAGAATCAAGACTTGGCTTAATGTCTCTTATAAAATAGTTTTTAAAATACTTACTCTCATAGTTAAGGTGTCTTCATCATCTTATTGTTTGATCTAACCAAACTAGATTAATTGTAAATAATACATCATTAAATATATTATTGTTATTTGGTATAACATATAAGAGCTTAGGAAGTATAAGAAAAAGATAATGTTCAAGTAAATTTTTTTTTAAAGGCCTATGATATATCTTGATAATGTTGACAACTTTTCATTTTGGTATTAAGTTTATCAATACTACTAAAGTGCATTTGAAGATGTTGGTGCTTGTATTACCATAGATGTTATCAAGTTTTATAAATTTATTTTATTTAGTGAATTTTTCAATGATGTCCACCTACTCCTTTTCCATGGGTTTTTTTTGTTGAGAGGGTTAGATATATTCTAACAACCTCATGGTAGGATACACTCTCAAATGGTTAGATAAAATAATTTAACTAGAACACTCTCATAAGAAAATGCTTAATTGAAGTTTTTCTATTGACTTATTCCTCACTATATTACTCTCTGATTTGGAAGTATGAGATTCTTTTCTCCTCTAGCTCTACACTATTTAATGAAGTTTCCAAAATGGTAATATTTTATATCACTTTGGAAGGGAACTTTTCAATGTTGGCATTCAACCACTTGGTTCTCTTAAACCATTTTAGGTTTATTTCCAATGCTAGTCTTCCCTAATATATCTTTCATTCTCTTGAAAAATTAGTGTGTCTATTTAAGCCCATATGAGGGTTCTCACCCTACATCAAGGTGTGATATTTAACCTCCATCATTACTTCCTTTATGTGGTTGCCAATGATCCCACCCCCTCTCTTCCCCCACCCCATCCTCAACATCTAGGATTTGCAACAAGAACCCCAATGTCGGGATCCCATATGTAATCCCCCAACTAAAAGATTCCTCCATACAATTTGTAAGAGAAAGGACATTGCAAGGGCAAAAAAAGTATTTTAAGGATAAGTCACCCTACCCATGACTGACATGCCAGCTTTGGTTTATCATCTTATTTAAAAAAACGTATGTAAAAATTTCAAAATCTTTCCTTTGCGATTCTGTCAAAGTCAGAAAAAAAATCTATTTGAATTAAATGGCTCAAGGATTTAAATGGATTTGAGGAAAATGTGGAATTCCTCCTTATGGAAGGTATCAAGATAAATTTGGACACCTATGTTCTGTCAAATATGGAAGAGAAACTTGAGAGTCTTTCTATGTAGCTCAAAGCCTTTCTATGTAGCTCAAAGCCATGTAGGATTGAGTCCACATGTATAGATAAAACAAAGCGACCAACTTGCAATTCATAGGGATGTTTTAGATTATATTCAAATGAATTTCAAGAAGGTTTGTGATGCTTGTGGTATACCATGGTCAACATGGAAGAATAGTAAAATCAAGAGGAAGAAACTTTTTGAGAGAAGCCATGATATTGATATAAAATTTTCCATCAATGTTTATAAGGCCCTAAAGATTGCCCAGAAAGTCCATAACAAGTCTCTTAATTAGTTACGTGTTGTTGTTTTGGTGTAATTTTTGTACTTTAATTTTTTGTTTTATGTTTGTTGTTGGGATCCTTGTAGGTAGTTATCCCTTGCCTTTATTTTTAACATAATATCTATTTCTTCTTACGATTTTCATGTTAGTGATTAGCCCCACTTATTAAAAAACCACTCTTCCCCCATTGTCCATCATGGCTTTTGAGAATTTTGAACTACAAGGTATGGTCCCTTCAAAACCATTTACTAATAATAAAAAAATCCTCATTATATTACAAGAATAATCTTCCATCTAAAATTCCATTACATACCTTGATGTGCTCTATTTAGCTACTGGTTATTATATATAGTGGAATAAAACATAGTTTTATAGCTAGTATTTTACTCCTTTTCCCACCTCGCTAAATAAGTACATATGAGAATGGATTAAAATTATGAGGCATCCCTTTCTCCTTGTATAGAGCTCCTAATATATGGAGCTTTTTTGTTTAAAGGGTTGGGATTAAGACTAAATACTAGATCACTAAGAAAATCTTTTTAGTTTTTAAATTAAATGTTTGTTTCAACATTTGCACATGAAAATTGACCTAAATAAGGACGATACTTACACAAAATTAATGTAAGAGCAAAACTCCGTTAGACCATAACTTTTTATCATCGGTTGGATCATCTTGAAATTATTCACAGTGTTAGATATTTAGTAGTAATATGTCTTGACCAACTTATTAATAAAATTTGGTGCCATTTTGGAATACTCTCGGGAAACATTCCTTTAAATAGTGGTCTAAAATTAGCTCAGAACCCTTTTTTGGTTTTCCTAGAGATTTGAGTTTTATTAAATTTTTATATGCTTTATAGAATAATCCAAATAAATTCATTAGACTTCAATTATTAAGGAAGATTTTTTAGGAAAATCGGGGCATATCAAGTTGTTTTATTTGTATTTTGGCATTTTCTAAGGTTTTTTAGCATTTTAGGGGTTTGAGAGCTAATGTGCAATAAAGGAGGATTGTGATGATGTAAAATATTATTGTGGATTCTGATGATAAGAAAACTATTTTATAGCTTCTATGGTTTTTACAAATTTTGTGTGTTTTGGATGTATTTCAACCTATTGCAAGGTAACTGCATGGGAATGGGGGACCAAAATGGGATCAAAAGTGGACAAATTTTTCCTAAAATAAGAAAAAATTGAACTTAATCTAATAATTTGGCATGCATATACTAAATTTTTGACAATGTGATAAGAATAAGTACCGTACTTCTCGGAATCTAGTTTATAAACTACTATTTTTTTAAAATGGTGGATATTAAGTATGTCAAATGTGGTGAACACACAGAGTATGTTTATTTTTGTGTCAAAAACATAACAACCTATTGTGTGTGCACCCCCCATTTTTCGAGGTATGTAAATTATTTTCAAATCACTTTGGTACAAACTTAGCAAAAACCATATACGAGGTTGCACTATTTTTTCATAATTTTTGGATGAATTTATAATTTTTTATTATTTTTCAAAGATCACACATCCCAAAAATGAAATATTTATTCATACACCCCATAAATTTATGTGGTTGGGGTATTCACATATGAATTGTAGTGATGATATCTATTTATATAGGGCCGAAGGTGTTTCATTGTTGCACGACCAGAGGCCACATGGTTTGTTTCCCATAACGTCGGGCTACCAAAATATATTGAGATATCAGGCCAATGAGTATCCCAATCCCCATATCACCTTCCTCTCTCTACCCCCTCCCTCTCTCTATATCTTATGATATCTAGAGAAAAATAGTAATTTTTATGCGTCTCTACAATTGGGTTTAGAAGAGTCATTTTTTTTTGAAATTTTAATGAAAAAATTATATATTATGTAGAAAAACATATGCATATGTTCTAAAAAGAAAAGAAGGCACTAGTAAAAGAAATTAAGGATGAAATACTTAAACTAAGGTGATTTAAGAAACAAGTATTTCATCACCAAGCGTAAAAACAAGCTTGATGTCGTAGTATAATTATTTTTAGAATATTCTATTATAACGTATGAGATATCGGGGTGTACATATGATATTTTGATTTTTTGTAGAACATGGATTTATTCAGATTACACAATCAAACCTTATGTTTGGATATCTACTGAGAAAATCCAATCCTATTAATTAGGAATTTCAAACCCATAGAAGATGAAATGTGCTCATGTTATCACACGAGTGTTTTATAATACACTTGTGTTATAATGTGAGCACACTATAATGTGAGCATGTTATACCACACTCGTGTTCCTATTTGGAACATGGTATATGTACTTTCTAGAGGGATATATTTAATAAAATATTTTGTTAATATTTATAAATATTTATACTTTATTATTCATTTCTTAAGTATAAGTTTTTCATTTATTAATCTTTATAATTTATTATTTCGATAATTTAAATTTATTTTAATAAATATAAGAAATTACGGTCACTCGGCACCTTATGGAAATAGTCTCATAGCTCCATCGGTCACAGTTGAGAAGAAATTTTTCCTATTGTAATCTAGTTAGTACATAGGTATTTTAAGATTTCAGCATTCACCCTAAATATTTTAGATTTTAAATTCTATAATCAATGTCTATCATGGGAAATAATATAGGAATTGTTTAGGTTTTGGTATAATTTGGATTGTTAGATAACATTTTAGAACTCTTAGATGTGTCAAAATTAGAATTTACAAACATCACAACTCCCAAAGGTACTGCGACAAGTGATCAAAGATATGGACTCATGAATTTTCCCATAAGCATAGAGTTTAATCCTAATTTCATCTTAGAATATGGTAGAATCATAATATGTATGAATACATACTTAACGATCTTAGGTAATGCATCTCTATAAGGAACATTGAGCTATCCTCACAATCAACAATGCGAGGAGTGACCTTAGTTCCCATGTTGGCATGTATATAATCCTTTGAGCCTTAATATATATATTAACAATAGTAAGGTGTGGTAAAGAATATGATCTATATAAATACCTCATAATATCTTCATTTGTTAAATAGAATAATAAGACGTAACTTGAAGAGTTAGAAGCTAAAATAGTGCATCACATTGATATATTTATAACCCTCAACAAAACCTATGGTTGGAGTAGGTGAAAATGTGTAAACTCTTCCATACATTCATTTACTTTCTAGAGAGAAAGAAACTCAGGACTTTCATAAAGATTTATAATAAGTAAATTAGTTACATTATCACCCTAATGTAGGAGTAGGAAGGTTGATTCAATAGTCACATACTTCATAAGCAATCAAATCTACATCGACATTTGCTTTTCGGATATCCTTTTGTTTTTTTCAAGAAACCATTGAAATAAGTTCATATATGGAAAAGACACCAATAAAATAATTGCATGCATTATAAAAAGGAATTTTTTGAAAGTGGTAAGAAGGTGTTGTCATGAAAAATGTATGGCATAAAAAATTGAAACTTTCAACATGAAAACTAAGACCACAATTGAATCTTTCGATTCCTAATCATTAGTGTGTCCTTCCTCTAGCTAGCTTGCCTCTATACAACTCATAACCTTTCAATGTGTAGGGATGATTGAATACGATGATTGATGAGTTTAGTGTGACTTGATGGAAGATAACTTCCTCTAGAGGCCTAAAAAGGCCATTCTGAGCTAATCAAACACCCTCTGGGAGAGTTAAAGAAATATATTAAGAATTAAAAGGTGATGTTAGGGAATATTGGAAGTGTTGGAGGAAATTTATGAATATTTAGGAAATTTTTTCTCATTCAAGAAAAAAGCTGAAAATGACATTTCTAGGTGCAAAAAAAAACTCTAATGGTGAAATATGACTTCTCCAGATTATTTTAGGAGCTCCGTAAGGAGTTAGGAGGAAAATAAATAAGGATCAGAAATATATGTAAATCCTATACATATTGGTAAAATCCACTTTTCTTTAAGACTTTAAGCTTTCATGAATTTCAAAATAGTAGAGCTGCCCCTTTCGAGTTATAAACAAAAAGACCCTAAATTTTCAAGCTCTAGAGAGATGGTCACCACATGGTGATAGGTGAATATTTGTAAATGTTGATAAGTACCTCTCAAAATGGGTAATGTCGATAAAAGATAATTTTTGATCATGGGAGAGGATCTAATTAGGATGGGGACAAATTTGTAGAGTTAAAAACCCTTCTTAACACCCCAGGTTGTGTTTTTGAGTGACGAAACTTCTTACATGAAAAAGTGGTTAAAAATTAATTACCATGAGTTAAAAACATGTTTATAAAACCTAAAGATATAACTTAAGTGTTTAGAAACACTGTTATGAGATCTACATTGTGATGGAAAAGTGGTTCTCTCTTATAATTACATAGAAAGTGAGGATCACTCTCTTAATTTTATATGCCTCCATAATTAACCTTGTGATCATAAATCAACTCCATGATGATCAAACCATTTTATAATTATTTATCACTTGTTGAAATAGCTATTTGATAAGGAAAAAATATGCCTCTTTAATGTTCAATGAATGATCTCATTTTACTCTCCTTTTAATCAATTTTGATTGCATTTTGTGGCTTTTATTTGATCTAGTATAAGTTAGGATGTAATTGTCCATATTTTTTTATTTAAGCCTAACATATAAAACACCCAATATATCCTAGCAAAATGTGCGGAAATTATTTTTGGAATAAAATAGGTCACATCAAATCGGATAAGAAAAGTATGAAGCAATCAATATGTTTTTGAGGACATTCGATTCATTGCCTCTTAGCTCAGAACCTTCGGGCTTATTTATTTTAAAAATGAGTGTTTATTTTAGTAGGTTTCTTATAGTTTATATTTAAAAAGGATTTGGCAAGGAAATCTTTAAAACACTTTGAAACCCCCCAAAAATTAAAAATAATAAATATCTACAATCAATTACTAGTTCACTAAGATTCTTCTTGTTACATATAGCTTCAAACACAGCCCTAGTTTGAATATGACATTAACCATGAGTTGATTGAATGAAGGAAATAATGACACCCATCATTTTTGGCACCGTTTCTGAGGACCCATTAGTTAGAATTATCTAAATAGGTGTCAACAAGGAAAAAAAATACATTTAGTAATTGAAAAAATATTCCGTGTGTTATCATAAAATTTATGAGTAGAGAACAAGAGATTCAAAGGATATATTTCTCCCAAAAATATCTCAACAAGAATTATCAAAGCATCTTCTAGTTCAAATAACAAAGTTGAGTAGGAATTAAAAGTACCATTGTCCCATGTTAGACAAGAAGAAGAACTTTCACCTTTGGAATTTTGGATCAATTGCCGGAAGGAAGTAGAACTTTGAGGAGGAGGATTATATCCCAAGACCCTGCTTAGAACAAGTTTAGATTCTCAATTGAGAGGTCAAACTCCTACTCCTGAATTCTCACCTTTGCCAAAGTGGATCACATACCACATTGATTGGGAAAATACCTAGAATATACCATAGAAATGCAATGAGAAGCTGAAAGAGAAATTAATAGGACCTTTACTTATCCAATCCAGTTAGAGGATGATGAGACACCTATGAATAATATTTCAGCAACAAACTTTCCCATGTTTAGAGGGACATTATTTGAGGACTCTGACCAATTTTTGTTTGAATTTAAAGTATTGTTTTAGACCTATGACTACAAAATAGAAAACCAAAAACTCAAGTTGTACCCATATACTTTAAAAGATCAACAATGAGGTGGTTTATGGGATTAACATCCAATTCCATTACCACTTGTAGGAAAATAGAAACTACCTTCCTAGAAAAATATCAATACTAATGTAGAGGGAGAAATAGGAAGGAATATTTTTTTAGGATCAAACAGGAAGAGGATGAAAATATGGAAGATTATTTAGATAGATTCCTCTTTGTAAGTAAAAGGTGTGGATTTGTACTTCAAGAAGAGCTAAGAAAAATAATTTTTCTTAAAGGTTTGGATGATGAATCTAGGGAAGACCTTACTTTAATGGAAGGTGGAAACATCAATCATTTAATAATGAATGATATTAAATACCTTTGTAGAAGTTATTTAAGAACAATGGGTGGATCTAGGAAAGGAAAAAGCGGGAAAAGTTCAAATCAAGACATGAACAAACTTATGGATGAAATAGAAAAATTTAAAACACATATCGTAGTTAAATTAACTTCCACCATGGATGGACTGCAATCCAAATCAAATTCTAATACTAAACCATTAATTATTTATTTTTCTAGATGTAGAAAGAAGCTTTGCACGATAAGAGATTTTCTCTGGATAAAACATAAATATGTCTTATTTGTGAATCTAGAGAACATGAACTTAATGCTTGTTCTCTTCTTCCATTCATAAAAATGATCTTAAACAAACTATTAATTCATCCACTACATAAGAAGTAAACTTTGTCCAAAGACAATCTAGCTATGGGCAGTTCATACCAAGATATTTTCCTAATCCCTTGATGATATGATGGGCGGCTCAAACAATACCAAAAAATTGGGGACAACCACCTTGGACCCCTCAACCAACATGGAATCCCGAGTTGGTCGGGAAAAGCTTAGTATGCTCAAGGACACTAACAACCATGATCTTGTCAAAGTAACCCTTATACTTTGTCACGACCTAGGTGGAACCCTACTAACTATGCTCAAGGAAAACATATCCCAACCAACATCAATAGGCCATAATGGGTTCTCTAGCAAAAGGTTCACAAAATAAAAATGTGCTTACAAAAAAAATACCAACACAACTAGTGGCTAATCCCAAAAATAAAAAAAACAACCTTTATCTATGGAATAGAGCAAGGAAAACCAGTTGATCTTAATACCATGTTTGTAAGGATATTCAAAGAAGATCTAGAAAAATAATTAATAATCCACCTATTCTAATCACTGAGATGATGAGAAGAAACTAAAACCCCTATTTCAGATTATTCCTAAGAAGTATGGAAAAGAAAAGAGAAGCAACTAGATAACAACTCTGCAGAAACTCCATTTCCATAAAGACATAAGGAGTTATTGAGACCAAGGAATCTAAAATAGTGCAAGAATTAAGGAAATTAAATATTGAAATACAATTGTTGCAAGCAATCAAAGACATTCTTGAATTAAATTTTTTTATCAAAATGTTATACTTGAGAAGACCTAGAAGGAAGAAGTGGTACCCTATGACTATTAAGGTAGATGGGAAACTTGCAGATTTATTGGTAGGAAAACTATTACTTCCCAAATATGGAGATCTTGGAAGCCCTGTTATTTATATCTCTATAGGAAATCAACATATACATAACATTTTGGTTGATTTGGGAGCATCTATAAACGTGATGACTATAGAAATTTTAAAAACATTGCCATTGTGGACAGTGTCTGACAACCTACAGCACCATATTACGGATGTCGATCATTTGGTAGAAAAAATGGAAGGGATCATTGAAGGTGTAGTAGTCATGGTGGAGTCATGAGAGTATCTAGTATACTTCCTTATATTACGACCAAAAGGTAAAACACTTGGTTATCCCATTATTTTGGGCAGACCATGGTTAGCTACATTCTTTTCCTTAATTGGTTGCAGATCGGGTGATATGACTATCTCAAATGGTAAGAATTCAAAAAAAATTTCCTATATCCATCTGCACGACATTTTGTTCATAATTAAGAATAATTATGGGTTGATGATCCTAATACTAATAAACAAAATTTGTCTTCTTTGGCTATGATAACATTAAGACTTAGTTTTGGAACCTTCATACTAAGTTCTAGAACCTTCGGACTTAGTCCCAGAACCTTCATACTTAGTTTCAAAACATTCATACTTATCTACGAAAACCACAACAATTCCATGCGAGATATAAATAATTACACTATGGAGGAACGTGATTTCTCTTCAAGAGGGGAATAAATAGTTATAGAATCAATAGCCTTAGTCTCAAATATTTGAAGGAACAGTAAATAATATTTGGAAAACAATAGTGATGAGGATTTTGACCAATGATAAGATAAGTATCATAACTCTGGCTATTATCCTTTATCAAATATTATTTCTCAAGGGAACTTTAGAGACATTACAACATATCATATGTTATTACCACATTCATGTCCACTAAACACCCTAATGGAACCTTTACAATAAATTAGTTCATCACACACTGGAACTAAACAAATTGAGATTCAACCAAGTAAAATTTTGAACATTAACATTTGGTTGGAAAATGATCAAGAGACTAAATTGTTTGATGTTTTGACATGTCAAACTAGATATTTTCTTAGGACTATAAATACATGAAAGGAATCCATCCAAGTATTTGTAGCCATCACATTTATACGAAAATGTTAAACCGAGTTAGGAAACCTTAGAGAAGGATCAACCCAGCCTTGAGGGACATAATCAAGCAAAAAATTGAAAAGCTATTAGAAGTAGGATTTATCTACCCCATATCAAATAGTCAGTGGGTGTATCCTCTTGTGATAAAAATAATGGAAAATGGAGAATTTGTGTTGATTATATGGAATTTAACAAAGCTACACTTATATATTATTTTCCGTTACCATTCATAGATAAATTTTTAGACAACCTTTCAAGTAAACAATAATTTTCCTTCTGGATGGCTTTAGTGGATATAATCAAATCAGGGTGGCTCTTGCTGAAGATCACGATAAAACTACTTTTAATTTTCCATGGGGTATCTTTTCCTCCAAGGTATTTCCATTTGGACTATGTAATGCTCCAATAACCTTCCAAAGTGATGTACTAGCAATTTTTGAGATCTAACCAATGATCATGTGGAAGTATACATAGATGATTTTATTGTGCATGGAGAAACATTTGATGATGCCTTGAAAAATTTCAAAATAATATTAACAAGATGTAAGCTACACCATTTGTCTCTTAGTCATGAGAAATGCTTGATGATGGTTTACTGAGGAATTGTCTTAGGACACCACATTTCAAAAAGAGGAATTTAAGTTGACAGAGAAAAAATCGGGATTATTTCAAACTTACCTATTCCTCAAACCCCATGGATATCAAGTCATTTTTAGGACATGTTGGATAATATACGCGTTTTATCAAAGATTTTAGTAAAATTGTTGCCCCCATGTTTTTCTTTCTTACCAATTATTCTGAATTTTGTTGGGATGAAAATGTCAACATGTTTTTGAAATGATTAAATAAAAATTAATCATTGCCCCAATATTAAGAGGACCTAATTAGGACAAAAATTTCACATCCAAACAGATGCCTCAAATAACTCAATTGGTGTAGTTTTGGGACAGAAAGATGAAGAAGGGAAAATGTATGTTATTTACTACCTTAGTAAACATCTTACTCCCACCGAAAGAAATTACACTACTAGTAAAAATAATTTCTTGTTATGATTTATGCAATTCATAATTTCCGACATTATATCATAGGGTACAAAATATTTGTATATACGATCAATCAACAATTAGATACTTAATGAAAAAACCGGTGGTTGGAGGTAGGATAACTAGATGGTTATTACTTTTATAAGAGTTTGATATTACCATTGTGGATAATCTAGGAAAATCTAATGTGGTAGCTGATTTATTGTCAAGGTTAACAACTACAGAGGAATAAGATCCGATTAAAGACAACTTTCTAGATGAACAATTATTTGTTATTTGGTGATACACCATGGTTTGCTGATATGGAAAATTATCTTACAACAGGGAAGTTTCCTCCTTATTTTACTAAGAAACAAATGAAAAGATTAATCAAAACTAGTGCACAATTTAAATGGTTAAATAGAATGTTATTTAAATGTGGTCCTAATTTGGTTTTAACGTAGGTGCGTGAGAGAAGATGAAATATTTGACATACTTAGGGAATTTTATGATGAACCAAGTGGAGGAAACATTACAGTAACAAGAATAGCCCACAAAATACTTGGCACTGACTATTATTTGCCATCTCTATATAAATATGTGAAGAAATACATCAATTAGTGTGATCCCCATCAAAGGATGAGACAACCAACTTTCACTAGTGAAATGCCTCTACAAAAACCTCAAGTAGTGACTGAACCATTTGAAAGGTATGGGCTGGATTTTGTTGGACCTTTTAGTCCTCCTTCACAAGGAAAAGAGAACATTGTTGTATGTACTAATTATGTAACAAATTGGGTGGAGGTGCAGGATTTAACAAATGCTAATGAAGATGCACTTGCTAATTTTTTTTGGCACAAAATTATGATGAATTTTGGTGCACCAAGAAGTATAGTTTCATACTAAGGCCCACATTTCATGTCCAATATGATTTAGGCCTTCACAATGTACTATCAGATCAATCATATGAATTCATCTCCCTATCACCCACAATCAAATGGAAAAGTAGAAGTGATATAGTAGGAATTGGAAAACATTCTCACCAAAACAATTTAAGAAGGTAGAAGAGATTGGGTGAAAAGGATACTTGAGGCTTTCTAGGCTTATAACATAACTTATAAGACTACAATAGGGTTGTCACCATATGAGTTAGTCTATGGGAAAAGCCCTTGTTACCCATTGAATTTTAATTACAAACATTGAGGACAACAACTAAATTAGGAATTGAATTGGATAAAACACAAAAGTAAAGAATTCTACAACTCAATGAATTGCATGAGCTCGAGATTGGAAGCACTTCAACAAACAAAGATAATTCAAGACCAAAGGAAGAAGTGACATGATACACATATCAAGAAAGGAAATTCAATATAGGAGATTGGGAATTATTGTTTGATTCAACTATGAAAATTCAAAGGAAAGTTGAGAACCAAGTGGTTAGGACCTTATCAGATTGAGAATATATATGATAATGGCTCTATTTAGCTACTTCGCATTGATGGCAGTAGAAGGAAACTTTTGGTCAATGAAAATGGGATAAAACTTTATAGGAAGCCTCCTACCAAGGATGAATTCGGAAGAAAATTAAAGCAGATAAGGAATTTTATCATATGGAAGAATCTGGTTCTTCCAAAATGATCAAGTAATCAGATGCAAGGATCTAAAATAAAGGGAAGGGAATGAAAACCAGCAAATGGCATTCTCTTACCCCCAAAATATATATATATATATATATATATATATATATATATATAATAAAATAAAAATGGAAGGGAATGAAAACCACTAAATGAAGTTCTCTTCCCCAAAAAAAAATCTCTCAAAAGGCCAATTGAAAACCAAAAATGGTGGTTGGTCTCATCAATAAGTGGCTAATTCAAATAAAAGGAACTTCTTTGGAATTCTAGTTGTCTTTTCTAACCGTTTTTATTTTTCACTTATTTTTAGGAATGATGAGTCATCAAGGTGGATGGATTACATCAGAAAGGATGGTAATTATGTCTTGATCTTATTAAAGGTTAAATTAAAAGTCTGCATGTGTGATTAGACTTGATTTAAGTAGGTGGTATAATGAGTCATTTATTGTACATTATGATTAAAAGCAAGTAATCATGAAGGTGATGTTGACTAAATAAGTAAAAGTGGCGGCGTATTAATAATGAACTATAATTTAGGTAGAATAAATGAAAATTGAGAGTAGTTGTAGATAAATTCAAGGAAGAAACAATAGAATCATATTTGAAATTACAGCTAAATCCAGCAGTTATGTAGCCAAATCTAATAGTTCCACTACCAAATCCAAAGTAGTTCTATAGCTATCTCCTAGTATAATAAAGATTTGAAATAAGAAATAATTTGAATCATCCACTTTGCCATGGGTATAAAAAATAAGTTAGATCCAGAAGATGATACACAACTTCTTGCAGATGGAGAAGTAGCGGCCATTTTTAAACAAGAATATTGGCTAGAGTTTCTAAATAAATTATCAAAGTACAATGACAAACTAGTAAGAGAATTTGTTTTAAATTTAGAGCAATCTGGAACTAAGGTGAAAATAATTGCAATTCCTTTCTTTGTTAATACAACGAGTAATGTATCTAGGGTACCAATTGTACATGTTCCAAACCCTATAAAGGGAACCCTAAAATAATTGGTGGAAACCTTAAGGAAAGAGGGTGAATCTGAACTCCAATATATTTATAATACTAAGAAGATCATTAAGGGGGGCAGAAGAGCTATCCTACCTAGACCCTTTGATAGAGTAGCATTTTGGGTAGTTAAGTACCTAACTTGCAATGGACAATATGGAATTTTTGGGAGGTCCTTAAAGTGAGGATATATCTTAGGTATGAGGGAACAAAAAAGGAATATTTAGTAAACCTTCACGGGTTCCTCTTTGAATCTATTTAGACAATGGATCGAGAGATATTCTTGGGGTGTAGGGAAGATTAGGCACCATGGATCACTCCATCTCGGTTTTTCAGCATCATTTTATCTCAAAGAAAAATAAAAAGAAGCATCAGAAAAAATCCGCAATAAATTCAGACAAATCCTTGATATTATCATAAGGGGAATACTAACCCCTTTATCTACTAAAAGTGACTTGGAAATTGATTTCTCTAAGGAGAAAAGGAAGGAAATAAGTGGGGTTAAAGTACTAAAGAGGAGGAGATCTAAAAGGATGATCAAAGCTGCAAAATCTATTGTTTCTTTAAAAGAAACTCCTTCCTCTATAACAATACCAAAAGAAATAATATTTGTCTCGATGCAGTGATGGTTCACCCAAAATGGACCATGAAGTAAAAATTAGGAGAAGCTCAAGGAGAAAGTCCACTTCAGAAAATATTGAAGCTCCTAAAAGGAAAAGAATTCATAATAATTCTAGGAATTTCCAATGGATATTAAAGCACATGAGGGTTTAGAGAAAGAAGCTGATGATATTAAAGGAAGCATGGCGATATCTCCTCCTCTTCTAAGTCAAACTGAGGAGTTGGAGAAAGAAGATGAAATATTAGAAGAGTAGGATTTTCAAGAGATGGGTGACTCAGCAATATTATCACATGAGGAAGAGGAATTGGCATCTTGGAAACAAAAAGGGAAATCCCCTTTGGTGGAAGAGCAATTCTCATTCCCTAAGGAACTTCTAGAAAAAGAAGAAAAACAACAAGTTAGGAAGACTTTGTTCTTTTCTAGAGTAGAAATTATCATTAGGGAGAAGGATGAGGAATTAAAATTTCTCAAAAAAAAAATTGGAGCATAGGAAAATGCTCATTGAACAACTAGAAACTCATCTCACATATAATAATGAAGAATTGAAATTAGTCAAACAGCAAATGGTGGAAAAATAAAAATAATGTCAATTGGCTAGTGAAGCAGTGCTATGAAAAATATCTTTAGTGGATCGAATTGTGCAAAATAAGCTAACTTATTGATCATATAAGCAATTATGGGATGATACCTACAGAAAGCTTAATGAGTTCAAAATATCAAATCAAAAACTAAGAAGCAAGATGGAAGAGGAGAAGAAGGCAAGGAAAGAGTGGGAAGAAAAATTCTATAAAATGGAGGAAGAAAAATTAAATACGGAAAAGATACGGATGGTCTCGTATAATGAGTGAAATATTAATCACATGTAGGATACCTTCTCTTGCATACAATGTCTTTCTAGAAGAGAAATTTATCCATTGGAAACTATCAAGGATTTCATGTGGTCTTCCACATGAAGTGAAGGATGAATCAAAATTCATGACAGCATATTCCTCAGCTAGTGTAGAGCAGAAAAATATTCTTTGTGAATTTTATCTCTACAACTTTATGTTAGAAAATAATACAGGCTTCATGATTAATCTTGATGTAGGGAAAGCAAGATGAATGCATTTGTTTTTGTACTCCAGAATCTCATATCTTGGAAAGAGAGGGATACCAAACACTTATTAAAGGCTAGTTCATCTGGCCTCTACATGAGAGCTCACTATGGAAAACCATCTTCCTTTGCTATAGATTTTAGATCTCATGCCTTTGACAACTGATTTAAGGTACATTATATTGTCATCCTATAGAAAAGTATTTATGCCTTCACCTCTTATGAAGAGAAAAAAATTGAGGAATTTTATGATGGATGTCTTAAGAGATGGGAATTCCTCACTAAAGAGTTAAGAAGAAGAGAAGTGATATCTCCCACAAATTTAATATGGAGTTTGGAAAGGGCCAGAGCTTTGTGTACACTCATCCCTCAAGTCGGTGAAAAATGTAGGGGCATATGGATGGGTATGAGAACAAGGCCTCATAGCCATGTCTCCATGGAAAAATAGAGAACCTCAGGATCCCACTCACTTTGAAGAGTGGAAGAAAACTATATAGGAGGGATCGGGATACAACACTTCAGAACAGAAGAACTCATACATTTAGTTTCAACCATTTAAACATAGCAGTTGAATTGGAATGCCAAATTCACAATCCTAGTTTTGAATAATAGAGTTTATAAGAGGAATTAGAAACAATTAAGTGTGGGTGAGATGACAATGCAAAAATATGCCTCATAAATGGGTAAGTGCACGAAGTTGGTGGACAATTCCGTGGACATAAAAACCCGAAATAAAGGTACCGCGATCGGTTTTAAAAGCTAAACGGCGCGGTCCTAAAACGCGATCGCAGTTATTGAATTCTAGGTTCGGTAATTACCGAACCTAGTTCCGCGATCGCGGTTTATAACATGCAGCGTGTGATTTATAAACCGCGATCGCGGAACTCTGAGACAAAATTTAACAGTCCCGCGACTCGTTATTTTCCTAATTTTCAATTCAAACCGCGACTTTTCCTAAACGTTTTTCACTCGCACTTTCAATACTATCTCAAAATTGCTCATCGGACTTCTGGATAGCGATAGATTCAACCATGCCACAAGACGAGGAGGTAAGTCCCCGATTGTAATCATTTTTTTGCATTTTAGGTTGTTTTTTTTGCATTTTAGGTTTTTTTTGGCATTTTCATGGGTTTTGTGAATTGTTTGTTTATGTATACAATTTTATTGTTTTATCAGTTGGTCGGCAAGCTCGGGCTCGTGCAAACCGTCAAAACATTCCTCAAAACCCACCGAACATTCCTCAAAACCCTCCGAACATTCCTCAAAACCCTCCTCCAAACATAGATCCGCCCCCTGTGGCTCATACTGTCCCCTTTGAGCCAACGAGGAACACAAGATAATATCATTGGAAGAATCCAAGAAAATAAAATTGTCATTGAGAACCTAATTCAAACTATAAGACAAAACCATGCTACAAATCCATCCCGCATGACTTTAGCCAATACATTGCAAACATTGATTGGCGAAGTCGAGTCTGCAACCAACCAAATACATAGATGGAACACCTTTAGAAGTAGTGGTGGCGGTGGTATGCGGATAAACTATCTCATGCGGCCGTCAAAGACAAAAAAATTGGAAAAGACCTAATTTGTGCATTATTTACCGACCCTAGAACCAATGCCCCCCCTGCAGTTACTTGCAAACGGTTCCCAATCCATTGGTGCCATGATGATAGAATCAAAAACAATTTTTGGGACCGATGGTGGATGGTTTTTGATTATCCACCATGCAACAACAATGAGGTTCCTCTTTATTTTTTGAAGAAATTATATTGTGAGTTTGTGCTCAATGAGGTCCCGAATTATTTTGACTTTTCAGACTTTTTTGGTCGAGGAGGTGGCTCTGCACAGAGCAGACCTGGTGCACGCGTAGGTCAGCCTAGGATCCCCCATGCCCCAAAACCCCATTGCCTTGATTATCCCTCCTACGGTGAAGGAGGTTGTGGAGATTGATACATTGCATGCATTGAGGAGCTCTCGACACTCTCACCCGGATAGCACCCAGTTGCATCCGGTGATGTTGGTGGAGGTGCGGTTCTAGTGCACCACACCACTTTGTGGATCATGTGGTGCCGTATGCCTTGCGGGCGAGACATCATTTGCTGGTTCTGAGGATTTTTTTCTATAGATGAGATCTTTGGGGAATGTTTTTGGAAGCTGGAGCCACTGATATTGGTCTTTCACAGGTAAATTTTAAATAAATTTAAATAATATATATATGTACAATAGTTTAATTCACATGTTTGAGATATTAATATATATATGATTGTACTTCATGTACATACATGTAAAAAACTAATTTTTTATTTTATTTTAAATAGCAAGAGCCGGTGAAGGAAACATCCGGTGTTGACATGCTAGCTACTGCGGTTGGGCGTGTTTCAAACGTAAGTTTCAAGTTGTACAAACTTACATTTTTAATAAATCATTTAATTGCACTAGATTATTATTATAATTTGTTTCACGTGTATGTTGCACATGTATTAATATTTTCTCTTTTATACACGGGGGCACTGGCGGGTCATCATCTGCTCGAGGAGTGAAACTCTGAAGCATGGCATGCCCAGTGAGTTTTACGCAGGTTAGTTACAAATCTCTTTAATGAATGATAAGAGTGATGAAGAAATGTAAAAAAGGTTAAATCCTCTCGTACCCTTTATCTAAAAAAATCTATGCGTCCTTTCCATATGATTATAAGTTTTATATGGATTGGTGTACTGAGATTTAAGAATTTACAACATCATTGTACCCTTAATAGACAGCTCCTCCAATTTATGACAACTCCTGCGAACCCTAACTCCACCACTCATATGAACCCTAATAGATTTGGAGGCGGCGGACATATATATGTGCACACGTAGGGTTGTGTGAAATTACGTGATGGAGGTGTCCTTTCATTTTAGAAACTACATCCCCCTCTGCAGAACATGTAGACCCCTAAGGGTTTGTTTCTAGAAATATTCTTGGGCACTGGGTGTGGGGCTTCAGTTGCTCAAACTGCAGGTGGCAATGGAGCCATTGTTGGGGTTGGATCTGACACTACTGGCACCAATGTTGCCAAGAACTTGCAAGGAGGAATGGAAAATCCTGTTATCTTTGTTGGGGACACTAATAACCCATTGGGAGGTTGAGTGAATCCTAACATCTTTGTTAGGGGTGCAAACACTAGGGTTTTCTCCCTTGTTGATAGCTTGGAAACTCTGCTACTTCTGACTAAAGCTTTAGTCAATCACTCATTTAATGAGGTTTTGTAAAAGAAGACATAGATCAAAACCATGAGGCCTACTAAGAGAAACCCAAGTGTAACCTTTGGCGATGAAGTCCTCGAAATATATTCATTTTACCAAGATCATGCCTTGATCTGTAGATTCACTCATCTTTAGCCTAGCCTCCCTATCCTCCATGATTAGATCTCCAAGAATTGGTTCCCGCTTCTAGCGGGTAAGTTAGACCTCTACCCCTATGCTAAGGGAATTTTTATTATTTTTTCCCCTCTATAGCTGACAAGGACAAAATTTCTAAACAACTTTGGGTTTTCCAACAAAGGTACCTTATCTTAAAACCATGGTTCACATCATTCAACCCTCTCACTGAATCTTTATCACACAAACCAATCTAGATCAAATTACCCCACTTACCCCTATAATTTTAGGACCATAGTTGTCTGATATCCATAGGAAATACCTTGGGAAACATCATTAACGTCGAATCCCAAACCTATGATTTCACACATACAATGTATATGCAAGAATCCTAGTTGAGATTGATACTTCAAAGAATCTTCCAACCCACCTTAATCTTAAAGTGCAAAATCAAACTTGCACTCATCCTCTGGACTATAAGGGCCTACAGGTTTCAGATGTAGGAGATGTATTTTTTTGGGGCATTCTGCTCCTGATTGTGAGATGGTAAAACATTAAAAAAGAGAATAATAATTGGTGGATAAATGCCCTCCCTAAACATATCGTATTTAAATCTAAGTAAATCCCTAATTCAAACACTAAGGAGGAAGACATGGTCAAATCTTTCCTAGCAACCCCTTTGAGAGAGATCACAGATCATGTAAACAAGGGGTTATCCGTGGGTGAAACATAGAGGACCGGAAACACTAAATCAAAACCGCATGTAGCGGCAAAGGAGAATGTTCCTCCTCATTCTCCTTGTTCAAGCAACACATATCAGTCGATCACAGATTTTGAAGTTGTTATTCCTGTACAAAAAGCTCCCAATGTGACCAATGTCTCACTCTATATCCACTAAAGCTTCTACTAGATATGAGTATTCTCCATCCCAACCTTTGGACACAAATACATATGAAGATAGATGGCCTCCGTGCTAACATTTATAGATCCTATGTATTTAGCCTAAATAGAAGATAAAATTTAATAATGTATTTTTATTCTTTCTTGAGTAACTAAATATTGATTTGTACATGTTTTTTGTATAGCTCTTAAGTAGATTTTAATAAATTGATTTGTACATGTTTTTTGTATAGCTTATGACTGCTACAGAGACTCCTCCACATATGCAGACTGTGGAGGCTGCTGTAGATACCGCCATAGCATCTGCAAATCCACTAACCGAGGTACACAATTTTTTAAATTTGTTAAATTTTGGAGGTTCATTATTTCTTATTAAACTTAAATCTACAATATCAAATTTTGTAGGTATATATATGAGTGTGAAATATTTAATTTGAAAATTAATTATTTGTATGTAGCTTACCCCTCGTGAGTCTATTGTTGTCCCTGCGAAGCGTCAACAACAAATCGATAGGGATCATGACATTGCGGTAAGATTGCACATGCATTTTAACTAAATTGTACAAGTTTCTAAATTTTGAAGGTATTTTAAAATTTTGGGTGTTAAAAACTTGTTGTTTATGAATGTGCAGGTTAGGTTGCAGGCATGCTTGGAGACACCTAGGACCACACGGATGAAATCCGTAGTGGCATCTCCCTCCACTACATCCCCAGGTCGTGGACGTGCTACTTAGCGGGCGAAGAGAGGGAAGATGTTTCATGAGTAGATTTATAGTCCACTTGGATGCCACATATATGTGGTCATGAGTACATCTATTCACAGTCCATTGTATATATATCTAGCCTTTTGCGACCGCATGTGGTCCCATATGTACATTATGGCACGTGCTTAGTTCGAGATCTGTATACATACATTATGAACTTATACATGTACATATATATTTTCAGAGACGTGCGCGTCTGGAGCACACTTTATTTGATTCTTATATATATATATCCATGTGTGTTGGTTAAATAAGGCTATAAATTTGGTTATTTTGGTATTATTGCTAACTCTGAGAAAGTGGGTTTTGATCTTTGTTCGGTGGATTTAGTGTATTACTTCTAGTTATGGATTTAGTGGAGAAAGTAATGAAATGGCGGACTTAGAATTTGGGAGTGAGAAAGATGGATATTTTTTGTAGGTTGATTACTTTTTATTTTTCTCATTATTTTTCTCTAGTTTTTTATTTTGTTTAAATAAGTTAATTTTTTGGAAAACTCAAAACTATACTTAGCCATTTAAAACTTTAAACTAATCTGGAATAAGTTGTATTCTTAAATTATGTATCTTCTACCTTGATGATGATGTGGATCGTGTTTGTCTTCTTGAATACATGTAGATTATGATTCTATATGCACACTTTGTCATCTTCTAAGTAGTTTTGAGTTTCTTGACTATTATGAATAAGAGGTTTTTCTTAATGATTTTATTTCATTTAAGAAACTATATCTCTAGCAACATGAACTCTTTTTGTACATGCATAACTATTTCATCTTTCTCTCAATCTGTGATTTCCTTGTAAGAGCTATGGTATTTAGATAATTTTTGTACCTATTGTACACTTGTAATCTATATTTTCTGAGATTCATTCCTTGTTGTATTTAATTTTTAATTCAGACCTTTAAAGGCCTCTTCACAAATTTCTTCTCATATATTGTGTACTTATTCTTCATGACTTCAAAAAATCATGGAAATTGGTTCTCCTCTTTAGTGTTTTTCTAACTTGCTTTGCATCTTACTCATTTAACCATGATTATCATACAAGTGCTGCATATGATACACTCTTTGTATAGAAATTTTCCTTACATTTAATAAATTATAACCTTATGGATGCAATGTATTTTATTCTATTGAAGTTTGTTTATGTTCTTTCTACTTTTTCAAAGCTTATTCTATCTCCTTCTTGCAATATTTTGCAAATTTTTAGACTTAATCATATTGAAATATCACTGGAAAACTTTTCTTATAAATTTTTTAATCTTTGAAGCTTGACAAGTTCTTAGAGCTAAAATTTTAAACATATGCTTTCAATTTTATTTCATTAGTCTTGACAGATATCTTAGTTTGTACTTTGATCATTTAGCTTTGATTATAAGTTGGAATGTCGCCCCTTTTAATACAATCTACTTCCTTTGCAATCTATAATGGATGATGGACCTTATTGTACTCTATTTTTATTCTTACGTAATTATTTCCTTAAATGTGACAATTTATATGAGTCATTTGTAAATTGTATCTTAAAGAAGTAGTACCTGTAGCTCATCCTAGTTTTCTTGATTTCTTACTTTTGATTCCTGAAACTATCTCATTCGATAAAATATGACATTAGATCATCCTTTGAGCTTGTAAATTGTATTGTTATCAATATGATATAACTTTAGTTGATCAACATAGGAAGTATTCGTCGGGAGACCAAAATATCGTTGAAATTCGTCGGGTGACTACTCGGACTCCGTGGCACCTAGAGAGGCCTCGTCTGATCCAACACCTCGGCATACGGACCCTCTACAATAGCCTCTCTCATTTTTTTCCTTCTCATTTCGGTGCTCTCGCTGTCCTAATGTTTGCAAACGCGCGAAATAGTGCAGTTGGAGCCAGTGTAAGGTTGCCAAATGCTGTATTTTGCAAACGGTGGGCCGTGGCACCGAACCGCCTGCGCCGGCACGTCCGGGTGGCCAGGTGAACGCTAGAGGAGGCGGTGTTTCGGTGCGCGAAAGGGTCGTTGATTCCGGGCTACTTCGTTCGGGCTTAGTCCCTTAAGAGCCCTGAGACCAAAATATCGTTCAAATTCGTCGGGTGACTACTCGGACTCCGTGGCACCTAGAGAGGCCTCGTCTGATCCGACACCTCGGCATACGGACCCTCTACAATAGCCTCTCTCATTTTTTTCCTTCTCATTTCGGTGCTCTCGCTGTCCTAATGTTTGCAAACGCGCTTGCGAAATAGTGCGATTGGAGCAGTGTAAGGTTGCCAATATTTGTATTTTGCAACGGTGGGCGTGGCACCGAACCGCTGCTGCAGAGCGCAGCACGTCCGGTGGCGGGTGAACGCTAGAGGAGGCGGTGTTTTGGTGCGCGAAAAGTCGTTGATTAGGGCTACTTCGTTCGGGCTTAGTCCCTTAAGAGCCCTGAGACCAAAATATCGTTCAAATTCGTCGGGTGACTACTCGGACTCCGTGGCACCTAGAGAGGCCTCGTCTGATCTGACACCTCGGCATACGGACCCTCTACAATAGCCTCTCTCATTTTTTTCCTTCTCATTTCGGTGCTCTCGCTGTCCTAATGTTTGCAAACGCGCGAAATAGTGCAGTTGGAGCCAGTGTAAGGTTGCCAAACACTGTATTTTGCAAACGGTGGGCCGTGGCACCGAACCGCGCCTCTTGCCCGGCACGTCCGGGTGGCCAGGTGAACGCTAGAGGAGGCGGTGTTTCGGTGCGCGAAAGGGTCGTTGATTCAGGGCTACTTCGTTCGGGCTTAGTCCCTTAAGAGCCCTGAGACCAAAATATCGTTGAAATTCGTCGGGTGACTACTCGGACTCCGTGGCACCTAGAGAGGCCTCATCGATCGACACCTCGGCATACGGACCCTCTACAATAGCCTCTCTCATTTTTTCCTTCTCATTTGGTGCTCTCGCTGTCCTAATGTTTTGCAAACGCGCGAAATAGTGCGGTTGGAGCCGGTGTAAGGTTGCAAGCTTTGTATTTTGCAAGCGGTGGGCGTGGCACGAACACGCTGCGTGGCACGTCCGGGTGGCCAGGTGAACGCTAGAGGAGGCGGTGTTTCGGTGCGCGAAAGGGTCGTTGCTTCCGGGCTACTTCGTTCGGGCTTAGTCCCTTAAGAGCCCTGAGACCAAAATATCGTTCAAATTCGACGGGTGACTACTCGGACTCCGTGGCACCTAGAGAGGCCTCGTCTGATCCGACACCTCGGCATACAAACCCTCTACAATAGCCTCTCTCATTTTTTTCCTTCTCATTTTGGTGCTCTCGCTGTCCTAATGTTTGCAAACGCGTGAAATAGTGCAGTTGGAGCCAGTGTAAGGTTGCCAAACGCTGTATTTTGCAAACGGTGGGCCGTGGCACCGAACCGACTGCGCCGGCACGTCCGGGTGGCCAGGTGAACGCTAGAGGAGGCGGTGTTTCGGTGCGCGAAAGGGTCGTTGATTCCGGGCTACTTCGTTCGGGCTTAGTCCCTTAAGAGCCCTGAGACCAAAATATCGTTCAAATTCGTCGGGTGACTACTCGGACTCCGTGGCACCTAGAGAGGCCTCGTCTGATCCGACACCTCGGCATACGAACCCTCTACAATAGCCTCTCTCATTTTTTTCCTTCTCATTTCGGTGCTCTCGCTGTCCTAATGTTTGCAAACGCGCGAAATAGTGCAGTTGGAGCCAGTGTAAGGTTGCCAAACGCTGTATTTTGCAAACGGTGGGCCGTGGCACCGAACCGCCTGCGCCGGCACGTCCGGGTGGCCAGGTGAACGCTAGAGGAGGTGGTGTTTCGGTGCGCGAAAGGGTCGTTGATTCCGGGCTACTTCGTTCGGGCTTAGTCCCTTAAGAGCCCTGAGACCAAAATATCGTTCAAATTCGTCGGGTGACTACTCGGACTCGTGGCACCTAGAGAGGCCTCGTCGATCCGACACCTCGGCATACGACCCTCTACAATAGCCTCTCCCATTTTTTCCTTCTCATTTCGGTGCTCTCGTTGTCCTAATGTTTTGCAAAGCGCGAAATAGTGCGGTTGGAGCAGTGTAAGGTTGCAAGCGCATTGTATTTTGCAAGCGGTGGGCCGTGGCACCGAACCGCTGCTGGGCACGTCCCGGGTGGCGGTGGTGAACGCTAGAGGAGGCGGTGTTTCGGTGCGCGAAAAGTCGTTGATTAGGCTACTTCGTTCGGGCTTAGTCCCTTAAGAGCCCTGAGACCAAAATATCGTTCAAATTCGTCGGGTGACTACTCGGACTCCGTGGCACCTAGAGAGGCCTCGTCTGATCCGACACCTCGGCATACGAACCCTCTACAATAGTGCAGTTGGAGCCAGTTTAAGGTTTTCAATTTGTATTTGCAAAGCGGTGGGCCGTGGCTTTGAAACCACTTTTGGCACGTCCCTTAAGAGCCCTGAGACCAAAATATCGTTCAAATTCGACGGGTGACTACTCGGACTCCGTGGCACCTAGAGGAGTCGTTTTCAAAATTTACAACTTTTTCAAAATTTACAACTTTTTCAAAATTTACAACATTTTCAAAATTTACAACTTTTTCAAAATTTGCAACTTTTTCAAAATTTACAACATTTTCAAAATTTACAATATTTTCAAAATTTACAAACTTGACTTTTCAAAATTTACAAATTTTTCAAACAATGTTCAAGCTTCTCTTAGCTTCGAGAATTTAAAATTCTCTACTAACGATACCAACCACGTGAAGGTGGAAGCTTTTCTGGCACCACTAACCTAAACATAAAATTGTTAGTCAAAGAAATTTAAGTTTCAAATCAAAACCATATACTAGATCTTTAAACTAAAAAAATATATATATATATATACGCTATATAAATTGAAACTTGAAATTAAATATATACCAGACATGTGAGCATTGTAAATTCATTCCAATGAACCATCAGGATCGGATCTACTCTGAATAGCAGACAAGATTGCTTCATGATCTGACTCTCGAACCTTCCAAAGAATCTTGTTATTAGGTCTTCCTCGATATCTATACAACTGAATATTTGTCGCTAGAACTAGATGTGAATATAAGAGTATTTTCCTGTGTGTCTCAAAGTCTTCAAACACCCAAACAGAGGAGTTTTTTAATGGATACCGTCGAAGCCAAGTTCCAGTAACTACCACTGACCCTGTAGGATACTCAATCTCTTCGCCATCTATAATAGGAGAAGTCAACTTCTTTCTTTCCTCGATGCAACGACATAAGAAATAGTCTGTTCCTTCTTCATTGTCTTCGTCAGCAATTCTTTGCAAACACATGTCCTACAAAAAAATAACCAAGGTTGAAAAACTCAAATTTAAATTACATATTAAAATTTCAATGGACATAACTCAATACAAAAATTAAATAAATAACTGGATAAATACCTTGTCGCACCAAAATTGAAATTTCGTCAAAGTCCTTGGATGTTGTAACTTCATCTGCAGAAACAAGTTGTAGTGCTTGTGGAGGTTGATAACTAGGAAGCGGAGTTAGAGGCCTACAAATCCATCCTTCCACCCATTCTTGTGAATCACACTCAGCAGTGACAAATTCGATACAAGATGCACAAAAACATGTCAACTTTCTTGTCCATACGGCCCACACAGTAGCGTCGAGCTACAAAATGAGTGCATATCTTGGACCCGGTGAGTGTCATACAATCCTCGTAGTTAGCAATATGTTTTTCCTCTATCGACCAAAAATATCTGCAAACTGTGGAATTTTCTTGAGAACCTCGGGTCATGTTGTCAGTACACCATTCCACTATGCTCTTTGCATCTTTTAATTTAGCACCATCTTTGTACTTCAACTCTTCTCTTGCAAGAGCTCTTTTCACACATGCCCCTGCACCGTCATGCTCTCCTTTTCCATGTCCAGCCTCAGTGAAACTCCAAATATGTTGCACACCCATCTTGACATGCATTCTGCTCATCCAATAAAACATTCGTGCATTCTTAAACTGAGACGTGCAATTATCTGACCATATATAATGTTGTTTGAAGTGGATGTCCCTATCAGACAAGTTTCCATAAAATAACTGGAAACACCCTTGCACAAATTCAGTAGAATGAGTATGATCATCACTGATATAAAAGTGGTACTCTCTTAAAATTTTCGATCATTCTCTGTACTGTCAGGAGAATGTAGAAATGCTATATGCACAAAAATGGCAACTTGTACTGAGTTGTAATATTGCGATTGAACCTCCATTTGTGGTTGCAATGTGTAATTCTCTGCAAAATCGACCACTGAAACAATAGTACCAATAGGAAATGTGTCTTTGCATAGCTTGAATTGTTCATCCAACCATCGAGCTCTATGTGTATGCCTCGCATACTCATAAACAAGTTCATCCTTAAATTTTCTCATAAATTGAAAAATGGGCATTTGTTCTGTAACTAGCTCACACCGTTTCGATTCTTTTCCATCTTTCAACTGGTATGCAACTGATTTATATTTATCAAATTCAACTAAATTATGTCCTATTGTACCTTCCATTTGCTCATGGATGCAACTTTCCAATTTAGGTAATCCGCCGCATGTACTACAACTTTCATCTAAACAATCCTGACTATAAAAAAATTGTCCAACTTCTTTTTCACAAAATATAGTAGGAATGAAATCCCTAGAAGATATTGGTGGAACTTGAACACCACATTCAGATAACATAGTTTCAGAATGAAAAATGGAACGAATACGTAAAAATTTAGCATAATGCATTGCAAATTCAACATGTTGCCTACAACAACAAGTGGTGCGAGCATGGTTGATTTTCACATAGAATGGTTTCAACATTTCAAAAAAACGTTGACTAATTTTAATTTCCAGATTCTCTTGTTCAAACTTACGAAAAAATTGAGTTTGAGTCATATCTAAGAAATGCTTTGGATGTGGTTCACGATTAGTAGAACCAACTCTCCGTTTTATAACATCTCTTGTATTAGGTGAAACTCTAGTGTTATCATGCCAAAATTTAATAACAACTTCTCTTATAGCATCAGAATTATTTTTGTCCTTACGCGGTGCTCTAGCAGAAAATGCCCAAAAATCGACATTATTGAGTGGTGAAGGATATTACGTCTTTCAATTGCTTTCATTAGAGTTTTGATTAACTTGCAACATTCGACTTGTTTGCGTAATCAAAGCGTTGTTTTTTATTGATTCACTTACAACACTAGTAGCAAGTACCACGGCGCACAATATTACTATCCCTAGTGCGTCTCTTTACACCAACAGTGTGATATGCATCATGAAGGTTTTCAACAATTGTAGAGGTTTGACCACGTATGTTAGATGTTGTCAATCCTAAGGTGTTTAATGTAGGTCTCATTTTAATCAATTTCATCAAACTAACCAACAACTGACATCTTTGGGAATCATTTAAAATTTCAAAATGATTATCCCAAATTTCACTAGCTTTTCTTCTGATTTGTCGTTCAGAAAGTTTGTCGGACATTGGTTTCAAAATGTTTTCATCAATTTCAATCAAAAAATTAGGTTTCTTATGTAAAATCCTAGGAGGTGTTTTTGTCAAATTTTGTTTGTCTACAGTTTCAACATGAATTTCCTTATTCACATTTTCATTGTCTCCTTCAATTTCAACATTTGCTACATCATGAGTATTTAATTCTTCTTCAACATTGACAGTAAAAACTTCTTCATCACGAGTATTCAATTCAACTTCAACATTGATAGTAGAAACATTACCTAGTTCTTCATTGCTTACAGTAGTTGGGATTGAAGATGAACCTCTTCTAGATTCACGAAGTTTCCGCATCCGCTCAGCATTTTCAATTTTGTTGGCCTCTAATTCGTTTGGTGTTTTTTTACTTAATGACTTCCTTTTTTGACTTCGTTTTTTGTCTCCCATGATGTTTTGCTTTCGGTGATAAAAAACGTGCCTGGAAAAAGACAGAATTTCGCAGTAATTCGTACGGTAAGGTCAGAGAGTAAAAATCACATGGTAATTCGGACGTTGGGATGTGTGTAAATATGGTTTATAAACCGCGAGCGCGCTTTATAAACCGCGAGCGCGCTTTATAAACCGCGAGCGCGCTTTATAAACCGCGAGCGCGCTTTATAAACCGCGTTCGCGGTAGTTTTACAAAAAAACCGCGATCGCGGAGCTATTTGCCGAACCTTAGCCTCGGAAAATCTTTGTTTTTCCCCAACCAAAGCTATGGAAGGTCATTATGAAGTGCAAAAGATCAAAAAACCTCAAATCTGCTCTTCCAAAGACTTGAACCATGCTAAAAAACTGAAAACATTTCACAAAAATGGTGCCATCACGTAGGGTAGACTCTTAGCTTTGTAAAAATATTGTTTTTAAAGTGAATAGAATAAGATAAATATCATTTTATAATTTATTACTAACAATAGGTCCTTAAGACATTTTTTCCCGTGAATGTTCATGTCTACGTTTAAGACTGTAACTTTTGTTTCGCTTATCAAAATATGATAAAAATTATACCATCCCAAGCGTGGACAAATTCTATGCACCTTAAAAAAAAAAAAATTTGATTTCGATATTTTTTGATATAGTTATGGCGGGCAAACGGAAAGCGCTCCATTTTCTAAATATTTTCAGACCACTTTCACGGAAAAAATCATAAAAAAAAAAATATTGCTAAAAAAAATACAAAATAAAATCCATCCCAAGATAGACAACTACATCTAACTTTTCACCAAAGGAAAAAAAAAAATAACAAGATTTGGTCATCCAAAATGCGGGCAAACGGACTACAATCTTATAAGTTTTTTCGAAAAAAAAAAGTAAGTCATATAATTTTAAGTGTTTAATATAGCTAAACTTGTCCGTTTTTTACAAAAATTAGTATTTTAGAAACTAGATTCCGAATGCTACGATTCATATTTATATAACTTTTTCTAATTTAGAGTGCATGTATAGCTAATAATCCCTACAAGTTGAGATTTCACTGTTTTTTGCAATATGACGTCCACGGATGACCCTATATTTGTCCATCAAACTCCTATGCTTAGCTTTGGAACTTTCACAGTTAGTTCTAGAATGTTTCCCTTTGGTTCCGGAACTTCTCCAAAGTTCCGTGAATCAATGGGAATCTATTTATTTTGACAAAATATGGTGATAGAGAAATTAATGGGCCCTCTAATCAGGAACAGATCAACAAATTTTCGATGCTTCACACTCCAAAAATACTTATGTAAGACCAACAGTTGTATGTCTAGCTAGGTTTCTAAATTTCACATCTACTTTGAGCACTATTTTGTTTCACTAGAACCTATAGGTGGATAGACAACTATTGAACACTTATGATTATAAATGCATCTTCAGATGATGAAATATATATAAAGACCCGCAGATAGATCAAAAAGGATATATATGATATAGATATACAGACATATACAAGTTTTGTAAGACAAAACAATTTAGTAATAAGATATCCATTTCATTTTGAGAGTATCATACTTTTTCAACTCCTGATTCAAGGTGGAGCAAGGGCCCACTCCTCCAAGAAACAAGATCCTTTATTTTATTGGTATTTATATCTTTAAGCAATTTGTATAAATCTATTCTCTAGTAGTTCTGTAAGTAATTTTGGTTCTTCAATTAAAATATGTGATATAAGTTATTTATCATTCATGTAGGTGTTTAATGTATGTTTCCTTTTCCTTAAAAGAATTTTAAGCAATCTTTCTAAAGTGTGTTTATTTCCAGCAACATGTTTTATTCTGCAAAGTATACTTATTTCTAGTAATTTGTTTAATTCTTGCAACGTGTGTTTATTTCCAAGCAGTGTGTTTAATTCTACAACATATATTTATTTCCAGCAGTGTGCTCAGTTTTGCAAGGATTTATTTATTTCAGAAATGAGTGTTTATTTCAAAAAAGTTTCTTATAGTTTAGCTTTAATAAGGATTTGGCTAGGAAATCTTAAAGACACTTTAAAACCCCCCAGAAAATAAAAATAATAAATATCTACAATCAATTACTAGTTCACTAAGATTCTTCTTGTTGCATATAGCTTCAGACACACCTCTAGTTTGAATATGACATCAACCATAAGTTGATTAAATGAAGGGAATAACGAAACCCATCACTATTCACCATGTAGATGGAAGGATTTCTCACCAAATGATACTCTTGTTATCTAGCCACTTGTTGGACTTAAATGAGGTGGTTGTAATGTCCTTCCTCCTTTGAAGTTTGATCAAGCTACAAGGTTTAAAAGAGTGTTGAATAACACTACCAAGTTAGTGAAATCAATTAAAACTTAGAATATTTATCATTATTACATACATGGTTCTCTATATGAATATCATCCTCTTACCATCCCGGCTCTAGAATTATCCTTGGATGGAATCAACTTCAAGATACTCATACACCTCTTTTCTCATATACCTCTCATGGAGATAGATGATGTCTTTATCCTTCACACATGATGGTCTGAATGCCTCAGTAGCTTGACTAGATCATCTTGGCTTATTCCTTTAATAGGTTTGAACATGATGATAGTGTCAAGATACGATGATCCTCAACTTACTAGATGAACTTTCGATTTCAATTTTGAACACGATGACAACACTTTTAGCTTCACAATTAATTTCCTTGATGAAGATATCACATGAGTGGAAATATTCTTATAGTATGTGGACACATATTCTCTATATTTATATTCATGGAAATAGATTTCCTAATCTATATAGAAGGATTGATCCTAAACGAGATTTGAAGGAATGTTTGAGAGTTAGCTCCATTTTTGGAACTCAAACTACATTTAAGTACTATGAAATACACTCCCTGAATTTCAAAATGTGATAAATTTGCAGAGTATTGATTAAGTGTTTAGAAACAATCTCAAGAGATATGCACCATTTGTGAGATTGATATGACTAACATAACCACTCATGGTGATCATTTTTAATGATTTTCATGATGATCATTCCCTTGTGTAGTCACTAAATGACACACTTTGGGGAAATATTAAGTCTCGATCTCATAGTATTATTTAGAAGGTTCTTGAGTAAAGAAATTAATTATTAAACCTCTTTATTGGTCATCTTAATTTTATTTCTTTTGACATTCCTAAACTTTATGACATAGATACGGTAGATTTCATCATCCTGTAGTTCCTGCCATAAAGCTAGGGTGATGAGACCAGATCTTGGGGAACCTATGGGTTCTCTAGTCCCACCATGGGAGCCTCGATCCTTTTTCCAACTTTTCATGCCTTTTTTTATAGTTTCTTTACAGTTGCAACTTTTCAAATTTCTTGCGGTCACAGCCTATTTGGGGTTAATTGATAAATTAGAGTAAGAGAACCTTATAAATATAAAGTTATGAGACCATAATGAGGTACTAAGCACTAGTCACTACCGATACTCACCTATAGTTTCATCCATTAGAGGTCATTTATATCCCTTAGTTCCATCACAAAGGGATAAGGATGGTTCATCTACATCACACACATCAGAGGATGGATTTATTTTATTCCATACAAAATTCCACTATATTTATTTAGTAGTTTTTTTCTCACTACTTCACAAAGTGTGACTAACATAGGAGCACCTAGGGCACTTGGTTGCACACACCACTAAAACTACATTTGTGTTTCAAATGTATTACATTGCTTAGTTAGTAAGCCCATTGTTGTGGTAGTTGAGGTTAGTCTAACCTATTCATATGCATTCTTCTATTTTTCTCTAGGGTTTTGATACTTGTTTTGTGTGCTTTTGTAGGTCACTCTCTCTCTTGGATTATTTTGAGAATTTGGTGCACTAGAGTGGATTTTATTCGATAGGTAGTGAAGTTTACCAACCATCTCACGAACTGTGAAGATAAGTTTCAGAAATGTTTCCTAGAATAGGGCACTTGTTCTGCATACTACAATGCTCGTGGGCAACCCGGTCATGCCCCATGCACTCTAGTCTAGTTATATCACTCAAATACACCCTATTTAAGACTTGTGTATATTCCTTCCTTCCTCTAAAATTTCCATTTATACTTACGACAAAATTCAACGATCTCTGTATCTAACTAAGTCATTCTTCTCTCGGTTTTACTCTAGGGTTTCATATTTTCTCTCTCTTAGTACTTGAGTCATTTACTTAGGTTTAATCTATTGTATTTACTTTATTTTAATATTGTTCTTCTTCTTTTTCCTAGTTAGATTAACTATAATTTCATTCCATTTTTAGTTAATCATTTTAGTGAACCCACACTTTTCACGCTTATGATTCAATTATTTCTTCTATCATGGGTCGTCAAGTCTCTTTATCAATTTCTTAGGAGATATCCCAATTACCAAGTTATTTTAAAAAAACCCCAGATGTAAAGTATTTTGATGACAATACATGAAAACATGAATTACATTCTATGCTTAATTTTCTATTTGTTGACCCTAGTTGTAATGAGCATGTTATCTCGAAAGTGCACCATGTAGAGAGATGACTGCAAGGGTTCTAAGCTTTCTCTGGATCTCTCTCTTTTGTAGATACAATGGAAACATGTCAAGTCTATGGCTATACCTATTGTTGAGGTGAGTCTCGGTATCAAGGTTGGTTCCTTATTGATGTATACTAAACTAATTTTTGGGGTTTTGAGGGTAAAAAGATGAATTTAAATGAATTGAAAACTAGGGTGATATACCAAAATTATTGAGGGATTTGAATGAGTACATTGACAAATATTTAAGAATGGATTCTAGATGCACAACCCAATAATTTTCAGTAGATTATTAAGACAAAACACTTGATGTATTAAGGAAAAATTCACAACAATACTGTTAAGATAATGATGCACACTAATATTATGCGAAATTTACTAATTTTTTAGCAAGGTAAGATGATCAATCAGGGAATTTTGACATTCAAAAGAAATAATAAAGTGTAAATAAAGCTGTAAATAATTTGAAAGGAAAAAATCAATTCTCATTCAAAGGAAAAAATGACAAAAATATGCTTGGCACTCTGTGTAAGAAAAGTCCTCCTCTGTGCTTTTCCAATGAACACAATATATAGACATTTTAATCATCCAACCCATCCTAAAAATAGAATCAAAATTTTACTCACCCATGGATCCTATTTTTATCCTTTATCATGACTAAATAAAGGAATAAAGATAAGCATTCTAATATAATGAGGCATTAATAACCTTGGTTACAAAATATAACTTAGTAAAATTGCAGTTGATTGTTCTATTTTTAATAAAGTTGGATGAATAATTTAGCTAATAATAAGCTTTGCTTGATGAGCAAGTCTTCTCCAATGCATGTAATCTTTATCTTCTAGTTGATGATGTGACATTTGCAACTTGATCCACTTGAAGTGATAATATTATCACTTTTTAATCTTGCCCACTTGGATGTGCATGCAAAAATTAATCTCCATGTAAGTAAAAATAATGCCTTTTCTTTTACACTTAACAAAAGTTTATTCAATTCCATATCACCCATTATGGGGACCACTGTGAGCACATGTGCGATAAAATAATACTCTTATTTTTGTGAAAAGTAAGGTAATAGGACTCTAAAAGGGCTCCTTGTACTTTGATGTTGACCTTTGTATTGCATGATTTTATTTGATCCATGTGATGGTTAATGCTGACATTTGTGGTATATTCTTCACCATCATGTGGTCCATGGAGTTGGCACACATTTTTTTGATTCAAGTTTCTTGGTTCCCTATTTGATCTCATGGCATATAATTTGGTTTATAATCATAAGTCCTTCCTTTTGACCATCACACCCTTTTATACAAGGTCACGGACTTCATTCTCCATGGAACATATAATAATCATTGATTGATTATTTGTTTGATTCATTACTCTATGGATTGTAATTCGGTCCCTTTATAATAATCACTATGCTTTGGAAATGAGGTCACGGGACCCTTTTGCATAATCATTGTGAACATACTATATTGATCCTTTAGAATTACATGGAAGAAGGCATGATTTGGTTACAATAATCACTTGATTGATTTTTTTAGTTTTTGATAATTCTTGGCACATGATTTAGACCCTTAACAAAGGTTAATGCAATGATTATTTTAAATAATGTGGATTAGCTACCATCTAAGGTGACTCACCCCTTTGAATTTGTCGATGATAATGATGCTAACCTTGAGTTAGCTAGGGTTTCTATTTTCTTGACACGTGCTGATACTTTTTCGACCCTAGTTTGGTTTGGAGTAACTCAAGAGTCTGTATGGAATTTGATGATTGATTACTAACCAAAAATCTCTATTCTTGATGATCTCACACTATCGATCCTCTGTACCCTCGGTTAGGGTTTTGACCTTGTAATTAAAATGGTCGGTGATTATGGTTATGTTTTGCATTTTCTTCGAATTTGGTGAATGGTTTATAGCCATTGATCTCATGTACTTGTCGATTTCACACCGTTGAAGTTTATGGGTTTGTATTGATCTTAACAACTAGATCATGGATGTTTGATCTTGTGTACTATGATCTTCTCCACCATGGATATTTTAACCCTGTCTAACATAGTGGTTTGGAACCCTGGTTGTTTGATTTCATAATTTAAGGTTTACATCATCGATCTATAACTCATTAGCTCATTTAGGTTTTACTGTAGTTAGTTGAGTGAGTAAAGAATACTTGAGCTCTATCATTTTTCTTTATTCACATGGTTGTTCCATGCAGCGAAGCCATGGAAAAAAATTTAGACCACCATTTTTATCTTTCAAGCTTGATTTCCTCTGGAAAAATGGTTCTCTAAGGCTCCAAATATCTGTATTTTCCTTGTTTTCTGATCTGTTTAGAGTTTCTAAGTGAAATTTTGTCAATTTTTGTTGTTAGTTTCATATCCTTTGAGCTCGATTTATTCATAGAGAAGAAATATGTGAGAATTATCTTAGGCCATTATGTGTTCTTCTCAAGATTTTTTGAAAGCTTCAGTGTGAAATGACTAGGAGTTCTGTTATATTCTTTCAACGGCTGCCATGGTCTTTAATACTGGAGTTGGATCTTGTGCATTTTTCTTCTATTCTCCTCATTTAAGCTCTAATTCTCCCCTCGTGTTCAAAATTTGCAAGAAACCTGAATGGAAATATAAGGTAAGCTTGCATTTTAATGTTTATTCGAATCTATGTTTTGAAAATGACTCTAAAATTTGGCTCCTGATTCGACATGCTTTAGCTTATGTGGTGATTTGTATTTGTGTCTTGAACAACCATCACTTCTGACTTGTAACTTCATATTTGGCATTTTTCGCATTGTGGGTAATCGTGTTTCTTTCACTCTTTTTGAAGATTTTTGATGCCTTCTTCATGCTCAAATTGGTAAGTTCATAATGATGCCACAACTTGTAATTTCCTTATGTCAAATGGGTATTCGAGTTTTCAGCTTCATCATTTTGAGCTGGGGTTTTATGATAATATTGATCAAAATTTTCCAGTAGGGTTTTGAGTTAACTCATAACTGTTGCATTCTTTGATATTGTCCTTGAGTTTCATTCTTTGTGAGCTTCCATTCCTAAATTTGGGTACTCGTAACCTTTATGATTTGTGGTTTTAATCCACCATGAGTGCTTGAAGAAATGCCAACATGAAATGAATATTTAGGCTCTATTTTCTTACGTTAACATGGCCTAAACCTTCTCCATTTTATATCATTTGGGTTCTCTGCATGAAGGGTTACGTTACTAGTGGCTAGAAAAGTTAGATCCGATAATATCCATTAATGGGTTTTGATTATTTGACTTGGGCATGTATGTAATGTCTTATCCAAAGCATTCTTACACAGGTCTTGTGTTTCGAATGTTATTTATAGCTTTGTATCTTTGAATGGAAAGGGTGGGATTTTTGAAATCTAGGTTTGAGCTCTATTTTAGTTTATCTACCCATATATTGAAGTTTTCCGATTCTGTTTAGCATGTAGTATTCTTGGAAAACACTTTGTTCCTCATACGAGTTGGTTCATTTTTCATTTTCCCTACATATACGAATGGATTTGTTTGATTTTTATTTTTTTCTATTAGAAATCTTGTTGTTTTGAATTTCCTGAACTTAAAACCATGTTAAAACAAAACATGGCAAACTCATGCTTTTCCTCTCTTGATTTTTCTTAACTCACTGTTTTGACCCTTAATCACTCGATGCTTGCATCATGAGCTCTTTTATCCTTATACAATTGTGTATACAATCACTATGGGATATATGAGGATTTGTATTCTTTACTGACTCATTGTGGGTATAATTCATCTAGATATGCCATGATTAGATTTGATTGAATAGTTGTTTTGACATTTGAGTACTAACCACATATGTAAAACTGATCTTTCTTAAAATTGTTGTATTCTTTATGGCATCCACTAGATGATAGGTTGTCCCAACATTAGTTCAATTTTAATTTGCTTACTTTTATATTCACTTCAATCGATTCTTAAGATACATGCACTCTAAATTTTTCAAGGTTTATGACTCCTGAATGGCTATCTTTCTGTTGAAACCATGTATGTCATATCAAGGAATGCTTTCTAAAGTTTGTAGAATCTATGCTCATATATTTGAAGTTTTCTGTTGGAATCATGGGCCTTTACTGTAAAGGAAACAAACATATCCATGTGATTTTGAATCATTATTCTTTGAATAGTTTGGACTACCACATATATTGCAATCTTTTGAAGATATCTTTCTTTTGGGAACTTGACTATATTGAATTCTTTTGATAGGGTATGTGCTTCATATGCTAGTAGTAAGGACAACTCTTTGTATGGTTATCATTTTGCATTAGTTGAATCTTTGTCCAAATAGTCGTAAGAAACTTGAATTCCATATAACTTACATTTTTTTAAGAAAGTGTCCTCTTTTGCAAGATGTCTATTGTTGGAAAAGATGGATCACTTATCTCTAATTCAACCATACCAAGAGATGTTCACAGGAATCTTGTTTATAGCCTTGAATATAATTTGTTTGAATATGTAACTTGAGTAAGTTGCTTTTGATGATAGTATTACTTCACTATAGTTTTCACTTTTTACTTGCATTAATTGCATCTTGTGTATTCATACTTATATGTTAGTTGGTAGCCATCTACTTGAGTATCTCATTTATTGTATGCATAAATGATCAAGACCCCATTTATGATACTATGTTTGTAGTATGATCTACTATAGGTGGTTGTAATTTGTATGCTTAAGGCTTTTAAATTTATTTTCATCAACATACATGTAGCTTTACTTGAAATGAAAAAATAAGATGAGCAATATGAGCTTGAAATTGATCTTTAGGTCCTTCTTTATTCTGATTCGAGTTGAATTTTTGCAATACTTCTCCTTATTCAGATTACTATTTGATCAGTATAGTAGTTTATCTTTTGTCACATCTTTCAAGCATGTATTAGTTGTGAAATAACATGATGGAAAGATGTAAAATGTCCATTTTACATGGTGAAGCCTATCAAAATTTTCTCAGATTTCCTTTTCCATTATGTTTCAAATTGATCACTCTATAAGTTTCTACTTATTTCTTTTGATACTTCTTGCATTTAAAATTGAAACCTAGGTAGGATCACTCTTTTTTTGTTTGACCTTGACATTGAACCCTTTACCTATTTGATAAGGTATGACACCGGTGATGTAATCTCTCTTGAACATGATTATTTCAGCTTTTAGACCTTCAATTAATTCTACATTTGATGAATGACATAGCTTCCTTTCTGTATAAGTTTGTTGTCCTGAAAAGATGTTCCCTTTTAGCATGCATTATATCAAAAAACCTTCCATATCTCTTGTTCATTTATTTTCTTTGTATTGAAGTTTATTTTCTGTCCTTTCTTGACATGATTAATTTCTTCCTTTATTGCAACCTATACTTGTACATCTTAGAAAATAGTTAGAAACATTAGGGATTTTTGGCCTCTCTTCTGTTCCATAGTTTTTCTTTTTTATCTTTTCTCTCTGGAATGATTGTGAGAATCATATGTATTGATGTAGAATACTACTTCTTTTTTGTTATGCATTTATCTTTTCTATAATCATACCTCCTGATATCAGGAGATTCATTTGCATGAAGATAGATAGTACAAGAACATGATTTAATCCTAAGCTATAGGTTGATAGTATTTCTCTGTTTGTTTTTAGGTATAATGTAGTGTTAAATAACAAGGATGAAGATGGAGCAACAAGAAAAAATAAATAAGGCAATGATGGATTCCTTCATATTATTTTCTTTTATTTTCATGCACATGCACCTTCTATTTCAGTAGTTATGATGTTTACTTGAGTCACATCCCACGAATTGTGTGGGAAACATTTGAAATTCCTTATGAATAAAACATTAAATTCTGAAACTGAGTTGTGTACTTCCTTCTGCATTTCAGCTTTGTATATGGATTGTATAATGAATTAAACAACTCAATAACATAATTGAATGTATTTAATCATGAAGGAAATAACTTTAAAATACTTATAACCTTAGTAATGAACTTTGATTGCTACAATCTGCAACCTTGGTTGTTGTTCCAAAACTTAACATTTCATCTATTCTATATTTTTGTCTTCATCAAGATAACACATATGTCCTTTGGGGCCTTTGTGTTCTTTTGTTGGAGATAAACATGAAATTACAAACTATGTGATTTGTTACATTTTGTAATAGCACAAATAGATGTAAATTACATGTAGTCCTTAATTAATCCAACAGAAAAATATTAATATGAAATAACCTCCTTTAGCTTAGGTTCACTTCACCGATGCCATCCATTATAATGAATTTTTGAGTTTCCCATTTTT
This sequence comes from Taxus wallichiana var. yunnanensis, assembly GCA_018340775.1. Taxonomy (NCBI): domain Eukaryota; kingdom Viridiplantae; phylum Streptophyta; class Pinopsida; order Cupressales; family Taxaceae; genus Taxus; species Taxus wallichiana. The sequence goes on along the minus strand of CM031244.1, from coordinate 693,496,926 downwards.
GGATGAGTGTAAAAATTGTTAACATTTCTGGCGATCCTATGGGGAAAATTGTCTGCTAGCTTATAGACAAGATCCTTGCTCTTATCAATTGGCCATGGAGTCAAAGCATGTAATCAAAATATGCCTTTCTGAATGTCAACCCTTCCAAAAAAACTAAAATTGGATAAGTATCGGTAAACTAGACCACATGCACAAATTCACTTATTGAATTTGAAAAACATTGAAATGTGCGGAAATGCACTTATTGAAAGGGAATTCCTACTCTCCATAACAATGTTTGAGAAACATATCATTCACAGGAATGGGAATTTCCTCTCCATTCAACCTTCAAAGTTAAAAAATATTATGTTTCTTACAAACTAAAATCATATAAGGACCACTCCAGAGTGTGTCAAATTTTGTGTGGTTTCCTAGCTTTGCATGCTTAGATTCCCATTTCAACACAATGTCTCCTTCATTGAAGATTCTAAACTTATCCTTCTTATAAAAAATTTCTTCATCTATTTTGGATTATTTTCCATGTTCAGATGAGCTTGATCTCTCAGCTCTTGTAATTCCATCAATTCTACGCAAAACAAATATCTAGTGGTTCATTCTCGAGTAGCTCCATCTAATGTAGCACATCTAAAGTAGGTAACTCGAATGAAATAGGCATTCTTGCCTCTCTTCTATAAACAAAATTGTACTGTGAATTTCCAACTAATCTCTTAGGGGTCACTCTATCAGCCCAAAGTGTTGAATTCAACATTAGATGCCAAGCTCTGTGGTTATCTTTGAGTGTTCTTCTGATGATCCTTAAAAGATTATTGTTAGTACTTTAAGCTAACCCATTACCTTGTGGGTAATAATTAGATGACATAAATAAATTCAATGCTTAAAAGTCCAATATGTTACCTTTGCACCAAGAAATGCTAAGGCATTATCTAAAATGATAGTTGTTGGAACACCAAATTTGTAAACTATACCTTCATAAAAGGATAGTATTGAAGTTTTGTTAGCATCTTTCAAAGCTATTGCTTTAGTCCAGTGTGTAAAGTAATATGTAGCATTCAAAATCACTTGTGTCCTTGTGATGAAGGTGGGTTTATCATGCCAATAAAATCAAGACCCCACTACATGAATGGTTGATCCACTAAAATAGGCTATAGGGGCAATGAAGCTAAACATTCTTTTCCAACAAAGAAAGCAAATTTCTTACACTTTTGATCCATTCAAAGAAATCTTTGAATATGTTGGGACAATAGTAACAACTTTCATAAGCAGGTTGTGGTATACATCCTGAAAATTGACTTCCTGTAGATCCTTCATGGAATCCAAATAATAATTGCTGAATTCTATCATAATAAACACATCATGCAATAAGATTTTGTTTATATCTCTTTTAGATAACACAACATCAATAAAAACATAAGGTCAAATTATAACCTGAAATATCTTTGTTTTTTCTTGTCCATACCTTTTGAACAAGTGTCATGTTGTATATAGTTAACTAAATAAGTCATCCACCTTGATTCCTAAATGTCTTGAATGACTTATGGATGGTGATTTTCTTGTTGTACCATGATATCGATTGTTGATACATAACTTTAGCATTTTTTTGGATCTTATGATTCTTTAGCCTACTATTTTTCCATATCATCAATTAGATGCTCATACAAACCTTTACCTTGAGCTATTTTCACAACATGGATATCAACATCGTATTCCATAACCTTCATTATCCATACTTCTCTCTTTTCATTCAATTCTTTATTTAACAAGAAAGCTTTTACACTTAGATGAGAAATAAGAACATGTATCTTGTTGTTTGAAAGCATGTACTTAAAATTATTTAGTCCTCTCGACTACTGAAAGTACTTTTGTTTCATGAAAAGTGTACCTTTTTTGTAGTCATGCAAATTTTTTTGAAAGAAAGCAATCGACAACTCAATATTTTCATCATTAACTTTGAGTTAATATGGCTGAAATTGTTTCAGCTCCTCGCAAGTGCATACATTGTAAAATCTTTATCAAAATCAGGATTTGTAAGATTAGGATCTTGAGAAATGTCTATTTTAATGGCTTTAAACCCTTTTATCCCTTTCTGGTCCAAGATAAAGTCTTCTCTTTCTTTAACATAGATAAATGGTTTAACCAATGTTGCAAAATCTGGAACAAATCTTCTAACAAAGTTCATTTTTCTTAGAAAGATATGTAATGCCTTCTTGTGATGAGACAATGATAGCTGTGATTGGCTTGATTCTGAAAGGGTCAATTGCTAAACCTTGTTTAGAAATAATATGACCAAGAAATTTACCTTGATGTACTGAAAAGATAGAATTTTTGGGATTCAATGATATTCCAAATTGTTTGCATAACTAAAAAGTTTGCCTTAAATGTATTAGATGTTCATCATAATTTTTGAAAATATGGTAACATCATCCAAATAAACCAATATGCATTTATTTAGTAAGGTACAAAATCCATGTCCATTACACATTGAAATATTGCACCAACATTTGAAAGGCCAAAAGGCATTCTTTTGTAAGCATAAGTACCCCACTTGGTGGTAAAAGTTGTTTTGTACCTATCTTCTTCTCAGACTAGAATTTGATTGTATCCACTATAACCGTCCAAAAGAGATAGTCTATCAGAACTAGAAACTGTTCTCAAAATCTGATCCATGTTAGGTAGTGGATAATGATCTTTCAATGAAGCCTTGTTAAGATCTCTAAAATCCACACATAATCTGATTTCTCCATTCTTTTTCCGAACAGGAACAAGGTTGGCTACCCAACTTGAATGCTTGACTAGAAAAATAATACCTGATTTGATTAACTTGGATAATTTTTTCTCATCAATGGCTCAATTTTGGATTTACAGGCCTTTGCTTCTGCCTAACTGGCTTGGAATTTGGTTGTAATTCTATTGTATGCTGAGCTAAAATTGGATCAAACCCTCTCAAATATTGGTACTTCCAGGAAAAAAAATCTCAATTCTTTACATAATTTGATAAATGACTATTTTCAGCTAAAGAACATACCTTTCTAATAAGTAGCTTCTTGTCGTCATCCACTAAGATTTCTTCATAGTTATCTATGTGAGTTGAAATCTTGCCTTTTTCCTTTCATAACTGATCATCAGAACTGAAAAATGTCTTCTAGGGTGACCAATCCTTGAGGTAACCTATTTTTTTAAATGAACAATTTGATCACCATAGAAGTGCTGCATTTTTCTGATTTACTCTAGAAAATTTAGCCTCTTCTTTGTAGAAATCTACAAATCTATTTATTGTCTTAAAAAAACTACCAATTTTCTCCATTTTTAGGCACTGAAGGTTTGATAATTAATTTAATGTATGGTTGTAACTTTCTATTTTTGATATGTTATAGTACATTAAAGCTAGGACAAACTATTGTAAGTCATTAGCGCATGCCTATTTTCAGCTCTTGGACAGATTGAATGTTAATAGCATCAAAATCATCCATTAAGTCTGAAACTCTATGTTTGTAAGACTTCAAAAATGAATTATTACACACATTAAAGTTTTTCACTTGATTAATAACTAATTCTGAATCTCCAAAAATTGTAAAGTGTTGATACCTCTCTTTCTAGCCCATTACAAGCCATGAATTAACGCTTCGTATTCAGCTACATTACAAGTACAAGAAAACTACAAACTTAAAGCTGAAAAGTACCTTTCATTTGAAGGGGAAGTAAGCATTAAACCTACACCTTGTCCTTTCTTATTTTTAGCTCCATCAAAGTGAAGCTTCCATAGCCCTTCTGTTGCTTCTTCTTTATTTTGGACAAGCAAGGGAATTGGTGCATTTTCTTCATGCAAGAAATAAACACAAAAAAATATTCTTCCACTTCCTTAAAAGGGTCATAGACAAGTTCTTGATTATTTTAATCCATGAACAGATTAGAAAAAAAATCAAGTTCAGAAACATGAGATGTAACATCAAAATCAGATTGATATAGAATTGAGTAATTTTTATGACATTTGAAGTATGAGGATCAATATGAAATCTAGCTAGAGGCTTTGTATGGTAACCTTAGTTCAAAATCATGTAGTAAATAAAAAAATGACCAATCGAAGAAAGATAACCTCCTATTTTTTCTATAAAATCTTGTGATAAACATAAGGAAAAATAAGGAGGCAAATCTACAACAATCACATCTTGTAGAATTGTAACATTGGGACAAGCATGTAAAGTTACTTCATAGTTTTCGATAACACCAAATGTATTAGTTGTTGTCCCATCTAGCTACAACACGCTTTTCTCAGTAGGCTCATACTACAAGCCCAAGTTTTTTGTAATTACTTTTGACATAACTCATGTTATTTGCACCATTTTCAACCATGCAATTATGAACTAAATGATCACCAATAATTAGAGATAAATAAAATGGTGGTGGATTATTGATATCATGAGCATTTAAGACCTTTTGAACCATCCATTTAACTTCTTTAATGCGGTCTTGTTCCATTATTCCAAGGACCATGTCACTTTCTGAACTTCCTTTTCTACCAATTTGAAGAAATATGGAGCTTAGCAAGTTCATGGAAAGTAGATCCAAGCTGTCTGGAATACTTAGATCATCCCACATTGAGATATTAACATTATGCTTTTTCATTACATCAACAATGTTAAAATAAGAAACAATTTTGGAAATAAATTCTATTGTTTTAGCATAGGCTTTGGCGAAAACTCACTCTACTTAGTTTCTTTTGATATCTGAGGTATAAACAACCTTCTAGGATTGGGTTTCAACTATTTTTGTTATTATTTACTAGCTAAAACACCTAATATTTTTGAGGAACAAAAAAGCATTAGCTATTTTTTGGCTTGTAGTTGTTGTTTTATCTATGATTGTGGGAAGAACAAGTCTTTTTGAAACTTTTGACTTTCTTGGGCCTTTTCTTGGGCCCTAGTAGTAACTGCAATAAAATCATCTTCACTAAAATTGACCAAGTTCTATTCAGGTGCTTTCTAAACATGATTTTCTTGCTACCCACCCTCCATTTGAGGCATGAACAATGTCTCAAGTTGAGGTTGTGCAACAAGGCTTATATTCAAGAAATCATTTGGGCATTTGGGTAATGATGTATGAGGTTGACACCATTCTTCTTTATCCATAGTAACTAGGACTAAAGCATAAGATGAACTAGGAGCCTTTGGGTCAAACTACCTTTAATTGATATTGTTGTCCATAATTATGATCCTATTGATAAGGTTACCTATTTTTGCTAGTTTCTTTGATAAGGAGCTTGATAAAACCTGTTAGGTAATGCAAGTGTATTTTTAATCGAAGTTAGCTTATTTCCCATAGTTTGAAAAGATTTAAATACATCATCTGATGGGGCTATAACAATAGGTTCTATAATGGTAATAGGATGTTTAATAGGTGCCAAATCTTCTAAAAAGGCATTGAAGGCCTTGGTACCAATTTACTAGCTTGAATAAGACTATTTTCAGCTCAAATAGCAATATCATAAGCTACTAGGAGAGTCTCTCCTCCCATAGACTAAATCATAGTTGAAATATCATTATTTAGGGCTCTAAGATAATAAAGAAAAGCATGGTCAGCTTGAGGCTTGATACTTGTTGGAATTCTTTCCCAAGTTCTAGCAAAATGATATTAAAACTAGCCATAAATTCATGAGGATCTCTCATAATTGTAGATAGTTGTTCTATGAGGGATAAATGATCCAAATTATATTTAAATTGTTTTACAAATTCACCACCTAACCCATCCTAAGTTTTTATTCTTCCAATCTCTAAGTTTCTATACAATTGTAAGGATTTCCCTTTAAGGGATGTAGCTAAAAGTCTCAAGGCTACATCTTCATGTGTTATATTATGGACTGCATATAGGGATGCTACATCTTTGATGAGATCTGTAGGTTTAACCTTATTTTTTCCAGTGAATGAAGGAAAAATTTTCATGGCAGGATTAGGAATATCATGATAAACTGGGACTACTAATGGGCTGCTTTATTAGTAAAGGTCACAAAATGTCTAGGTGGTTGAATAGCCATTAGAAAAACTAGGATCGAACAAATAAATTGATACGTGGTGAAGTAGGATTAGGAAAATAAGCTTAATTTAGCTAACAATAAAAGCTTTTCTTGACTATCAAGTCTTCTCAATGCATGCAATCTCTGTCTTCTAGCTGATGATGTGACATCTACAACTTGATCCACTTGAAGTGATAATATTAGCACTTTTTAATCTTTCCCCACTTGGATGTGCATGAAAAATTAATCTCCCTGTAAGTAAAAATAATGCCTTGTCTCTTACACTTAGCAAAATTTTATTCAATTCCATATCACCCATTGTGGGGACCATTGTGAGAACATGTGCAATAAAATAATACTCTTATTTTTGTGAAAAATAAGGTAATAGGACTCTAAAAGGGATCCTTATACTCTAATGTTGACCTCTGTATTGCATGATTTTATTTGATCCATGTGATGGTTGATGCTGATTTTTGTGGTATATTCTTTACCATCATGTGGTCCATGGAGTTGGCACACATTTTTCATATTCAAGTTTCTTGGTTCACTATTTGATCTCCATGGCATATATTTTGGCTTATAATCATAGTCCTTCATTTTACCATCACACTCTTTTATACAAGGTCATGTACTTCATTCTCCATGGCACATATAATAATCATTGATTGATTACTTGTTTGATCCATTACTCCATGGCTTGTATTTAGTCCCTTTATAATAATCACTATGCTTTGGAAATGAGGTCACTAGACCATTTTACATAATCATTGTGAACATACTATATTGACCCTTTAGAATTAAATGGCATAAGGCATAATTTTGTTACAATAATCACTTGATTGATTTTTTTGGTCTTTGATTATTCTTGGCACATGCTTTATAACCTTAACAAAGGTCAATGCAATGATTCATTTAAAGAATGTGGTCTACCTCCTCCACGATGACTCGCCCCTTCTAAATTGATCAGTGATAATGATGCTAACCTTGAGTTAGCTAGGGTTTCTATTTTCTCGACAATTGCTAATACTTTTTTAACCCTGGGTTGGTTTGGAGTAACTTAGGAGTCTATATGAATTGGATGATTGATTACTTATAAATGATATCTTTCCTTGATGATCTTGCACCATTGATCCTCTATACCCTCGGTTAGGGTTTTGACCTTGCAATTAAAATGGTCGGTGACTCTGGTTATATTTTACATTTTATTTGAATTTGGTTAATGGTTTATAGCCATTCATCTCATGTACTTGTCGATTTTGCACCATTGATCTTTATGGGTTTGCATTGATCTTGAAAACTTCTTTGTGGACGTTGATCTTGTGTAATGTGATCTTCTCAGCATGGATCTTTTAAACCTTTACGGAATAGTGGTTTGGAACCTTGGTCATTTTATTTTATACTTCAAGGTTTACACTTTCGATATGTGACTCATGGTTGAGTTGTGTTTTCACTGAAGTTAGTTGAGTGAGTCAATAATACTCGAGCTCTATCATTTTTATTTATTCACATGCTCATTCCAAGAGAGAAGCCATGGAAAAAAATTTCACATCGCCATTTTTGATCTTTCAAGCTTGATTTCCTCTACAAAATAAGTTCTCTAAGGTTCGAATATTTATATTTTCATTGTTTTTTGTTTTGTTTAGATATTATGAGTGAGATTTTTGTCATTGTTTGTCATTATTATTGTCATAGCGTTTGAGCTTAGTTTATTCATAGAGGAGAACTCTCTGTGAGAATGATCTTAGGCTATTATTATGTGTTATTCTCAATATTTTGTGAAATATTTAGTGTGAACTAACTACGCATTCTCATTATATTCTTTCAATGGTGACCATGGTCTTTAATACTGTTAAAAGTGGCTCTTATGCATTTTTCTATTATTCTTCTCATTTAAGCTCTAGGCTCTCTTTTCTTTCTTAACATGGATCTAGGTAAGAAATGACACCATGAAATGAAGATTTAGGATCTTTTTTCTTTCTTAACATGCTTTCAAACTTCTCCATTTTGTATCATTTTGGGTTCTCTTCTGCACGAAGGGTTCTTGCTTAGTGTGTCAGAAAAGTTAGATTTGATAATACCCATTACTCGGTTTGTGATTATTTGACTTGGGTGTGTATGTAAAGTATGATTTGAAGCATTCTTAAACCTAGGTCTTGTGTTTCTAAATGTTATTTCTAGCTTTGTATTTGTGAATGGAAAGTGTTGGATTTTCAAAGTTGGGTCTGAGCTCTATTTGAGTTTATTTGCTCATATACTAAATTTTGCACGATTTCGGTTAGCCTACTATATGCCTCAAAACAATTTTTTTCTACAATAGGTTGGTTCATTTTTCATTTTCCCTACATATCTACGAATGAATCATTCAAGTTTTATTATTGCTCTTTATTAGAAATCTTGTTTTTTTGAGTTTCTGAACTTAAAATGGTGTTAAAACAAAACATGGGAAGAATCATGATTTTCCTCTCTTTATTTGTCTTAACTCAATGTTTTGACACTTAATCAATCAATGCTTTGCATCATGAGATATTTTATCCTTATACATTAACTATGGGATATATGATGATTTGTATTCTTTTGCAACTCACTTTGTGGGTAGAGTCCAACAAGACATGACATGGTTAGATTTGATCGAATAGTTGTTTTGACATTTGAGTACTAACCACGTATGCAAAACTAATCTTTCTTAAAAAATTGTTGTATTATTTATGGCATCCACTTGATGATAGGCTGTCCCAACATTATTTCAATTTGAATTTCCTTGATTTTATATTCATCTCAATCTGATTATGAAGATACATGCACTCTGAATCTTGGAAGTTTTATGACTCCTAAATGGCTATCTTTCTATTCGAACCACCTATGTGATATCAAGGCATGCTTTCTGATGTTTGTAGAATATGTGCTCATATATTGAAGTATTTTTGTTAGAATCATGGGCCTTTACTGTAAAGGAAACATATATATCTATGTAATTTTGAATCATTATTCTTTGAATAGTTTGGACCACCACATATATTGAAATATTTTGAAGAAGTCTTTCTTTTGGGAACTTGAATATATTGAATTCTCTTGATAGGGTATGTGCTTCCTACGCTAGTAGTAAGGACAACTCCTTGTATGGTTATCATTTTGCATTAGTTGAATCTCTATCCAGCTAGCCGTATAGAAACTTGAATTCCATATAACTTACATTTTTCTAAGAAAGTGTCCTCTTTTGAAAGATGTCTATTGTTGGAAAATATGGATCACTTATCTCTGATTCAACCGTACCAAGAGATGTTCACAAGATTCTTTTTATAGCCTTGAATATACTCTGCTTGCTGATGTAACTTGAGGCAGTTTCTTTTGATGATAGTATTACTTCATTGTAGTTTTCACTCTTTACTTGCATTAACTGCATCTTGTGTATTCATACTTCTCTGTTAGTTGGTAGCCATCTACTTAGCATCTCCTTTATTGTATGCATAAATGATCAAGACCCAATTTATGATACATGTGTCTGCTGAGTCTAATCTACTATAGATGGTTGTACTTTCTATGCTCAAGGATTTTTACTTTATTTTGATCAACATAAGCTGTAGCTTTAGTTGAAATGAAAAAATAATATGAGCAATATGAGCTTGAAATTGATCTTTAGGTCCCACTTTGTTACTAATCTGAGTTGAATTTTTGTAAGACTTCTCCTTATTCAGATTACTATTTGATGCATGTACGGTAGTTTATATTGTATTACGGTTTTCAAGCACATATTAGTTGTGAAAAAACATGATGGAAAGATGTAAAATGTCCATTTTACATGGCGAATCCCTGTCAAAATTTTCTCATATTTCCTTTTGCATTATGTTTTAACTGATCACTCTATTAGTTTCTACTTCTTTCTTTTGATACTTCTTGCATTTAAAATTGAAACATGGGTAGGATCACTCTTTTGTTGTTTGACCTTGACATTAAACCCTTTACCTATTTGATAAGGTATGGCACCGGTGATGTAATATCTCTTGAACATGACTATTTCAGCTTTTAGACCTTCAATTAATTCTGCATTTGATGAATGTCATAGGTTCCTTTCTATATAAGTCTATTGTCCTAAAAAGATGTTCCCTTTCAACATGCATTATATCTAAAAACCTTCCATATCTCTTGTTCATTTCTTTTTTGTACTGAAGTTTCTTTTCTATCCTTGCTTGACATGATTAATTTCTTCCTTTGTTACAACCTGTACCTGCACATCTTATAAAATAGTTAGAAAACATTAGGATTTTTTGTCCTCTCTTTTGTTCCATAGTTTTTCTTTATTTTCTTTGCTCTCTGGAATGATTATGAGAATCATATGTATTGATGTAGAATATTGCTACTTTTCTATTAGGAATTTATATTTTTTGTAATCCTACCTCATGCCATCGGGAGATTCATTTGCATGAAGAGAGACAGTACAAGATCATGATTTAATCCTGAGCTCTTGAATGAAAATCTTTCTCTGTTTTTTTTTCAGGTATAGTGCAATGTTAAATAACAAAGATTAAATTTGGAGCGAGAAGGAAAAAATAAATAAGGTAATGATGGATTCCTTCATATTATTTTTCTTTTATTTTCATGCACATGTACCTTCTATTTCAGTAGTTATGATGTTTACTTGAGTCACATCCCATGGCTTGTGTGGGAAACATTTGAAATTCCTTATGAATAAAACATTAAATTCTGAAACTGAGTTGTGTACTTCCTTCTACATTTTAGCTTTGTATATGGATTGTATAATGAATTAAACAACTCAATAACATAATTGAATGTATTTAATCATGAAGGAAAGAACTTTAAAATACCTATAAACTTAGTAATGAACTTTTATTGTTGTAATCTGCAACCTTGGTTGTTGTTCCAAAACTTAACATTTCATTTATTCTGTATTTTCAGTCTTCATCAAGATAACACATTTGTCCTTTGGGGCCTTTGTGTTCTTTTCCTGAAGACAAACATGAAATTGTAGACTATGTGATTTGTTACATTTTGTAACACCACACATAGCTGTAAATCACATGTAGTAATTAATTAATCTAATAGAATAAATATTAAAATGAAATAACCTCCCTAACGTAGGTTCACTTCACCAATGTAGTCCATCGTAAAAAATTTTGAGTTTCCCATTTATGCTCGAGTGCAAAATTTTCAACACAACCTCCATTTAATCAACCACTATTAGACTCGATTCAAGCCTTGGATACATTATTTCAACATAAATTTACAGCCATGGAATCCAAAATCTCATCTCTTAGATCTTAAATACAATAGTTAAGGATGTTTCTCCATCCTTGGTTTGTGGTCCTTCTCCATCTTATATGTACTCTATGTCTAATACATGTCATATGATTGAACCTTAAGACAAGTTGTTCATGACCCTCTCATGTTTGAGAACAATACTATACCACATGACATTTTTCCTCACCTCCTTCAACATTAGTTGATCACTACCAAATGCGAAACATTATTCTCCTTATCGGCTATAAAAATATCAAGTTCATGCATATTGTAATTATAATCGAATCAATGGGCATAATGATAATGATTGGCACACTTTCCATCCCATAATAAAAAGTATTTAGTATCAAGGTATTTTTTTATTTACTACACAACATGATATTACAAAGGTTAAATCCACATGGGCTCCTAAGTCTCCTCTCTCTTTGGTTAGTCAAGATACACCTAAAACATCACCTACTGGTATCACAAGGTCCACATAAGCAAGAACCTTTCACGAGTTAGTTCACCATCTTCTCATAATGATTCATCTAGCACATTACCAAGTTAGCCTAAGCTTCCTCCTTTAGGAATAAGTGCAACTTGGCCACCTCTCAACTATAAGTTCCAACTAATCACTTCGGAAAAAAACTAATTCTCCTACACGTGGTCAAGACACATTACAAATTTCGCCATCACCATTCAAGGTCCATGTACCACCTCCTACGAGTTAAAATTTTAATTCCAGTATATGCTATAGACAAAACATATGTTGAATATTTGGACCGGATGATGCTTACTATGATGATGAACCATTTAAGGGTGACATTCTTCTATTGTGTCTTATCAACTTTTTGAAGGAAACTAATCCTTATATTAATCCACTTAACATTTCTTGACTAGATTTTCATCGCATACAAACTTGGGGGCATAGAATCTAACACACATCCCAATCATCAAATTTGCATAGGTGTATATCTCATCCTTTCATTATCATACAATAATATCCTTACATTTGTATACTCATCATATATTACCATCATTCATTACCTGAAAATACACTCTTGTGCTATGGTTCATACTTGACTATTGAGGGCATAGTACACATGAACCTCACACACTACACATAGGTACTACATATCATGACATTTCATACCACTTGCATAATAGCATAATTGCTACATTCTACATTTAGTCTTGCTTTTCATATCCCACACTTATTGTCTACGTGCTTTTCATTTTCATCTTATAAATTAAACCTTGCATACAGTCACCATATACCCATGGATTTTGCTACATCTACCCATGCCACACATTTTACACCTTAGGGTCACTTACAAACCTTAAATATTACATGGGAATTTATCCACATTGATATTTTCATCACATTCATACATTCATAACCTATCACATGTCATCATTTCACATTCATAACATGATCATCACATTAACTATATACATTTCCATTTTACACGTATTTTCTATCTCACATTCACCACATATACCTTACTCGCATTCACAATATTTATATATTATTTTATTGTATCCTAAACATTAAATGTATATAGATTTACATTCATCATATTGTCATTCATTGTAATCACACATTAACGTGTTGCACCCACCACCCTATAAGAACTCTAGTTCCTCGGTCAATACTTGATTGCCGAGGGTTTACTAATCAAATGGATCTTAGTTTACTTACATTAACATCATTCCATCTTACAACCATGCGAAATTTCTACGTTAGACATATGATTTAGTATAAATGGTCACCTTTTTATCATCTTATAGTGGTATATGCTTTAGGATACATCGCCACTATTACTTTCATTATCATCACTTATTTTATTCATCATGTAGTGGCATACACTTTAGGCTAAATGGTTACCGATTCCATCATGTGGTGGTGGTATACGCTTTAGGTTACATCACCACTCTTACTTGCATTGTCATCAATTATTCTGTTAATCATGTAGTGACATACGGTTTAGGCTAAATAGTCAATTGTTCTATCATTTGGTTGTGGTATATGCTTTAGGCTACATCACCACTCATTATACATAAATTTATCATCATCCACTCTAGTCATCATATAGTGATATATGTCATAGGATAGATAATCACTTCTATGCTTATTGTGTCGTGATATATGCTTAGGCTATAGGGTTCACTCACAAACTATTATTAGGACACATACCATCATCATGTTGCATATGCACATTCATCATAACATGGTAGACAACACAAACACACAATATGACCATTTCATGATGACACACTCTCATTTATAGTTCATTCCTCTTTGCTTAGGGGGGAAAACCAAATGAACGCCATTTACATACATTTCCATCCACTTGGGGGGCATGCAGCTCCTGTCATTCCTTCTTGCATTACCATTCCATCCATCCACAACATATTGTATTATCTTGGGGGCATTTAATCTTGTTTACTAGTGATTTTACATGTTCACTTCACAACACATGCTAGATTAATTTCTTATATGTCATTATCATTACCATACACACATGCACGTTCATGATTTTTTCTAGTGGTGACCACAGATACATGTCTCTTACACACATCATTGTTTTACACCTTCTACCCTTCCTATATTGGTCACTTTGGGGCATGCAAATTCAATTCTCAAAACTACTATTATTTCATTTCATACTTAGCACTTTATATTACTTAGTTAAACATGCTATTGATATATTGGTTATTATCCTAAAATGTTAACGGGTGTTCAATTTGAATCACTTATTTTGTAGGATTATTTTTCACCATGAATACTTATTTGTTTGTTTCTACTTGTTTGTACTTATTTGTTCTTGTATGAAAGCCTTTCCCTATGTTTGGTATACACACTTTTTGCTTATATGTGATCATGATTGGCCTTTGAGTGTCTTGTGACACCATGAGTAGTGTCCATGTTTATGAAAATGTTATGTTGTGTACTTTTTCTTCTTATATGTTTGCATTAATATCTTGTATTTACACTATTTACATACTTTACATGTGATTTATATATGCGTGTTTTTTTTTACTAACACGTTTTCATTACTAGTCACTTATTTGAGCATTTGTTAGTTTCTACCAAGCACTTTATATGGTTTGGGTTATGCGGTGGTCTCTTTTAGAGCCACATTATCCCTTTATTGATGTTGCATGCACCCTTAAAGAAGAGGGAATCATTTGGATTATTACATATCTCTCTACCCAGTACAATCGATTCAGTTTAGTAGAGTCATCCACCCTTGGAATTATGGGTTTAGTTCAGTTCATTTGTCCACCCTTGGAATTATGGGATCGATTCAGTTTAGTTATCCACCCTTTACATTGTGGATATAGTTTAGTGTAAATTACACCCTTAGAATTATGGGATATTTAGAGTGAGTGGGTTCAAACCAATCTACGAACCCCATACACAAAATATTTTATAGCATATGGTGTCCTTAGAATTCTAGGAAGAAGTTAAAGGTTGGATGATAGAACATATTTCCTCTCTATAATTTCTTTCGCCTTATTGGCATCGGATTGTCAAAAACCACGACAATACAAAGATCTCTATGCATTTATGGAATCAATTAAAGGTTGGACAATGATAGAGTCTTATCCCTATACTTCTTCGGCCTACTCACGACAGACCACCCAAAAATACCATGAAAATAAATGATATCCTTATAAACCCTTTCTCTTGATGTGGATTAGGTGGATGCATTCCATTTAAATGTTCTTGTTAACCAAAATAAGCTCCCCTTATTTTTGGGTTAACTTACTACCTTTTGTGCTTCATTCCAGATTTCAGACATTTAAAGCATTCAAAGGTTTTTGGAAAAATGCTTCATCAAATAGAAAATTTCTTCCCCTTTCCCGAAAAGGTAAAGAAAACTTTATAACTCCTTGTATTTTTTGAGTTATGACTTGGCGGAGTTAGAAGGAAAATTTTCCCAAGGCGGACTTGCAGAGCTTGGGAGAGTTTTTTTCCAAAGGAACTTGGACCGGTGGGGCATCAAAGGAAAAAGTGAAAAATTACCTATTCTTCCTATTGGTATAAAATAAAAATGTGACACGCAGCCCCATCAAAAAGCTAATGTGGGGATGTGGGACTTCGGAGGTAAATTGGATTTTTGACTTTTTAAAAAAAAAATGTAAAACGGAAAAAAGGAAGCCCCTACCTCCACCAACCCCAATGGATACCACATCATCAACTGATTTGTGGGAAAAAGTTCAAAATTTTCCCGAAGCCAAATTTGTAGGAAACGTTAAGGAAAAACTCAGAAGGCCATATCTTTTGATCTAGAGCTCCATTTTTTAAAATCTTGGTACCAAAGGAAAGATCTGGAGGTTTTCTTCATCACATGATCTTCAATTTTGAATTTTGGTAAAGATTTGTGGGAGAAAATGCAAAAACACATTTTGGCACGGGAAAAGACAAAAAAACTAGTTTCAACCACCAAAATTAATGAAGAATGGCCGTTCTCTCCTCGAGCTGGTAAAAATGCATTGGGGAATGGAATTTGCAGAGGATCCTTGACTTTCTCGACCAATTTTTGAATGTTGTCGGTGGTTGGAGCAGAGAATCAGATTTTCTCATGTTTTCCCTATCTTTTCACATTTTTCTATATATTGTAAACAGAGGCACATTTTCAAGAAGTTAGTTAGTGGTTGTTCACTCTTCTTCTCTACCTCCCTCTTCTTTTCTTCCCAAGGTCGAAAATGGAGTTGGAACCTCCTCCCCTACTCTGTAATGGCATTTTTTTGCCTCTTTCCTATGAAATGGTGCACTGTGTAAATCTAGAGAAATAAAAACATGTTTTTGTGATGCATTTGTCCATCCTTTACTCATTTTTGGTTATTTTTTCTTGCCTCTCATTATTGCTGGGGGTGTCATGCATGTTTGAATGTCATTTGAGGTTTTGGAGCTATGTTTTTAGGGATTTTGGAACATTTTCTATGTGAAGTCCATCTCTGGTCTGTGATGCACTTGTCCATCCTCTCCATTGCTCACCTCTCTTTGTTTCCATGGCAGTTTTGATAGATGATCAACATTTTCCTTCTTTGGTGTATCACCGTTTTAGTGTAGGCTCTGTTTTTTCTAGTTTTCTTTCTCTCCTTGTCTCCTTAGAAGTTAGATTAGGATTAGATTAGCTTGCTTGCACTAGAATAGCTTGTGGTAGGTAGTTTAGGAAGAGGAACCAGCCTTCTCTGGAGGATCATTCCCATTTGCAAGTCCCACAGCTTGGGGAATGATCGAATGTTATGAAAATAATACGAAATGACCCTGCTTTAGAAAAACATACCTTATAACTCATTTGGGGTGTTGTGATTTCACACTAACAGTTTTGGCATGCCAAGTGGGACCTTAGAGGTCTCCACTTCATTAAAACAAGATTGATGTGCACTTGTTGTAATTTCTAGCTTATTAGAAGCTTCAATTTGCACATATGGTGACTCCATCTAGTAAATAACCCATTCTTTGAGTTGTAGACCTATTTTCCATTCACTTCCATTCATCCTTCTTTCCATATTTTTTCATTCTTTCCATTCAATGAATTTTTATAATCATGACTTCATTTCCACTATGGAATTCACATCTACAAGAACAACAACACATTCCAACTCCAATAAGCTTTACAAATCCAAATTTTCCAAAATCAGCATGGTTACCCCTATGACCAGTAGTGCCATAATTAGTTTGGCTATGGAGCTTTCCAAGAGCAAGGGTATGTAAATAATGAAGAAAATAAAATGCAAGATGCTGGTATGTTGGAGAAGATCCAAAAAATGGAGATTGACATGGTGCAATCAAGAGCTACAACTCAAATGAAGGCATTCAGAATTGGTTACAGGGCACCCTGTCCATGGGAAGGCCCTTTTCCAAGACACTACAACCCTCAAGAGAAGTTGGAATTCATAATTGAGATGTTTCCCCAACTTACACAATGGACTGAGGAGATAGAAGCATATGAGCAGAGTCTAAATCAACCTTGTCAATGGGTAAGTCATTCAGCAGTTCCTTGTATTTCTTCTTCTTCATCTCAAGCTTTACCATTTCAACAATGTCAAGTTATAAATCCAACCAATGCTACTTCAGTTTTGAAAACCATCCCTCCATCCCTAGTCTCCTATCCCATATTAGATTCTATACCCTCTTCTCTTCCAAATCCAAATCCAATCCACAAGAGCAAAAAGAAATACCTTCCACTCCAAGGAAACAAGAAGTTTCATCTCTTTCACCACCACAAACAAATGAAAAAATGGTTGAATCTCAACCCACTCCTTCTCTTGCCTTCCCAATTCCATGTGGAGAAGAAGAAATTTTAAAAATCAGTCATGAAGGATAGCAAGAAGAAGAAGTGAAAGAAGAAGAAATGGTTAAAAGCTTAGTGAGATTAGCTCTTAGGTTTGGGATAATAGAGATTCTTTGTTGGTCAAGCCTTCGGAGGAGAAGAAAGTTAAAGTTTCTTTGGTGGCTAAGACTAAATTTGCAGCAGATAAAGAACAAGAAAAGGAAGAAGAAAATTAGCAGTCATTTTACTCAGAATGTAGTATCCATGTTGGCACTTTAAGTGAAGAGAATGCTAATCCAATTCAAACTGCCCAATCAGCCAAGGAAGGAGAAAAAAATCAGCTCAAAGTCCCATTGGAAAGGAGCAAGGGGATGAGACCAAATCAATGTTTGTAGTAGCAGAAGAAGAAGACATTATTGGTGTTTTATTGCTTTCATTCGAAGAGCCTTTTTGGTTGATGAATCCATTTTGGAGGAAAGCTCTAAAAGAAATCTTGTAGTCCCAACTTGTCCTCTAGAGCAGCAGTTTGAGGAGTTTGATATGGAAAAATCATGCTAGAGGAAGAGTTCAATCAAGAGAAAGATGGTCTTCAAACAATAGAGGAAGGAGAAGCTGCTCCAAATCCAAAAGAAGAGGAGTACATTCAAGCTGTGGAGGAGAAAAATGTAGATCCAAAGGCTTTGAACACAAAATAGGCTATAGAAGAACCTTCAGTTCTTCCTTCCACTTCATCTTTCTCAAGCTCTAACATTGGAGAAGAGTTTGATATTTCAAACTTCATGTTGGAGGATGAAAGAAACCATGGTGAACAATTTGCAAACCAAAAAGACACCATGGAAGAGGTTGAACATTTGTAGCAGGACAACAATGAAGCAAAGTACTTGTCTGATTTGGAGGACTGTTTTGATGGAGAAGAACCAATTGAGTTTCTATTGTTTTCTCCTTCATTCACCCTTCAAATATGTGAACCTGTTGTCATGAAGGAGAGAACTCATTTGCAGCAGTCTGTACTTTATAGCAGCCTTTTGGAATCTAGTTTGGGAGACTCAAACCTTCCATGCTCTTCATAGGAGGAAGAAGAGAAACAACAAAAGAGTTCCACCATTCCTTCCATGCCATTCACCCAAAGAGGTCTACAAGAAGACTCCATTTTTGGAGTGGAAAATCAGAGCAATGGGCATATCAAATGGATTAGACCTTTCCCAATCAGGTATTTGGCTTCATTGGATCCAAAGGAGAAGTAAAATCCTATCATGCCCATTTTAGGGCATGAGGGTAAGCTACAAAGCACCAAGGATCAGCTGCCATAACTCTTCAATCAAAATGTATAGCAACTAAAAGAGGTATTGGTTTTGTCTTCAGTTGATACTTTGGTGATTTGGGTGGAAGATCAGCTTGTAGTTTGTTTTTCACTCATCCAACTAGCCATGTTCATACAAATCAGTTTGCATGGCTGCCATTTTTGAGGAAGGGAAGCTATTTCTCCCTGCCAGTTGCAAGATTTGTTTGAGCTCCCTTTTCTATTGGTTAGAGTAGTGTAGGTAGGTTTTTTTTAAGAAGAATATGTTATTTTGCACACTTTTATGTTCCATTTGGAGCATGTATGATTTTCAGTTTGTACATAGTTTTTGGTGTTGTTGTATTTCTCTTGCACTGTGCATTTAGTTGGCTTTTGGTGAAGTTCAACTTCAAGTTTCAGTGGGTTTCCAAATGGTTCAAAGGTCAGAGTTTCAGAGTTAAAATCATATTCATTTTATCAGGCTTGACTCCATGCCCAATGGATGAAAAAAGGCCACTGATCATTCATCTAGTAGGCAGATGACCCCTGTGAGTCGCCAAAGTTGTTAACCAAAATAAGCTCCCCTTATTTTTGGGTTAACTTACTACCTTTTGCACTTCAATATAGATTTTAGAAATTTAAGGAATTCAAAGGTTTCTGGAAAATGTTCCATCAAATAAAGAATTTATTTCCCTTTCCGAAAGGTAAAGAAATCTTTCTAACTCCTTATATTTTTGAGTTATGACTCGATTGAGAGTTAGAAGGGAAAATTTTCCCAAGGCGGACTTGCAGAGCTTGGGAGAGTTTTTTTCCAAAGGAACTCGGACTGGTGGGGCATTAGAGGAAAAAGGGAAAATTTCTATTCTTCCAAAAGGCATAAAATAAAAATGCAACCCACGGCCCCATCAAAAAGCTAACACATGGATGCGGGACTTCAGAGGTAAATTGGATTTTTACTTTTTGTCAAAAATGTAAAATGGAAAAAAGGAAGCCCCTGCCTCCGCCAACCCCAATGGATGCCACATCATTAGTGGATTTGTGGGGAAAAATTTCAAAATTCACCCAAAGCCAAATTTGTAGGAAACATTAAGGAAAAACTCAGAAGGCCATATCTTTTGATCTAGAGCTCCATTTTTGACAATCTTGGTACCAATGGAAAGATCCAGAGATTTTCTTCATCATGGGATCTTCAATTTTGAATTTTGGTAAATATTTGTGGGAGAAAATGCAAAAACATGTTTTGGCATGGGAAAAGACAAAAAAACCAGTTTCAACCACCAAAATTAATGAAGAATGGTCGTTCTCTCCTTGAGCTGGTAAAAATGCATTGGGGAATGGAATTTGCAGAGGATCCTTGAATTTCTCAACCAATTTTTGAATGTTGTCAGTGGTTGGAGTAGAGAATTGGATTTTCTCATGTTTTCCCTATCTTTTTGCATTTTTCTATATATTGTAAATAGAGGCACATTTTCAAGAAGTTAGTTAGTGGTTGTTCACTCTTCTTCTCTGCCTCCCTCTTCTTTTCTTCCCAGGGGTCAAAATGGAGTTGGAACCTCCTCCCCTACTCTATAATGGCATTTTTTACCTCTTTCCTATGAAATGGTGCATTGTGTAAATCTGGAGCAATAAAAATGTGTTTTTGTGATGCATTTGTCCATCCTTTGCTCATTTTTGGTTGTTTCTTCTTGCCTCTCATTGTTGCAGGGCATCTGTGCATGTTTGAATGTCATTTGTAGGTTTTGGAGCTGTGTTTTTAGGGATTTTGGAACATTTTCTGTGTGAATTCCATCTCTGGTTTATGATGCACTTGTCCATCCTCTCCATTGCTCACCTCTCTTTGTTTCCATAGCAGTTTTGATAGATGATCAACATTTTCCTTCTCTGGTGTATCACCATTTTAGTGTAGGCTCTATTTTTTCTAGTTTTCTTTCTCTCCTTGTCTCCTTGGAAGTTAGATTAGGATTAGATTAGCTTTCCTTGCACATTGGAATAGCTTGTGGTAGGTAGTTTAGGAAGAGGAACCAACCTTCTTTGGAGGATCATTCCCATTTTCAAGTCCCATAACTTGGGGAATGATCCAATGTTATGAAAATCACACCAAATGACCTTGCCTTAGAAAAGTAGAACTTATAACTCATTTAGGGGTGCTGTGATTTCACACTCACAATTCTATTTTGTATTTTACATTTATATATACACATGTTTCTTTTACATAGTGTTTTTATGTAAATACATATTTGAATACTTGATCATTTTCTCCTTACAGTCATGCCATATAATAAACAAACAATCAAATGGGGGTTACATCCAAAAACACTTTATGGTAGCATACAAGATACACACACACACATTACACTATTATGTCGGTACATGACAGCACTATGCGGTAGCTACACACCCGCGTTTTCTACCCTAGGTTCATTCTTGTCACTCTTTTTACACTTTTTCATCATTAGTTTCAACACTTCACTATTTTCTCATTTCACACTTTTTTAGTCCATCAACAAATTTACTACTTCACTCTTCATGGACATCAGGTACATACTTCTATCTACTTTATGTTACCAAGCATTCCAATCACCAACATAAAGTGGGGGCAAATGTAGTCACTAAATCACACACTTTGGGGAAATATTTAGTCCTAGTCTCATACTACTATTTAGAAGGTTCTTGAACAAAGAAAGTACTAATTAACCCTATTTTTGGCCATCTTTATTTTATTTCTTTCAACATTCCTGACCTTAACAACACACATACCCGGGTATATTTCAGCACCTCCCATATCTCGCCATAAAAATGGGCCTCCCATTAGTGCTCTAATCCCCCACATGGAACCTCAATACTTTTTCCCAAATTTTCCTCCTTTTTTGATAGTTTCTATCTCTTGAAACTTTTCAAAAAAATTTGGTCATCCTACTTGGGGTTAGTTACGAAATCATAGAAAGAGAACCTTATAAGTATAAAGTTATGAGACCATAATGAGGGACCTAGAACTAGTCATTACTATTACTCACCTAGAGTTATATCAATTAGAGGTCATTTTCATCCATTAACTCCATCACAAAGTGACAAATATGGTTCATCTACATCACACACCTCATAGGAGGGAATAATTCTATTCCATACACAATTACACTACATTTATTTACTAGTTTATTTCTCGCAACTTCACAAAGTGTGATTGACACAAAAACACCTAGGGAAAAAGTTTACACACACCACGAGAACCACATTTGGTTTTGAAATGTTGTGCAATGCTCAGTTAGTAAGCCCTTTATTGTAGTATTTGAGGTTATTTCAACCTATTCACATGAATTGTTCTATTTTTCTCAAGGGTTTTGATACTTGTTTCATGTGCTTTTATAGGTCATTCTCTCTTTTGTATTATTTTGAGCATTTAGCATAGTACATTGGATGTTATGTGACAAGTAGAGAAGGTTACCAACCATCTCAGAACTCGTGTGAAAACCATTTTAAGAGTTTTTCCTAGACCAAGGTGCATGTTATGCATAACATAGTGCTGTGGGTGACCGAGTACTCTGCCATGTTCTTCAAACCAGATATATCACTCATATCCTCCCGTTTTGGTACTTTTGTACATTCATTCCTACCTCCATAATTTCCAGTCATCCTTATGACACAATTCAACGAAGCTCTGTAACCATCTAAGTCACTCTTCTCTCTCTCTCTCTTTCGCTCTAGGGTTTCATATTTTCTCTCTCAATCCTTGATTCATTTACTTAGGTTTAATCAAATTTATTTACATTTTTAAATATTTTTATTCTTTGTTTTTCCTAGTTAGATTAATTATAATTTTATTCCATTTTTAGTTAATCACCTTCAAGACTTAAATTTCAATGAGTTTTTTGATGTTTCAAATCCTTCATAAATCTTGTGATTCTATTGATTACACTCATTAACCAAGTGACTTTCTATTATACATTTTAATACATTTTTTCCCTCTAAACTTATTATGGAACTCCTAAAGTCTTCATACTTCCATAGAAGACAACATTCATCGTTGAAACTCTCATTCCCTACATTGTGAATACTCATTGTTAAACAAATGGATCCCGAATGATATTTTGTTTCCTAATATTTCCTAAATTACTTTGGACAACTTTAATTCTCTATAAAATCACCCTCGGATTCTATAAATTTTCCTTGAACATTCCTTAGTGTGTTGACCTAAACTGCAAATTGGCCAAAATTGTCCTTTTTAGGCCTCTCCGTGGAATTTATCTTTCACTCAATATTATTGAATTACTTTATCACCTTGTGTAATCATCCTTGCACACTAAAAAAACTCCAAAACCTTGTAAGGAATTTCCTCTAAGATAGGATGAAGATTGAACTAGAGGTAGTCTAGTGACGAAGGATGCAAGTGACTATAAGGATGCACATATTTATGTCTATCAAGAGGAGAGGGATTGAATAATTCTACACCGTTATTCCTATACCTTATACTTGCATATTGTGATCATTTATCTAAATTTTAGTTTTCATGGTGTTCTATTACTACTGATATTCAAATATATCTAAGTAATTTCCTTACAAATATACACTTTTGTTATGTACATTCTTGGGTTTCTTAACCCTCAACGAGATATTTTTGTATTGTTTCATTCCTATTCAAATAGATACATAGTCCCGATCATTCCAAGGTTACACATAATCAAGTAAGTCATCTTTATCCCTTCATTTTCTTAAAGTGTTACATTTTTGAATGCTTGTTTTTACATATTGCTATACTTAATCATCTAAATATAATTTGTTACAGTAAGTAACTTTGAATTAAGGTTTAATTAAAATTAGAATATATCACTTGAGTATCCCTTGTTGGGGTTAGCACACCATTGTACAGAAAATATATCAGATCTAAGGATACATGCAAATAAAAGTGTATATTCTACCTGAATAATTATACAAATCAAGAGACATAAATAAACATCGATTTAACGTAGTTCACCCGGTGTGGGATATGTCCACTAGAAACAAGCCAATCTATTATCTAATGCTTTAAAAGATATACAATGAAGATTTACAATCTTCAACACCTCTCAGATGTACAATACTTTCTTTCCTCAAGATTTTGCTTCATCACCAAGAATTCTCTCACTCACCAACCTTTTTGCAAGTTCTTTCTAATTCTTGTTAATCTCTATCTTATAAACCCTAGATTTATGCTTATATAGTTGTTTATAGACTTAGGGCACTTAGCCATGCAATTAAAATCAATAGAAATACTTTAATGCTAAAAATAGATCTAATTCTGAGAGATAATTAAAACATCCTCGCATGAGTAATCGATCCATATTATACCTAACTGCTACAGTTCCTACCTTTCACGATCGATATTGGTCATACTTTGATCGATGCGTGGTCTGGGTGACCAATGCAAGTTCCCCTAACCGATGATGGTTACTATATTTTACAACAAGTTTCATTACATGCTAAATTGAAGTAATCGTGCTCCATAACTCAACAATCTCTCACTTGGAGATTAATTACTACACCATACCTATACAACATCTTTCTTGGATCCTTTCTTAGCTTTGTTTCTTCCTCTTCAAGTCTCAAACTTGAAGACCAATAAAAGTGGAGTGTAGCTCCAAATTTTCCTTTGTTAATGGCTCCGTTTATCATACCCGCAGTAGGGTTCTTGCTCATATAAATATTTTCCATATTCAACTGTCCATCCTCCAATACCTACCGTATGAAGTGATACCTCAATTGAATGTGTTTTGTTCTTGAATGAAATGCTGAGTTCTTTTCCAAATGAATTACACTGACCGTCACTGAAAAATTTACAATCATCTTGCTTCTTTCTAAACTCTTCTATGAACCTACTCATCCATATCATCTCCTTTCTAGCCTCTGTAGTAGACAAAGCCACAACCTTCTACAATCTTGAAATCTAGCTAACTACCATTCCACCTACTAAGAAAATATATCCGGTGAGTGCTCCTTATACCATCCGGATCTCCATCCATATACGAATCAACATAGCCATGTAAAGAAATATCTCGAACCTTAATAGCATAACTACATGCTAGATGTCCCTTTCAAATACCGAGTATCCATTAGACTATTTTCCAACACTCTTAACTGGATTGGCCATATATCTACTCACAATTCCCACTTCTTATGCGTAATGTCCTGGTCTGGTACAAACCATAACATACATGAGAATCCCAAATTCTAAAGCATATGGCACTCATGTCATGTATTTGAAATTCTCATGTGATGATAGATCGATCTTTGCTCAATTTCAAGTGGCCAGCCATAGGTGTACTAACGAGGTTTAACATTTTACATATTGAACCTTTCTAACACGTTGTAGAATAATCCTCCGAGACAAATACATTTTCTTGTTTTTTGTGTCTCTATGTATTTGCATGCCTAGGATTCTTTTTGCAGCTCCTAAATTCTTCATAGAAAAATTGTCAACTAGATTTCTCTTAAGCTCACCAATTTCCTACATACTAGATCCTGTAATAAGCATATCATCCACATACAATAACAAAATACTATAGCTCCCATTTTCAAGATTCTTTAAATAAACACAATGGTTAGATTAACATCTCAAGTAACATTTCTCATGCATAAAACTATCAAACCTCATGTACCATTTGCTTGGAGCTTGTTTGAGCCCATATAGACTCTTTTTCAACTCGCACACCGATTTCTCCTTACCCTTAACTTCATACCCAAGTGGCTGCTGTATATAAATATCTTCATCCAAATTACCATGAAGGAAAGCCGTCTTCACATCTAGTTGCTCTAAATGAAAATCCTCTACTCCAACTAAGCTAAATACAATACGAATAGAAGTCATCTTAACAATAGGATAAAATGTTTCACCAAAGTCAATACCTACTTTCTGTAAAGCCCTTTACTACAATCCTTGCCTTGTATATATTTTTTTCATTCTCTTATTCCTTAATCCTATAATCCCACTTAATGTAATGTTCTCTTACCTATCCCTGGCAACTTAACAAAATCCCAATTCTAATTCTATTCCAAGGAGTTCACCTCCTCATCCATACCATGCTCCCAATGGATGTGAGTTTTATCCTGCATTGATTCTTCAAAGCTCTCTCACGGTTCACCATTATCATCAATAATGAATAAAATAGAGAAGGTGTAAATATTTCTAGAGGTTTACTTACCCTTTGTGACCTTTGACAAGAGTTTGGGGTACTGAGGCTCAATCTAGACCTCTTGGACATTATTATTCAAATGTGATAGTGATCGACTCTAGTCACCTCTAACCGAGGTTGGTTCGCTAATCGAGGCCGGTTTGGATCTTTGTAATTGATACCGAGTTCTTATGACTAGTGTTGGTCGAGGTTAATCGACACCTTAGTTCGTGTAACCATGTTAGTAATTCTTTTAAATTTGAAAGTTCATTTTCATTCAAAAATTCTCAACAAGTTCATCCTAGGGTAGCAAAATTTGATCCTTGTGCATTCTCTTTTCATTCCATTCAGCATCAGAACTCCTAATAATTTTAGAATTCTCTAAATCCCAAAAATGGAAATTGAAATCATCAAATCCATAACCAATGAAAGTACATCTCTTGGATTTTGCATCCAACTTTTTTCTATTTTCCTTATCAACATGCACAAAAGCTTGAACTAAAAATTTAAGAAAATAAAGATTTACCTCTTTTCCTCCAAGATTCCTCGGTATTCCTCCATCTATTGAACTTGAAGGCCCATGGTTAATCAAATAAACAATTGTATCAACTAATTTTTCACACAAAATTGTAAGGGCAATCCAGAATGTATCCTCATACTTCTAGCATGTTCCATGATTTTCCTTTTCATTCGTTCTAGAACGCCATTCTCTGTGGTGTTTTGGAACCATTCTTTCTCTAAGAATTCTATTCATTGAACAATAATCATTGAAATCCTTGCTAAATATTCACCACCATTCAGGATCTAAGGCACTTTAACTTAGAATTTGATTCATTCTCAACAAGGGTCTTCCATCTTTTGAAAGTATCAAAAAATCATATTTACGTTTAATACAATAAACTCATACCTTTCTTGTAGCATCATCAATGAAAGTAACATAATATTAGGATCCTCTATGAGAAGCTACCTAAGTTTGTTCCACACATATGTTAGTGTACACGCTCTAATTTTTGCTCTCTCTTAGTTTCCCCAACTTTGAGAAATCTCACTCTCTTTTACTTTCCAAAGATATAATGCTCATAGAAATCAAGATCTAAATCTTTCAAATATAATAAGTTACCCTTAGCCTTTAAGATATGCATTCCTTTTTGACTCATATGACCTAACCGGTTATGCCACATGTATGCATCTAAATCGAAGTAGATAACACAAAAAATAATCATGAATACGAGGTAGATAAATATAACATTCCACTTCTTACCTCTTGCCACAACAAGATCATCCTTGGTTACTTTCAAAGTGTCTCGGTAAAAGTAACCATGTAACCGCAGAATTCACCTAGTTGCCTTCAGAAATAAGAATCCTCCCGAAGCTTGGCACATGCCTCACATCCTTCAATACTGTGTATTTCCATTCGTAATTTTAGATGAACTCCCCTTTACCATTAATACTACAAGGTTCATCATCAGCTAAATAAACATGCCCAAAATTTCTCTGGACATAATTTCTAAAATAACCCTTATTAGGAGTTTGCATGGAAAGAAGCTCCTAAATCTAAAACCCATGAATCAATTCTATTATCTAAAGAAAGAATAAGAGCATATTGCATTACCTCCGATGTAGTAAGATTTTATTCTTTACGTTTGTCTTGTTGTTGGTTCTCTTTATCCTTTGACCAATAATATTTCTTTGTATGTTCTTTCTTTCCACATTTCCAACAAGTAATTCCCTTACTTCTAAATTTAGATCTGTTATCCCTTGACTTTGATTTCCCATAACTCTTAGTCTTGGATCTCTCCTTTTTTCCCGCCCTACTTTCTACATTCAAAGAATTTCCAGATGATGATTCCTCTATACTCTTTGTGTGAATTTATTCATTCAAGATTATACTATCCACGTCATCAAACTTAAAAAATCTATTATCAGATGTTGTGTTACTAATAGCCATTACCAAGTTATCCCATCTATCGTGCAAAGAACATAAGAACAAAAGTGCTTTTACTTCATCATCAAATGGTATTGCAACCGATTTTAACTAATTTACAATAGATCACAAATCATTCAAATGAATAGATGTAGATCCACCTTCATGAATCTTAGAATTAAATAGTTTCTTCATCAAATAAAATCTATTTTAAGCACTAGGTTTTTCATATAAATTAGCAAGATATTTCATTAACTCCACCATAGAAGCCGCTTTCTATAAAATTGGAAGCCACGGATGCTTCTGTGCTCAATATTATAGATCCCAAAGCCTTTATGTCAAGAATCTTCCATTCTTCATTAGTCATTTTTACAGTCTAGACTTCTCATCGAATGGTAAATATAAATCTCTTTTATCATGATAATCCTCAATCTGCATCTTCCATAATTGATAATTTTGACCGTCAAATTTCCCTACCTTGTATTTTTTTCTTCTTCCATTTTGTAGGTCCCATTCAATCAAAAAACCTCTCGTGAGTAAATCACAACACACAAAATCCTCAAACAAAGTTCGATACGGTTGTTGGGGATAGAACACCGTTGCACAGATGATAATATATCAAATCTAAGCATACATGCAAATAAAGCAGATATCCTACTATAATAATTATACAAACCAAGAGACATAAAGCAACATCGATTTAACGTGGTTCACCCAAAGGTGGACTACATCCACCAAGAAACAAGCCAATCTATTATCCAAATCTTTGACAAGATATACAAAGAAGATTTACAATCTTCCACACCTCTCGATGTACAATACTTTCTTTCCTCAAACTTTTACTTCATCACCAAAATTTTTGCAATTTCTTTGTAATTCTTGTTAATCTCTATCTTCTAAACCCTAAAGCATTATGCTTATATAGTCGTTTATAGACTTATGGAACTTAGCCATGCAATTAAAATCAATAGAAATAATTTAATGCTAAAAATAGATCTAATTCCAGAGAATTAATTAAAACATCCTCACATGAGTAACCAATGCGGGGTTAAACCTAATTTGCTCACTTGGTTCTTCCCTTTCTTGACCGATTTTGGTCATACGTGACTTATGATGCGAGTTCCCCTAATTGATGATGGTTACTTTGTATTTTCCATCAAGTTTCATCGCACATTAAACTGAAGTAATTTATCTCCATAACTGAACATCCCTTATCCATTGATGTTAAATGTGGATAATCATTGATAGGAGAGTTACAAAAAGAGGAGTTTCTAAAAAATAATATTCTTTAATAATGTGCATTACAACAAAGAGGATGTAAATTATTAGCAAGGTTTTCATCAATGAAAAAGGGGAGACTATTGGAAATATTTTTGTTAATGTCAAAGAGCGATAAGACTTATGAATGTAAGTTTGTAAGAAAGTACTAAAAAATAACAACAAAGTGTTTAGAGCCATGATAAGAGAAGTTTATGTATATGAAAAGGATTATTTTTGCATAAAAATTTAGTGATATGATCAAAATATGAACATCAATCAATGAAGGAAGATATCAATTTTTATTAAAGGATATAATAAGCAATATGTTATAGAAAATGATTAGCATTCATGAAGGACAAATTTATTTTTATAATCAACATTAGGAAATGTTTTATCAAGAAAAATCAGTTTATAAAAAGAAAAAAATAGTTAGAAATCAACAAAGTAAAATAACAACCATGATCACAAATGGCTTAGCTCCCAAGGACATATGATTTTTCATTTGGAGACATGATTTTCCTTAGATGTTCCATGATCTTGCATGGAGGGTGGTACTACCATTTAAGGAGGTAGTGTTAATTGTTTGTATAATTGTTTAATTTATGGGAAACATTTAATATAGTTATGGATAACATATAAATAAATTTATTGTTAAAATAAAATATGGTTAATTAAGTTAAATTAAAGGGTGTGTCGATTAAAATAAAATATTCCTTTTCAAAAGGGTACAAATGGCTAAATAAGGAAGATAATTTGAGATTTATTTTCAAACAATAAAGTTGAAGATCTTAAGGTAAAAGAGAAGTAGAGAGAAGAATCATAAGAGAATAGTTTTATAATAGAAAAGAAAAGATTTCATCATTTGTTGAGACAACAAGAGTTAAATGGTTATAAAGAAGTTTCACAAGGAGGTTGATGTCTTCATATTAAAAGCGATTGGTGTCTCTTATTGAGTTGGTGCTTAGAAAAGAGGTTGGTGTCTAAAAAACTTCATTTGGGTATTGATGTCTAAATTAGGTTGGTGCTTACAAACATTTGAGAAATATCTTAAGAAATATTGTCTCAAAGTAGTTTTTCCTAGAAGAGTTTACACTTAAATTTTGTGTCTTCTTCCATTACTTTATGTTATGTTCTTTGATTTATATGAACATGTAAATTTAGAATCTAAAATTAATTGTTTGAAAATAAATATATATATTATACCGATTCGTAATGCCCATCAAAACGACATTCTAGAACACACTAACTCCTAACACTTAACCCAAAAATTGCGACTATTTTTTTTTGTTACAAGAACAAGGTAGAAGGATAAAACAGGTTACAAGGATGTTAATCCCTAGGGTATAACAACTAACTAACACCACTAACTCAACTTTTTGATTGAAGAACCAGGTCTAGAACAAAGGTTAACATATTTTAAAATTAATCTCTAGAGTCCATTAATAAATTATGCATTAGGAAGGTACCCTAGATTAATTTACATAGCTAAATGTTTTCTTCTCTTTAGTTAATGTTCAATCCTACAAGGTTCACCTTATATTAATTTATTTAAATTTATTATCTTATTAAATTAGAGTCCTTTCCATCAATCCTAAGGCTCATGCTTAAGAACGAATAAAGGTTTAACACTCTAAGGAAATTAAATGGCCCCACTCCCCTATTACACATACCCTTAAAGATTTAATTTAAACATTTAAATTACATTTCTAAGCAAACAAATGTAGGGTGAAACCTCCAACCTTAGATCAAATCAATTTTAAACACAATATCCTAGGGTTCCAACTAACCCTAAAAATCCTTATGAGTTTTTATTAAAGCCTTTCCTTTGTTCATTTCCCTCATTTGGTCTATTTGTTTTTTAAAAATTATAGGTTGGAGAAGAGGAAGCCATCGAGAGCAAAGGGGGAAAAACTGGAGGATCATACATGGGGATCTAATTTAGATTAGTTTAGTTGTAGTTTTATCAATGAAATCTATTTCATTTAAGGATTGAGAGGGGTTTCCTCTACCAATCTGGCTTTTATTTAAAGCTATTTGTATATTGGGTTTTTAATTTTGAGGCAAACCCTACCCCAGTGTTGTAAATGAAAGGAATGTTTTTAATCCACCATTTGTATGTTTTATTGTTCAAATCCATGGGATTACTCATTGTTTGCATGTTGGTAGTCATTAGTTAAATTTTACAAATTATAAATTAGTAAAAACAAGTAAATTTTTTTCACAGTGCGCGGTTCCGAAGAGTTCTTTCATAAGTGATAGAACCACCACCATATAGATCGGAGATCGTGGGACCTCCGCCTACTTGTTTGACAAACCATGGGCCTCCGTCCCACCGAGCACTAGTTTTGAGACCGCCACCTTAGCTTGAGCATCGGTTATAGGACCACTACTTTGCATAGGGTAGTGGTCATGTTTCTAAAAAATAAACTTTAAATCCAAGGTTTTTACAAAAGTATAAGTTGTTATAATGTTCCAAAACAAATTAATTAGATTTTATGACCTAAAGTTTCCAGTTTTGGGATTTAATTTAATTTATTCATTCCTTAATTAAATCTACTCATTTTAAATTATTATCTAATCCAATAAAAATAAACATCTACTTTACAAAGTCATTTCATTATGTTCAACTAGTCTTCATTCCATTTCGAAAGTAAACCGAGATCTAAATCTATTGCTTTACATTGTCATTTCCTTGCTACAAAAAGGGAAACATATCAACACAACATTATACTTCAAGTTTGTTGTTTCTTTCAATTCAATACAATTTATAGATTCCAATACTACAATAACTTCATTATACATTCAAGTTTACTATACATTCATCTTAACATTTTTCACTTCCATATTTCTTCATTCTCTTATAAAATAATACAATGCCACAATGAAAGTAACTTTCCTCCTTTTTTTTACATACAATTTCAACTAAACTCTTACATAATATTTTCATTTTGATTCTTTCTCTTTCCCTATTACATTCTAATGAGAAGGAAATTTCTTTCTTTACAATTCTACAATGAACTACTACAAATATTAATACAACTTGTATTTCAACATTTCCTTTAAAACATGAACAAATTTACAATCTTCCACTTTAAGTGGAAAAAAAAAAGGCTTCTCTCAAGAAGATATTTCTTCAAGGAATCCAAAAAATTTACAAGCTCCTCAACACACACAAGAAGGCTCCATCATGATTTATTTGATTCACAACAAAATGGGGGAAGAGGCAACGCTCTCCACCCAAAAAAAAGATATCCAATGAAGAGTGTAAGTCATCCTCTCCGTTGGCCCCAAGTGCCAACCACATTACAATGGGAGATAATTCCAACACATGGCAACAACAATCTTCAAAAATGTAAAAATTTATTTCACAACCATTCCAACCACATTTCAATCATCAACAACACAAGAATGAAAAACAACTAAACAACAAGTAAACAAGGCTTAAAATGAAAGCCACAAGAGCAAGACCTATGGGGAGGCCACTTATGCCTCCCAATGGGAATGGGTGCCCACCTTAAAGCCTCCAATGCATATCTCAAATCCCCTACATACTCTTATGCCTCCCTCAAGTACCCCTTATACCTCCCACATACTCTTATGCCTCCCTCAATCTCTTATGCCTCCCTCATAAAAAGAAACAAGAAATAATGCAAGCATTCTCAGACAAGGTGGGGTACCCAACCCAAAATCCCTCCAAACAAGAAAGTAAACTCTTATTCCTCTCTATAAGATATCTCCCATAATCTCCACCTACTCCAAACTTAGGCAATATACCCACACCCAAAAAGCATTCCAAAGAAAACAATACTCAACACAAGCACATAAACACAAAGTAAAGCATAACATAAGAAAGGTAAAGCTCCTACCATTCCATAGTAGAGCTTTTTCCAAGAGTAAATCTCTAAGATCGTCAAAAACCAAGAAAGCATCCAAAATATCCAAGAATCCATAAGCACTCCCCAAAAATCCTCTAACTCTCCAAAAATACAAGAGCACAAAATGATCAAGTAACCCCCAAACAAGCAAAAGAACTCCAATAAATAGAAAAGGGAGAGAGGAGGATGAGGTGGCTCCATGTAGGATGCCACATCACTCATCCTCAACTCCACCTAAGAAGTCAAACCTCAACCCCAATGCACCATAAATTGGTGGGTGAGAGGAATGACAAGTTACTTACACACACAAACTAAGCCACACCCTCTAAGGACAAAATTAATTACTTGAAAGAAAGTGCAACAAAAAATTTCAATTTTTTATCTTCCTAAATCACCTAATGGGGTCTAATTTTGACATCACAACCCATAGGTAGGGTTGGCATAGAAATTTAAGAGGAGTGGACAAGTTTAACTTGTCCCACAAGCCTCCAAAATTGGCCCTTAAGGCCAAATTCGAGTTTCCTACAAAGGGTAGAATGTACAACACTCAAGATCGCAAACATTCAAAACACAACACAAAATCCAAGAGAAAATCAAGTCTAATAAGTGAACCTCTTTTGGTCACATATTTAATTAGTTTAGGAAAATATTTATTAACTTTAATAAGACACTTAGACCCATTAAGATAAAGGGGAAAACATACATCAACATCTAAATAATTAAAAAAGTAACTTACATCACTAAAAGAAACACACTAACATTTATAAGAGGGAAACTAAAATAAAAACAACACATGACCCCTTGGTCACAATTTTCCCCTAACCAAATAATTCTAACACACACACAATTACATGTTGCCATGGTGACCCTTGTTGAATTCATCTAGAATTCCAATGTGGTTGGTCTCCAATCCACTTGATTTTTATTGTGAATAAATTTACCCGTAAAACACAAAAATACATCCTTCAAATTGTGGCCGTATTAAAACATCCATGCCAAAATATGCAATATAAATCTAAAATCATCTATATACGAATTAATATCATCTAGGCAATTATGAATCATTTACAATTTTCTAGCAACATTTCTATCCAACATTTCATCCATGTCAAAATGATCACAACATTAATTCAATTATCAAAGCCTACTCATGGTGATGAAAGTATATCACATTTCAGATATATATATAAATAACCATGTCCACAACATATCAACATCAATATAAAATGTCTCTAATAATCCACATGCATCATATATGAATCAAAATCAACAACAGTCCAGTATCTCTAACATCTAGTATCATGCTAAATCAAAAGCTACAACAATGTCCATAAGTGTAGTCGATAATATCAAAATCAAAGAAAAAGGTGTTGAAGGGAAGTGGGCACTACATCCCCTCCGCTTAGACCCGATTTCCTCAAGGAAATCACTAGTAACAGTATGGGAACTGAAATTATAGGAATGTAAAGATCCTCCAATGTAGCGCAGCCTCATAATACATATCCCACTGCACCCCAACCTAGTCAATCTCTCTGCCACAAAATCCTAGGGTCCTGTGTTGTATAATGCGGATGGGTTCCACCATCACCTTCCCTTGATCCAAAACATGCAATGCGGTCTAATATAGCACGTGAGAAGGATCAGAAATATATGTCCTAAGCACAACAATGTGAAACGCATCATGGATGCGAGACATGCCAGTGGAAACACTAGACGATAAGCCAAGGGATCGATGCACTCCAAGATCTCGAAGGGACCCACAAACCTAAGAGTAGGATTAAAACCTTTTCCATAATAGATAGGTATCTTATGTGGTCTCACATGAAGAAACACCTTTGTGCCCAACTCATAACTATGATCTATCCTATGTTGGTCGCATACTTTTCCCGCCTCGTCTTGTGCCTCCCGTAGTCTCGTCTCGATCAAAACAACCTACTGCTCCATGTCCTGTAATAAGGCTGGCCCAAGAGAAACCCTATCCTCTAATTTTTCCCAACTAAGAGGTGTCCTGCACTCTCTACCATACAATGCCTAAAAAGGATCCATGCCTATCGAACTCTGGAAACTATTATTGTAGGAAAACTCCACCAAGTACAAATACTCCTCCCATCTCGATTGGTGATCCATAACATACATCCTAAGCATGTCTTCTAAGATTTGATTCACCTCGCTCAAAGATATTCATCTATCTTAGGGTCAGTATGCCATGCTGAAATTGATCCTCGTTTTGAAAGCACGCTACAAGGTGGTCCAGAAATGGGAAGTGTACAAAGGATTGTGGTCGCAAATGATATTCTTTGGAATCCCATGTATTCTAACAATCTCATCAAGATATACCCATGCCATTACACTAGATGTATAGGTGGTCTTCACTAGAGAAAAAATAGCCACTTTCCACAATTTATCCACTGTGACCATGATGTCGTCATGGTGGTATCTCGAAATTAGTAAGCCAACAATGAAGTCCATGGAAATGGTATCCCACTTCCACTCTAGTATAGCATGAGGAAAGAGAAGGCCATCTAGATGTTGATGCTCGGCCTTCACCCTCTAACACTCTAAATAGCGTGACACAAACTAAGCCACGTCTCTCCAAGTCCTCTCCAATGCTACAACTATCTCAAAGTGGCATGCATCTTCTTCACCCTGAGATGGGTGGAATAATGTGAACCATGAGCCTCTATCAAAATGTCTTGCCTCAATTATCCATCTATAGGAACATATATCCGACCTCTATGTCTGAGAAGACCATATGCATCAAATGAAAATCCATCAAAT
Organism: Taxus wallichiana var. yunnanensis; assembly: GCA_018340775.1. NCBI lineage: Eukaryota > Viridiplantae > Streptophyta > Pinopsida > Cupressales > Taxaceae > Taxus > Taxus wallichiana. The sequence goes on along the minus strand of CM031244.1, from coordinate 693,461,139 downwards.
ATCCCCTCAAGGGGACTTTGAGACTCAATCTCTACTCTGGCTACAAGGTAGAAGCTGTCATGAGGAAGCTACTTCAAAATCCTACTTCATAAATCTATAACTACTAAAGTAGTCATAACCACATGTCTCTGTTTCCTCAAGGAATCTACAATCACACTCTCCTTCCCCTTCACATGCTCTATCTCCATATCATACTCACAAAGAAACTCCATCCAACGCTCGCTGACGAGCATTGAGATTAGGCTACATGAAGAGGTGGTGAAGACTCAAGTGATCAGTCCTGAGTGTAAATATCCATCCAAGAAGGAAATTTCTCCACCACACTAATGTGTGCACAACTGCTGCAAGTTCAAGATCATGAGTTAGATAATTGAACCCATAATCCTTGAGTTTGTGAGACTCAAAAGTAACTACTCTACCCTCTTACATCAACACACCTCCAAGTCTTACCAAAGAAGCATCTGTGTAAATGTAGAACTCACCCTGAATATTTGGCACTACTAGAATAGGCATTGGTGTGAGGCATTACTTCAGCGGCCCCAAAGGCCTACTCACATTTATCCGAACAAACAAACTTCTTCCATTTCCTCAAGGGAAGAAAGTGATGGGGTGCACAATCTGAGAAAAGTCTTGAACAAATATCTTGTAATATCCTCGCTAAACCCATGAAGCCTTGCACCTTGGTCACACTCTGGTGCTGGCCAATCCATAATAGCTCGAATCTTGGAAGGATCTATGACACCTTCCCAAGAAATGATATGGCCTAAATACGCACTCTTTCTAAAAGAACACACACTTCTCTAGGTTCCCATAAATATGTTGCTCTTAAAGACACTGAAGAACCTGGTGAAGGTGTTCCTCATGCTCCTCACACGTACATGAGTAAATAAAAATGACATCAAGGAAGATGACCACAAAGCGATCAAAAAATGTCTTGAACACCCAATTCATCAAACTCATGAACACTGGGGCATTCTGCCGATTTAAAAGGTACCACTATGAACTCATAGTGGCCATATCTTGTACGGAAGGTAGTCTTATGAATATCTACCTCCGTAATCCTGAGATGATGATACCTGGACTTAAGATCTACCTTGGAGAAAACTATGACCCTTCATTTGATCAAACAAGTCATTAATGCGTGGAAGGGGTTAACGATTCTTGATTGTTTTTTAGGTGGTGGTAATCAATACACAACCGCAGAGATCCATCTTTCTTCTTCACAAATATCACCAGTGCACCCCAAGGGTATACACTAGGATGGATTAGGCCTTTCTCAATAATTCCCTCAAGTTGTAACTTGAGCTCATAAAGATTAGGGGATAGTCATCTGATAAGGTTCTCGTGAGATAGGCTCACGCCTGAAACTAGATCTATGTGAAAATATATCTCACATGGGGGAGGTAACCCGGTAGCTCCTCTAGGAAAACATCAGCAAAATCCTTCAAGATGGGGTGGTCATCAAGGGATGGTGCGCTAGACTCATCCTTAGATCTGTCACTAACTATAACAACATACATTTGACAAACTTGTTGCACACACCACTTAAGTTGTATAATGGAGATGGTGTAAATAGAAATGGGCCTCCTAACCCCTAGTATCACTGACTCCACTCCTAGATAATCTATACAAGCAATAGTTATGGTAAAATTCCAATCTAGTTTTGGGCACAAACACCCATTCCATGCCCAATATGACACCATAGGAACTCAATGGAAGGATTTGAAGATCCAAGTAAGTGGTGAAGGTTCCCAAATCCACTACACACTCCTTAACTAAGGAGTCTAAAGAAATTTTGGCTCTAGAATCCATCTCAATGTCTCAAATACGACCTTTCCTAACTTTCACTAGCCTACAACGCTTGCTAAGGATAGTGCAATAAAATATTTAGAAGATCCAATCAAAAATACAGAGGCGTAAATTCCACCAAGACTACCTATCATCTCGATCATGGTACTCTAGTGTTTAGCTCATAGCTTCTTGATCGCTGCATAGATTCGATGACTCCGTGCCATATCTCCAACAATAGGCTCGAGATCTATGTCTTACCCTTGTTTCCAACGCTCTATGGGCACTCTCTCTAATGATGTCCCGCAATGCCACAATTAGAACAACTACCTGGTCCTCTTTAGTGAGATGTGGCTCCAACCGGTACTCTAGAGTTCTCGTGCTATTAATCCTAACAACCTGTATGGAATGTTGAGGTCGCTGCTAATGATATCTTGCATTGATCGAGCTCTTTGTGCACCTTGTTTCCTAATGGGACCCATAGACGAGGCCCCATACGCTACCCCCTCCGAGCGTTGAATCTATGAGGAGGTTTGTAAGGTGGGTGGGCTCACCGCCGCTAATGCTTCCGAGGTGGCTGATGAGGTGGCCTCGAAGGAAGACTTTCCCGAAATCTATCCGCCATGAGGAGGAAATGACCCCTTCAATTTTTTATCCTATATCTACCTGGATGTGACTCGAACTCTATCTCTAGCCTCGCTACGCCTTCCCCATGTCTCCTCTCGCAATATATGCCTTCTTCACAACCTTTACTAATGTTTGTGGATAATGAATGCACACTACATCAACCAAATATAAATTAAAGCCTCGATGAACCTATGAATCCATACCGATCAGCCCGCATGTAGTCGACATACCGGATTAGCTCCACAAATCGACTTTCATACTCACCACGATCATCGATGCCCGATAGAGGTCATGAAACACGTGTATCCGTTGTTGAATAAACCTCTTGGGAAAATACTTGCTCCTAAAAATCTCCTTAAAAATATCCTGTAACTATCTTCGAGTCAACATGGAGCTTCGCTCCTCGTGTCTCCAATAGACTCCTACTCCATCTCTCTAAGATGGATCGCAACATGATCTTTCGTGGTTCTAGTACAAAGGTAGATCTTCAAGCATCTACTCGAGCTCACCAACCAGCCTCCGCCTAAAACTTCCTCGTATCTCTTGAAAGGTGAGATGGTCGTAGCTTCAAGATATCCGTGATATTGTTTCAGAAGCTAATGACTAACGAGCCCTAGGTCTCTCTACATGCTCCTCCTATTAGAATTAGAGGATTCTAATAAATATGAATTTAATCAACTTACATATTACATAATGTTACAATAAATATGCATCATAACATAAGTAAATAAATAAATACTTACAGAAATAAATAACATAGATGACATAGTATTTATAGTGAAAACCTTAATAGGGTAAAATCCACTTTAAAAATAGCCTTTTACTTCGCCTTTACTTATTTTACATCCCGTAAGATCACCTCCTCCTCAAACCCTATTTACCAATGGTAAAACCAAATCACTTGATTTACACACCTTTAATATATTTCTGAAATATATCAAATGTGGACCTAAATTCTTTTCATTTAAGGTGACCGTGTATGTCTTTCGACCCACATTTTCAACCTAAAATGGTGACACATACAACTAGGTTTATAATATTTAATATTAGAAATATAATCATTTCATAATATTAAATATTTAACTAAAGTATATACCTAGGTTAGCATATTTAATAATATAAATATAAATATTTCATATTATTAAATATTAACCTATATATTAGTGATGGACCCATATACATTAAGGGTAGGCTAGAGCACTCAATCATTATGTTCCAACACTCCCCTTAATGTTAAGTGGGATAACATAACATATGCCAATAGATTTCCCGCATGTGGTACACTATAAGATTTACAATCCCTAAATCATAATGGTTTTAAGCTAGCATATAAGTTGAAGGAATTATAACATCTTCATCATACTTAATTTACCTTTAGTACAAAAGGATTTGGAATCCCAAATATCATGCCATGTCGCAAGGCTAAGTATGATTTGTGAGTTTTACATGTTCTCACAAGTTCTCATAAAAGGTTATTGAACCCAAGCATATAGGAGCCTTTTGCAACCAAGGACCTCCTTAACAATATGTTTGTACTAGATGTTTACTAGTAAACTCAAGAGTACTAAAGAGTTTACTCAAGACCGCTTTAAGATCTTTGTACACTTATTTATAAACAAGAAGTCGAGGAGGTATACATGCCCAAAGGTCTTTTTAAACTTTCCGAAGGTCTTTTACAATTACCCAAAGGTATTTTTACAAAAACTAAGTTCCATTAGGAGGTGACATTGTCATGCACACCGCCCTCAATGGCAACTCCGACAATCCAAGCTTTTCATTAAAGTGGAAAACTTTGAAACACCGAGGGACTTTTTTGAAGATGTCCAAGCAACATGCTCTTCAATCAACATGAACCTAATATTTATCTCATCACTTTGCACCTTCTCATTGGTGAAGTGTATATGTATCTCAATGTTATTTGTCCTCCGATATTGAATTGGATTATTAATCAAGAGTAATACAACTCGACCACCACATAGAAGATAAATACTTCCTTTAGCTTCCATGTGTATGTCTACCAACAAATAATGTTGTAGTCACATGGCTTCTTTACTTCTTCCATTGTATTTTCTACCTCAGTAGAAAAAATGGAGATCGTTGATTATATTTTTGTTCCAAGTAATGGTTCCTACACCAAAAACTTCTTGAACACATATCCAATATATTTTATAACACAACATCGGTATGATTAGAATAACAAAATCCATATAAGATAGTGTTTTCATTCTTATTATAATATAACCCATAATTGATTGTTCCTTTCAAATATCTAAAAATTCTTTTTGTAAGATTCCAATGATATCTAAAAAGGTTCCCTGCATAAACCTTAAAGTAATTCCTTCTCTATAGGAAATATTTGATCTATTTATAGTTAGATAAATCAAACTATCAACTAACAACGTATATAAAATAGGATTAACCTTTTTATATGCAAATTTATGATCAATATTTATTCAAACTTCCATAGAAGTAGAAAATGGTTTACAATCAATCATAAGATTTTTTTCAATACAATGGTTGTATATTGTGTTTTGAAAATAATAATAGAATGAAATATAATCGCACAAATAGCATGATGTGAGAGACCTAACTCATTCAGTTTAAATTAGTAATTCAATTTCTCTTTAATCCTACGAATTAAATCATAATTATCACTATGACATAAGCAAATCATTAACATATATACATATAATGATAATATGTGAGCCTTATTGCTTAATGAATATATCATTGTTAGAAGAACAATTAACAAAACCTAACAATTTAAAGAAAGAAACAATTTTCACATACTAATCTTTAAGAGATTGTTTTTTAAACCATACAAGGATTCTCAACTTACAAACATGGTTTTCTATACTAGTTTCTTCAAATACTTTAGGTTGAAACACGTAAAGTTCTTCTTTTAAATCACAATTCAAAAATTATTTGTCTTATCCATTTGGTGGATTTCATTCAAATTAAGCAAAGAATCGTAAATAAGGCCCTAACAAAGACTCATTTTAGCTACAGGAAATGTCTCAACATAATCAATAAATTTTTTTGAGTGAACTCTCTAGCAATAAGTCTAGCTTTATGTTTGATAATACTACCATCACCATTATATTTTACTTTCTATATCCACCTAGAGCCTATAATACTTCATGGCTCAAAGTTCATACAATGTACTATTATCAGCGAATCATAGCACCCCTATGTTCATACAAGTGCATATACTTGAACCCATGGTGTGATTGGATAACATGGGTTCTATCTCCAAGTTGTGGGACTTGCTACTTGAGATAGACCTCCAGAGAAAGTTGGTTCTTACTCCTAAACTACCTCCCACAATCTACTCTAATGCAGGGTAAACTAACTATTTTAATCTAAATTTTCAAGGGACCAGGGAGAGAGAATGAATAAAATGAAAGCCTACACTAAATTGGTGATACACCAGAAAAGGAGGGTGTGAGAGTAGTCTTCTAATGCGTGAGATACAGAAGCAAAGTGCACACTAGAAGGGGTGATGACAATTCTCCATAATCTAGCAAAATGCATTCACAACAACATTTCAAACATACACAATGATAATGGATCCCTGAAAGAACATAAAAATAGACACAATATTCTTGTAATCAAGGTTGAAGGGGAAGGAAGAATGCAAGAAAACACAACAAGGGAAGATGCATCCACAAACTTATATTTTATTGCTTCCTGATATGCACAGCTTCAATCAAGCTTACAAGATAAGGGCCTGGATCACCATGCAAGGAGTCTACAACAAGGTCCTATAGCACATTGTCTTCACAAAGAAATTTTGGTAGAGTTTTGCTACAAAAACTACTCTCTTTACAATGAGCCCAACACTCCAATTTATAAGAAAATGAGAAGAGAGAGAGAAGGGGAAAATGAAAATCCCAAAATATGTCCTTCAACCAATTTTAAGAGGCATTAAATGGAGTTAAATGATTGTGTATTACTTGAAAAGGGATCCCCATACTATCCTGTGTGCTACAACAAAGAAAGAATGATAACCATGCCTCTTAATTGCACTTCCAACTACCAAATAAAACATCGCTATGAACCCCACCACATTTTATGAAAAATCCTCACCAATTTCTCATGAAATATGGAATTTCTTGATTTTTATGTGTTGGGCTCAGAGCCATGATTCTAACGGTACCAATTTTATTTGATTTTGCTGCACGAAATGCAAAAGTTATGGCCTTCTCGAGTGCGGGTAGCTATTTTGGGTCCTGGCAGTGTTTTTGTCATTGACAGAATGAGCATTAACTAATCGGAGCTGAATATGTTTCTTTATTTAAATATATCTACCCTTATTAAAAATAAGAAATCTAGAAAGTCCAATTTTATGAAAATTGAGCTCGAGTCAAAAGTTATGGCCATTTGAAGTTTCGGGAGTCAAACGTTGACTTTTCTTATGAGTTGTGGATATTGCGGCAAAATCGGATCCATGTGTCCCTGGCCGTGTCGGGACACATTCTTCCACATTGGCTGATTTGGGCATCCTTGTCCCCCTTTGTAACCTTTTTTCCTTTGCACGCTCGCGGCATCCCACGCGCATTTTTGTCATGGCTGTCCCGAATGAAAATCTCTCGCACCGCCCACAATTAATCGATTTATGGAAAATCGGCCGATTCAAGCGCCCCTGGTGTATATCGATGTCCCCACTATCCTCGTGGACCGCCCGGGACAAAAATGTCTGAATTATCCAATTTTCTTTGTATTTTGGCCGTGAACTTGGCACCACGAACGATTTAACTGGTATGACCCGCACTAGTACGATCCACACTCTTGCACCCATAATGCTTTAAAACAATCCTGTGACCTTATTTTTTGCATTTTTTCCATTTTTTCTAACTCGTTGGGATTTTTTCTTGGATGGGAAAGTTAGAGAGAAGCCAAGGGCCCCAAAAACATGATTTCGGGCCTTGAATCAATCTACTTACTGGGACTAAAGAATTTGATGCATGTTATCAAAATTACCTTGAGGGGTGAATTTTGGATAACAATTTTGGCGACTCAGCGGGGTTATCTTGCCACCAGATGAAGAATGGCCAGCTACTCAGTAGCAATCCATTGGGCATGGAGTCTATTTGATAATCTCTCAGCTGATCTGAAATTTGAAAACTGTATCCTTGAGCCATTGAAACATTTGTCTGATCTGATTCTCCTGTGGCTGTAAATTCTTTCCCGGAGGCTCAATGAACTGCAAACATGCACATACTAGTAGCAATAGGACATGTGCACAAGAACTTAGGGAAATAAAAAACTACTCTAATGAAGTACAATGTGCATAAGCACTTAGAGGAATGGAAGTTCTACATTAATATTTACAAGGGTTAGAAGCTCTCTTTCTAGTAGTAATGTTTGAGATAGATTCCATTGAATGGAATCTACAACTCTTCACCATCCAACTTAGCTAGCTGGAAGGCATTGCTACCTTTGCATTCAATGATCATATATGGGCCACTCCATATGGCATCGAACTTGGAATGCTTTCCCGGCTTTGCATGATTAAGCATCCCACTTCACTACCAAATCTCCAGTTTGCAATATCCTGGCCTTAGGTTTCTCGTGAAAACTTTTTTTGACCAATGCTTTATCTTTTTCTATGGTCTGCATTGCATGCTCTCTTGTTTCTTCTAATTCCATCAGCTCTGCATACCTGATTTCCATAGGCTCAAACTCAGCTAGTTCCAACTGTTTCATGAGTTCCAATGCTGACAACTCGAGTGATGTAGGTAGAACTGCTTCTTTCCCGTACACAAGCTTGTATGGAGAGCTTCCTGTAGACCTCTTGGGTGTGATTCTATTAGCCCATAGGGCTGATTTGAGCTTTGCATGCCAAGTCCTTTGATTTTCATCAAGAGTCCTTCTGATGATTCTTAGTAGGTTCTTGTTCGTAGACTCGGCTTGACCATTACCTTGAGGGTAATAATTTGATGAAGTGCTAAGATACACACAATTCTTGACAGCCCATTCAGTGATCTTTGTGCCAAGGAATGCCAATGCATTATCCGATATGATAGTGGCGAGGCACCAAACCTCGTGACTATCCCTTTATAGAAATATAATATGTCGATTCACTTGCCTCTTTGAGTGCCACTCCTTCGGTCCACTTGGTGAAATAGTCTTTGCCGTAAGTATCCACTTGTGTCCTTGACTCGAATTGGGATTGATAACCCCAATGAAGTCCAATCCCCATTGCATGAATGGCTGATCTACTAAAATCGGACGAAGGGGCAGCGCTGCTAACCTTTCCTTCCTAGTGAAGAATGCACATCTCTTGCATTTCTTGACCCATGAGTAGAAATCATTGAACATAGTAGGCCAATAGTAACCATCTTTCATGATTTTGAGAGCTGTTACTCGTGGAGCAAAGTGGCCTCCTGCTTCCCCATCATGGAACTCATGTAAGATCTTCTCAACTTGACTGTTCCAATGCATCTTAATAGAACACCATTTATGTCCTTCTTGAACAAGATACCATTAATGAGTACATACGGGATGGCTTGTAACCTAAAGTATCTCCTCTTTTCTTTGCTCATTTCTGGAGGGCACAAGCCTGTTTGGAGGTAATGCACCAAGTCTTGAGTCCAACATGGAATGGGTGCATCATCAGTTGGTTGTTCTTGATCATTCTGTAGTAGCAGGACAACATCTTCTTCACCTTTTGACCCATCTGGTTGTTTGGAAGCGAGCTGCTCACACAAACCTTTGCCACAAACTAGCTTGGTCACTTTGATTTCAATATCATATTCCATCACCCGAGTGATCCAACCTGCTCTCTTCTTGTTTAAATCCTTGTTTAGGAGAAAGTCCTTGACACTAGCATGAGACACCAGATAGTTGAATCTTATTGTTCGAGACCAAGTGTCTAAACTTCTTCAAGCTCCTAATGACAGCAAGGACATGCTTTTCGATGAAAGAATACTTTATTTCGTAATCTTCCAAGATTTGACTGAAGAATGCTATGGGCTGTTCTAAACCTTCTCTATTCAGTGTGTGTCAAGATAGCTGAGATTGTATCTTGATCCTCCAAAAGCATACAACATGAAATCCTTTGAAAAGTCAGGTTGATAAGAGTTGGAGCCTGTGATATTGCATGCTTGATGTTCTCAAAATTCTCTTTGCCTTCTGCTGTCCATTTGAATGCAAGACTCTTCTTCAACATCATTGTTAAAGGCTTCACAAGAGTGGCAAAATTAGGCACAAATTTGTGGAAAAAGTTTATCCTTCCCAAGAAGATTTGAATAGATTTCTTGTGGTGTGGCAATGGAAGTGTTCGGATGTCTTCAACCCTTTCAGATCGATTGCTAGCCCTTCCCTAGAGACAATGTGGCCCAACAATTTTCCCTCGTGTGCCAAGAATATTCACTTCTTTGGATTCAATGACACTGAACCTTCTACACCTCTGAAACACTTGTCTGAGGTGAAAGAGATGGTCTGCTACATTCTTTGAGAAGATAGTGATATCATCTAGGTATACCAGCACTATCTTGTTGATTAAGCCTTTGAATGCCATATCCATAGCTCGCTGAAATGTTGCTCGAATTTGACAATCCAAATGGCATCTTCTTGTAAGCATACGTGACCCATTTTGTAGTGAAGGCCATCTTGAATTGATCTTCTTCCTTCACCATCATCTGATTATAGCATGAATATCCATCTAGCAATGAAAACCTTTCCGATCCAAATACAACCTGCAAAATTTGTTCTATTGATGGAAGTGGCTAATGATCTTTGAGTGATGCTCTATTTAGATTGCGAAAGTCTACACACAACCTTATTTCTCCATTTCTCTTTCTTACTAGCACCAAGTTTGCAACCCAACTTGAGTGTTTGATGGGGAAGATGATACGGCCTCAATAAGCTTGCTCAACTCTTTTCTCATGAGAGGTTCGATATGGGGATTCACCGCCTTTCTCTTTTCCCGATGTGCTTGGATTCCAGATCCATCTCAATAGTATGTTGTGCCAACTTTGGGTTGAAACCTCTTAAATCTTTATAAGTCCAAGAAAAGACATCTGGGGAACTCTTGAAAAAGTTGAATAAAATCAGATTTCTCTTGTGGAGTACTTACTTTGCCAATTTGCAATGTCTTGCCTTCATCTACTAAAATAGGCTCTGAATCTTCACCCTTTACTAGAATGTTCACTTTCTCCTTCTGGAACTGATCATTCGGGTTGAATATTCACTCCAAGGTTATGAGGAATTTTGGTAATTTTTAGTTCTTAGTTACACCACTTGGTCACCATACTACTACTCCATCTTGTCTTGATTTCTAGTGGAGAACTCAGCTTCTTCTTGTAGGAAATTAACAATTTACTGATCATTCTCAAAGACTTGCCAACTTGTATTGTTATTTGGAATAGCTAGTCTCACAACCAATTTGATATGAGGCTAATTTTATAAATATCTTCCCCGGGTAGATATAGACAAACAGAAGAATATAGAAATCAAAGAAACTCGTGAGCCCAATATTTATTCATGGACCACCAACGGCCAAGCGCAGTAAAGGGCGCATGAAAATGGATGTCGACATGAAGATAGATGCGCCAAGGCGCAGGTAAAGGGCGCATGAAAATGGATGTCGACATGAAGATAGATGTGCCAAGGCGCAGGTAAAGGGTGCATGAAAATGGATGTCGACATGAAGATAGATGCGCCAAGGTGCGCAGTAAAGGGCATGAAAATGGATGTCGACATGAAGATAGATGCACCAAGGCACAGGTAAAGGGCGCATGAAAATGGATGTCGACATGAAGATAGATGCACCAAGGCATAGGTAAAGGGCTGTTGACACACACATGAATGCACCTATGGCGCACCTTCAGGAGGCGCAACATTCTGAGCGCTGACAGGAAGCAGACCCTAGCGCAGATATTCAGATGGCCATAACTTTTCACTGGGAGCTCGGATTCATGCAAGGTTGGACTTTTTGGAAAGCTTACGAGGTCCTCTATCCAACTACGACTGGATATCTTTAATTGGGTGAGAACAAATTCTTAAAAATGCAAAATACAGTTCGCCACTTTTGGGTTCACTGGGGTTCTCACCTACCATCATAATGAGATGAATTAAATGCAACCTAGAGGTGGTTGGGGTAGTTTTGGAATTCCTCTCTCTTTTCTCTCTCATTCTTCCTATAAATTGTAAGGAGGGGCTTCTTTCTAAAGGTTGGACATTCTTGTTTTGCCCCTCCCTTCTTCTCTTTGGCAGGTGAATTTGTGGAGTTCAAACCTCCCATTTAAAACTGTAATGCAACTTTGCCTCTTGGCATTTTATAGCGTATTGTATCAATATTTGGAGAAAATAATGCATGTCCGTGGATGATTCTCAACCCTCTCTCGTGTTCATTTGCATCCTCTTGATATTTTGCTGCAAATATAGTTATCTCAGGCATGATTTGCATTGCATCTTAATGGTCTGTGTTTATTGGCAAGACAAGTGTTCTTCATTCCTCGGTGCATCACCTTTGTTAGTTTAGGTTTATTTTTATGCATCTTCTTACCCTATCTCCTTGGAAAGTTAGTTTAGGTTTTTAGTAAACCCTCTGCATTTTCTACGTGTGCATCTAAACAGAGGAATAGGAACCGGCCTTCATCCGGAGAGCTTTTCCGATTTCGCAAGGTCCCACACTTGGGAAAAGCTCCATGTTATGCAATCGCACTGAGAGTCTCAACCCATCAAGTTGCAGACATTGGGGTGCTATGATTCGCCATCAATAGTTTTGGCATGCCCGGTGGGACCAAGAGGTCATTCCACAGATTTGAAGGAACTTTCAAGAAATTCGGACTTAAAAATTACAGGTTTTACAATTTCATATTTTCACCTTCCGGGCTGAACTTTGAAATCAATTTTCAAGGACTTAACTTGCTCGAAACAAGTCAAAATTTCACCAGTTGATAGATCGGGGGATAATATTCAAAAGGGTATTCTTAGATTTTTGAGATTTTGACTTTCAAAATTTCATGGTTTTTTGAATTTCGGATTTCAGGTTTTAAGTCTGGCATTTTTGGATTTTCGGGACTGTCATTCCAAATCAAATTCCAAACTCTAAAATCTCAAAAATACAGGTCTTTCAAAATTCTATTTTTAAATATTGTCAGGTTTGGTGTGTAACTTGGCAGAAGCTAGCCTTTTGAGGCTCATTTTTCTAACACATCTGGCGACTCCGAAGGGGTAGAATTCAGCGGTGTAGCAGCAAAAGTTGCCCAGGCATATGAGAAGAATTCAAACCAGGTCCAATACTCGAGAAGAGGGGCTATTTTTCCACTTGCAACTATCACCAGGAGGAGGAAGGAGAGGAAGAAGACCACAAAGATCACCATCTCCACCTAACCGGACTTTGTCTACACCTCCACCTGGTAGACCTTTTCTCGCATCAACAAGGGTTCTCAAAGCCAATCGTAATGGCACAACCACCGAATCCTTTGTCAATTTCACCTCGGGCAATAGTACACTTGCCCTCAATGCACGTAATCCAGCTTCAATTGCAGATTGAAGAACATTCCATTTTTCACCGGAGAAAATCATACCACTCTCGGTGATCATGTCAAAGACATTGCTAACGTTTGTGCAATCCATGAGATAAATGAAATGGATGTTGCTGTCAAATTTTTGGCATCTTCATTCAAAGGGAAGGCATTGCAATGGTTTAGGAGCCTTGGAGCTGGTTCTATCACAAATTGGAATCAGTTATGCATAGTTCTCCATGAGCAATTTGGGGAAAAGGGAGACAATTTGTCTCTACTTGAACAATTGACAACTATCAAGAGAGCTCCCAATGAGCAACTGACTGACTTCAACTTCAGATTTCAAAGGTCTTGGGATAGAATTCCAGTGGCCATTAGGCCAACAGCTAAAGGTGCTTTTCTATACTATCTTAAGGCTTTAAATTCTGATATTTCTATGTTAATTCAATCTATGGGAGGCACAACCTTACCTGCTGCTTATAGCATTGCCATTAGGGCTGAAAAACTGTCTTATTCAAGCTGGCAAGCTAGCTCCTAGGCCTCCCATGCCATTGTATCCAAACTTAGAAAATCCAAGCACTAGTCAAGCACCCACTTTGGCTCCTATTCCCACTCCTAGAAATCAAAGTTCAAATGAAACTTCTACTTCATCCTCTAGTGCCTCAAATGAACTCCAAGAGGTTATGAAACAATTACAGAACCTTGGAAATGAGCTGGTGACTATCAAAAGACAACAAGCTCAAAGTGCTAGACCGTATCAGCCTCAAGCGCAGTACTAGGCTAGGCCACCATACCAGCCCAATAGGCCACCCAATCCAGCTACAAATCAAAGCCAAGTAAGGCCTCCTGCTAATAGACCATTTCAGCCCTATAGCCCCAATGTTGCATCTGCTTCTAAAGCATTAGTGCCAGTGCAAAACAATATAGCTCAAGAGTATGATTGGTGTTTCCCATGCAATGAACCTCACAACCAATCTATGTGCTTCAATGGTGCTTTGAACCAAGCCTTGATGGTGACAACTACTGGCGTAGAGGGTGAAGTGAGTCAAGAAACAAATCAGCAACAAGGGATATCTCAGCAAAACACAGCTCCAAATGATACCGCACTTGCGAATTGGCAAGCTGAGGATTTTTGTGGCATGAATCAAACAATTTCTCAGAGTGTAGCAGCTAACACAAGATCAAAGAAGAGGAATATTGGTGAAGGGCAGTCATTGGCTCCAAGTGATCTACAACCTTCCATCACTCCACAAGGTGTCAGTAAGCAAAATGCAGCTCCGAACATGCAAGGACAGCCCAAACCACCTTCTAAACCAACTCAAATGCCAGCTGTTGCTGCCCATGCACAAGAAAGGAATGTGCCGCCTAAAGGACAACAAAGAGATCTTTCATCCCCATTTAGCATCATTGATCAAATGAAGAAGACAAATGTGAATATATCAATGTGGGAATCTTTATCCATCCCAGGCCAAAGAGATCTTCTACAAGCTGCCATGAAGAATTGGTCAACTTTGAACCAGCAGGTCCCTATGCAAGAGAATGTCCTCACAAATGCTGCTTATCCTGAAGGGAATCATGGAGGACAACAAGGTAAAGTTTTGAAGCCCCCTCCATTCTATGTTTCATTAATCATTGGGGATAAACTAGTACACAATTGCATGATTGATTCCGGGGCAAGTAGCTCAGTGATGCCCAAGAAAATAGCTGATCAGCTGGGTCTCCAATATGAAGTAATATCTAAAGGGGTAGTGCAATTGGATGGGACAGCAGTAGAAACCGTGGGAGTAATTAAAGGTTTGAATCTTACCTTGCATACATGCCCCAACGTTACCATTTTACAAGATGTGTCAGTGATAGATTTGCCACCACTCTTTTCCCTATGTTTATCAAGGGATTTCACAGCCAAAATTGGAGGCTACTTATCTGCTGATTGGTCACACATGTTGTTCAGAACAAGATATGGTACTAAGGTCACAATCAGATCCGAACCAATTGCAAACTTTCATATTGAGCCTCATACTCCAAGCCAAATCAATGCCAACTATTCAACATTTGATCAAGAAGATTATCCAAACACAGATGAAGCCGACACCAAAGTTGGAAGCATTCCAGATTTGACTCTTGATGAATGGGCAAGCAAGGTACATGCTTTTGATCCCTACCAAGAAGTAGAAGAATCTGAGCTAGGAGTCTATTGCATACATGAAGAAAACCAGCCTATTCCTAGCATCACCAAACCAAACCATAAGGATGACAATGAGGTATGGAAATTATTTTTCGATGGATCAAGGAGTAGGCAAGGTGCAGGAGGAGGAGCTATGCTTGTTTCACCTCAAGGCATCAAATATTATTCAGCTTTTCATTTCCAGTTTTCTTGTTCAAACAACACAGCTGAATATGAGGCCTTGATTCATGGACTTCATTGGGCTAGGAAAAAGGGCATAAATAACTTGCAGGTGTTCGGGGATAGTGAGTTGATCGTCAATCAAGTCAGGGGACAACATGCTACAAAGAATGACCTGCTGAAGAACTACAAGAATAGGGTATGGGACCTCATTGAGGATTTCGAAGCTTTCAACATCGTGTCCATACCCAGGAAGAAAAATGAAGCCACGGATAGGCTCGCAGCAGTTGGAGCAACGTTTGATGTGGTTGACAACATCAAAAGGGAAAAAACACAGCCACATATCCATGTGATTGTGAGGCCAGCAGAGTTCTAGATAATAACATAAGCTGGCAAGTGTTTGAGAACGATCAATGATCGTCAATTTTTTACAAGAAGAGGCTGAATTCTTAGCTAGGAATCAGGACAAATTAGAGCAGCAGTATGGGGATCAAGTAGTGCAGCTACGAACAAACAAGCTTCCCAAGGGTTTAGTAACATTGGAGTCTATCTTCAACCCTAACGACCTGGGCCCGTAAGGAAAAGGCTAACATACAAGTCAAGGGAGAAGATTCAGAGCCAATTCCGGTTGGGGAAGGCAAAACACTTCAAATTGGTAAAGTGGCCACCGAACAGAGAAATCAGATTTCATACAAATTTTGCCAAGAATTTCGTGATGTCTTCACTGGAGCTATGAAGACTTAAGAGGTTTCAATCCGAAGTGGCACAACATACCATAGAATGGATCTAGATGCTAAGCCCATCGAAGAAGTAAGAGACCAGTCAACCCTCACATTGAGCCTCTAATGAAGAAAGAGCTAAATAAGCTAATAGAGGCAAGCATTATATTCCCGATCAAGCACTCAAGCTGGGTTGCAAACTTGGTTCCAGTCAAGAAGAAGAGCAGAGAAATCAGGTTGTGTGTGGACTTCCGAGACCTCAACAGGGCATCTCTCAAAGACCATTACCCACTTCCTTCAATGGAACAAATATTACAAGTAGATCGGCCCGAGAGATTCTCTCTCCTAGATGGCTACTCAGGGTATAATCAAGTAATGGTGAAAGAAGATGACCAGTTCAAGATAGCTTTCACCACCAAATGGGGCACCTATGCCTACAAGAAGATGCCATTTGGGCTATCAAATGTTGGAGCCACTTTCCAAAGGGCAATGGATATGGCATTCAAGGGGTTGATCAATAAAATAGTTTTGATATATCTTGATGACATCACTGTATTCTCCAAAAATGCAGCGGATCACCTCTTTCATCTGAGGTAGGTATTTTAGAGGTGTAGAAGATTTGGGGTATCATTGAATCCCAAAAAATGCATATTCTTGGCTCACGAAGGAAAACTTCTAGGCCATATTGTTTCAAAGGAGGGATTGATGATTGACCCAGAAAGAGTTGAAGCAATTCGAGCGTTGCCATTGCCAAGTCATAAGAAGGCTCTTCAAAGCTTCTTGGGAAGGATCAATTTTGTCCGCAGGTTTGTTCCAAACTTTGCAGCTCTCGTAAAGCCAATAACACTGATGTTAAAGAAGAGCATGGAATTTAAGTGGACATCTGAAGGCAAGGCAAGTTTTGAGGCAATAAAAGAGGCTATATCTCAAGCTCCAACTCTCATCAATCCAGACTTCTCCAAGGATTTCATGCTATATGCCTTTGGTGGTGGAGACACAATTTCTGCAATCTTGGTACAAAAAACAAAGAAGGATTAGAACAACCAATTGCTTTCTTCAGTCAAGGCTTGGAGGAATATGAAACTAGGTACTCTTTCATCAAAAGCATGTCCTCGCAGAATCGGAGCTTAAAGAAATTCAAGCACCTAGTCTCAAACAATAAGATCCAATTATTGGTCTCTCATGTGGGAGTCAAGGACTTCCTTCTAAACAAGGATCTGAATGAGAAACGTGCAGGATGGATAACTCGTGTCATGGAATATGACATCGAGATCAAGGTCACAAAACTAGTACGTGGAAAGGGACTATGTGAACAGATAGCCTTGAGTCAACAAGTTGAAGCAGAGTAATGAAAAAGAGGCTATCTTGGTACTACAGGATGGTCAAGAACATGAAAATGATGATGTGCCTACTCCTTGCTGGACTCGTAATATGATACACTTCCTACAGCATGTGACTATGCCCTAAGAAATGAGCAAAGCAAAGAGGAGATACTTTAGATTACAAGTTATTCCGTATGTGCTTGTTGATGGTGTTTTGTTTAAGAAAGACATCAATGGAGTTCTATTGAGGTGCATTGGGACAGGTCAAATTGAGAGGGTGTTACGAGATTTTCACGATGGAGATTCCTGAGGACATTTTTCCCCACGAGAGTAAAGCTCTCAAGATAATGAAGGCAGTGGTATTATTGGCTCACTTGTGTTCAATGACTCGCTATACATGGATAAGAAAGTGTAAGAAATGTGCACTCTTCACAGCAAAGAAAGACTAGCATGGCTTCCATTGCACCCAATTTTGGTGACCAACCATTTATGCAATGGGGATTGACTTCATTGGGGTCATAAATCCTAACTCAAGCCAAGGCCACAAGTGGATTCTCACGACAACGGACTATTTCACCAAGTGGACCGAAGCAAAGAGTGCTCAAAGAGGCAAACGAGTCTAACATACTAGACTTTTATGAAAGAATAATAACTAAAGTTCGCTGTGTGCCAGCCACTATCATATCGATAAATGCATTGGCATTCGTAGGTTCCAAGATTGAATGGGCTGTCAAGAATGGAATCTATTTGAGCACCTCTTCAAATTATTACCACACAGGTAATGGACAGCAGAGTCCACGAACAAAAATTTACTAAGAATCATCAGGAGGACTCTGGATGAAAACCAAAGAACATGGCATACCAAGCTAAAATCAGCATTATGGGCTGACAAAATAACACCAAAGAGGTCTACAGGTAATTTCCTTACAAGTTGGTTTATGGAAAAGAGGCAAGAATGCCCATATCCATTGGAACCGCCCGCATTGGAGTTCATGAAGCAGTTGGAGTTAGCTGAGTTCGAACCAATGGAGGCTAGGTATGCAGAGTTGATGGAATTGGAAGAAATTAGAGAACATGCAATTCAAACAATTGAGAAAGATCAAGCCTTAGTAAAAAGATGGTTTGATAAGAAAGCAAGAGCAAGGACCTTCCAGAAGGGGACCTAGTTCTGAAATGGGATGTAGATCGGGAAAACCAGAAGGCATTCCAAGTTTGATGCCATTTAGAGTGGCCCCTACATGGTCACAGGATGTAAGAATAGCAATGCCTTCCAATTGTCTACATTGGATGGAGAAGAACTCCCGATTCCGGTTAACGGAATCTATCTTAAACATTGCTACTAAAAATAAAAGGTTTACCCTTGTAAATATTAGCCTAGATTTCAATTCCTCTAAGTGCTTATGCACATTGTCTTGTTGTAGTTAGGTTTCAGTTTCCTAAGTGCTTTGGGCATAGGTTTTGTTGCTCTCTAGGTTGGATTTCTACTGGCTTCAACATGCTCTCAAAGAATGGGTTGTGATATCGTGCCTGGATCGATATCAAGTTGGTTTCGTGGTTATTGCTTATGACTCTATGCCCAATGGATTGCTACAAGGCCACTGATCTTCTACCTAGTAGGCAGGTGATCCCGTTGAGTCACCAAATTGTTGTAAATATCTTCCCCCTGGGTAGATATAGACAAACAGAAGAATATAGAAATCAAAGAAACTCAGAGCCCAATATTTATCATCATCACCAACAGCCAAGGCGTAGGTAAAGGGTGCATGAAAATGGGTGTCGACACGAAGATAGATGCGCCAAGGCGCAGGTAAAGGGCGCATGAAAATGGGTGTCGACACGAAGATAGATGCGCCAAGGCGCAGGTAAAGGGCGCATGAAAATGGGTGTCGACACGAAGATAGATGCGCCAAGGTGTAGGTAAAGGGTGCATGAAAATGGTGTCGACACGAAGATAGATGCGCCAAGGCGTAAAGGGCGCATGAAAATGGGTGTCGACACGAAGATAGATGCCCCAAGGTGTAGGTAAAGGGCGCATGAAAATGGATGTCGACATGAAGATAGATGTGCCAAGGCACATGAAAATGGGGTAAAGGGCTGTAAAGGGCGACATGACACACACATGAATGCGCGCTTTATGGCGCACCTTTCGACAGTAAAGGGAGGTGCAACATTCATGAAAATGGATGTCACATGAAGATAGCGCCAAGGCGACATGTGTAAAGGCTGTTGACACACACATGAATGTGATGGCGCATCTTTCGGGGAGGCGCAACATTTCGAGCGCACAGAAGCAGACTCGCGCGCAGATATTCGATGGCCATGGCCATAACTTTTCACTGGGAGCTCGGATTCATGCAAGGTTGGAATTTTTGGAAAGCTTACGAGGTCCTCTATCCAACTACGACTAGATATCTTAATTGGGTGAGAAAAAATTCTTAAAAATGCAAAATACAGTTCGCCACTTTTGGGTTTGCTAGGGTTCTCACCTACCATCATAATGAGATGAATTAAATGCAACCTAGAGGTGGTTGGGGTAGTTTTGGAATTCCTCTCTCTTTTCTCTCTCATTCTTCCTATAAATTTGTAAGGAGGGCTTCTTTCTAAAGGTTGACATTTCTTTTTCCTCCTCCCTTCTTCTCTTTGGCAGTGAATTTGTGGAGTTCAAACCTCCCATTTAAAGTCAGTAATGCAAATTTGCCTCTTGGCATTTTATGGCATATCAGATCAATCTTTGGAGCAAATAATGCATGTGTCTGTGGATGATTCTCAACCCTCTCTATGTTCATTTACATCCTCTTGATCTTTTGCTGCAAATCTAGTTATCTCAGGCATGATCTTGCATTGCATCTTAATGGTCTCTGTGTTTATTGGCAAGACAAGTGTTCTTCATTCCCTGCATCACCTTTGTTAGTTTAGGTTTATTTTTATGCATCTTCTTACCCTATCTCCTTGGAAAGTTAGTTTAGGTTTTTAGTAAACCCTCTACATTTTCTACGTGTGCATCCGAATAGAGGAATAGGAACCGGCCTTCATCCGAAGAGCTTTTTTGATTTCTGCAAGGTCCCACACTTGGGAAAAGCTCCATGTTATGCAATCGCACCGAGAGTCTCAACTCATCAAGTTGCGCAGACATTCAAGTGCTATGATTCACCATCAACAACTAATATTTCTCACTTTTTGATACTTTCTACGACATCAAATGCAGCCCCAATTGTTGTCAGCTAGTCTTCTTCTTCATTCTTTTTCTTGGGATGGAATTAATGCTAAAAGCTTCAAAATATTCAATAAGATCCCATACCCAATTTTTGTAGTTCTTCACAGATCATTCTTGGCAGCATTTTTTTTTCTTTGATTTGGTTCTTGATTAGCTCACTATCACAAAATACTTGCAAATTATTGATGTCTTTCTTCCTTGCCTAGTGCAATCCGTTAATTAAGGCTTCATACTCAGTTGTGTTGTTTGAGAAAGAAAACTGAAAAACTAAGGTGAGTAATACTTTGTACCTTGTGGTGAAATGAACATAGCTCCTCCTCCTACACCTTGTTTACTCCTTGATCCATCAAAGAAAAATTTCCATACTTCATTCTCATCCTTATGATCTAGCTTAGTGATGTTGGGGAGAGGTTGATTCTCTTAAATGCAAACAATAAACTCCTAGCTAATATTCTTCTATTTCTTGATCATGATCAAAAGCATGCACCTTGCTTGCCCATTCATCAAGAGTCAAATCTAGGATGCTTCCAACCTTGGTGTCAGCTTCATCAGTGCTTGGATAATCTTCTTGATCAAACACTCTAATAGTTGGTATTGATTTGGCTTAGAGTGTGAGGTTCAACGTGAAAGTTTCAGAATAGGTTCAGATCTGATTATGGCCTTAGTTCCATATATTGTTCTGAACAACATGTGTGACCAATCAGCAGATAAGTAACCTCTAATCTTAGCTATGAAATCCCTTGACAAACATAGGGCAAAGAGTGGTGGAAGATCTATCACCGAGATATATTGGAAAAAAACAACGTTGGGGCATGCATGCAAGATAAGGTTCAAGTTTTTAATCACTCCATTAATTGTTGTCACCACTGTCCCATCTAATGCACTACCCTTTGGATATGAATTCATATTGAATCCCTAACCGATCAGCCTATTTACTTGGGCATTCATGAACTACTTTGCCCTCTGAGTCAATCATGTAATTGTGTACTAATTGGTTCCCAATGATCAATGAAACATCAAATGGAGGGGGCTTCAACATTTTACCTTGTCTTTGTCCTCCATGATTCCCCTCAAAGTTGGGTAGCCTTTGTGAGTACCTTCTCTTGCATTTGGACCGTTGATTTGAAGTTGATTAAAAGTCCTTCATGGAAGCTTGTAGAAAATCTCTTTGGCTTGGGATGGATAGTGATTCTCACATTGATATGTTTACATTTGTATTTTCATCCGATCAATGATGTTGAATGGGGATGAAGCATCCCTCCGATGTCCTCTAGCTTACACACATGAAAGGTAGTAGCAAATCGGCATCTAAGTTGGTTTAGGGGCTGGTTTGGGTGGTCAAGTTATATATTTGGAACTGCATTTTGTTTGCCAACAGCTTGTGGAGTGGTAGAAGGTTGTGGATTACTTGGATCCAATGGTTGTCCTTCACCCAAATTTCTCCTTTTTGACCTTGTGTTGGCTATAACACTTTGAGATATTGTTTGATTCATACCACAAAAGTCTTTTGCCTACCAGTTTATAAGTGTGCTATCATTTGGAGCTGATTGTTGCTAGGATGTTTCTTGCTATTAGTTATGTCCTTGAATCCCTTCACCCTCCACACCAGTTTTTGTTACCATTAATGCTTGATTTAGGGCACCATTGAAGCACATAGATTGGTTGTGAGGTTCATTTCATGGGAAACACCAATCATACTCTTGAGCTATGTTGTTTTGTACTGGCACTATTGCTTTAGAGCGAGATGTAGCATTGGGATTATAGGTCCAAATGGTCTCATAGTAGGAGGCCTTGCTTGATTTTGATTTGCAGCTAGATTGGGTGGTCTTTGAGGCTGATATGGCTACTGTTAGGCTAAGCTTGAGGCTGATAAGAAGGTATAAAACTTTGGGCTTACCGCCTCTGAGTGTAACCATCTCATTACCTAAATTTTGCAATTGCTTCATGACTTCTTGAAGTTCATTTGAGGCACTAAAAGATGAAGTAGAAGCTTCACTTGAATTCTGATTTCTAGAGTGGGAATAGGAGCTAAAATAGCACTTTGATTAGTACTTGACTCTAAATTTAGATATAATGGCATCGAAGCCAGAGCTAGCTTACCACTTGAATCAGAAAATTTTCAGCTCCAATGGCAATGCTATAAGTAGTAGGGATAGTTGTGCCTCCCATGGATTGCATTAACATAGAAATATCGAAATTTAAAGCTTTAAGGTAATATAAAAACACCTTATTCTATCTTCTTATCGCCATTGGAATTCTCACCCAAGTCCTTTGAAATCTAAAGTTGAAGTTAATCACCTACTCATTGGGAGCTCTCTTGATAGTTTTCAATTGTTCCAAAAGGGACAAGTTATCTCCTTCTCTCCGAGCTACTCATGAAGGGATATACATAGCTAGTTCCAATTTTAGATAGATCCAAAAGCAAGGCTCTGAACCATTACAAAGCCTTCCCTTTGAATGAAGACACCAAAGAGTTTGATAGAAACTTGCATCTCATCAATCTCATGGATTGCACAAATATTAGCAATGTCCTCGACGTGATCACCAAGAGTGGTCTAATTTTATCCAAAGAAAGTATGAAATGTTCTTGGTCTGTAATTGGGATTGAATTTTGTACATTGAGAGAAAGTGGGCTACTACCAAAGGAAATTGACATATGGATCTGGTTGTGCCATCTTGATTGGTTGAAGAGCTCTTGTTGACTAGATAAAAGGCCTACCGAGTTGAGGTGTGACAAGGTTCTATTAGGTGGAAATGGAGATATTTGAGCTATTCTTCCCCTTCTTTCTATGCCTCGGAGATAGTGTAGATAAACAAACAATCCTTCCTCCCTAGTTCATGACTGGTCTATAGTCTTCTCATAATTTTTCCAGCTTGGACCATCGAAACCAAGTGGATTATGCCTCTTTGGAGAAGATGTGTAATTTCAAAGCTCCTTCAAATCTCGGAAACTTTCAACAAGTTTACATCGATCTTGTCGTAGTTAAGTGAAGACCTCTAAAGGTCCCACCGAGCATGCCAAAATTGTTATCAGTGAATCACAACACCCCTATGTTCATATAAGTGCATATACTTGAACCCACGGTGTGATTAGATAACATGGGTACTATCTCCAAGTTGTGGGACTTGCTACTTGAGATAGACCTCCGTGAGAAAGTTGGTTCTTACTCCTAAACTACTCCGCCACAATCTACTCTAATGCAGGTAAACTAACTATTTTAATATAACTTTCCAAGGGACCAGTGGAGAGAGAATGCATAAAATGAAAGCCTACACTAAAGTGGTGATACACCGGTAAAAGGAGGGGTGTGAGAGTATTCTTCCAATGTGTGAGATATAAGCAAAGTGCACACTAGAAGGGTGATTACAGTTCTCCATAATCTAGCAAAATACGTTCACAACAATTTCAAACATACACAATGATAATGGACCCTGTAAGAACATAAAAATATACACAATATTTTGTAATCAAGGTTGAAGGGGAAGGAAGAATGCAAGAAAACACAAAGCAAGGGAAGATGCATCCACAAACTTATATTTTATTGCTTCCCGATATGCACAGCTCAATCTATTCAAGATAAGGGTCTTGATCACCATGAAAGAAGTCCACAACAAGGGCCTGGAGCACAATGGCTTCACAAAGCAATTTTGGCAGATTTTTGCTACAAAAAAACTACTCTCTTTATAATGATCCCAACACTCCAATTTATAAGAAAATGAGAAGAGAGAGAGAAGGGAAAATGGAAATCCTGAAATCTATCCTTCAACCACTTGTAAGAAGCATTAAATAGAGTGAAATGATTGTGTGTTACTTGAAAAGGGCTCCCCATACTATCCCTGTGTGCAACACAGAAAAATGATGACCATGCCTCTTAATCGTGCACTCTAACTACCAAATAAAACACCGTTATGAACCCAGACACGTTTTATAAAAATAATCACTTCTTTCTCATCAAATATGGAATTTATTTATTTTTATACATCGGCCTCGGAGCCATGATTCTAATGGTACCAATTTTCTTTGATTTCATTGAGAAATGCAAAAGTTATGGCCTTCTCGAGCGGGTAGCTATTTTGGGTCCTGACAGAGTTTTCGTCATTTGACCTGGAATGAATAAAGAATCGATCGAGCCGAATATGTTTCTTTTATTTAAATATATCTACCCTTATTAAAAATAATAAATCTAGAAAGTCCAATTTTATGGAAATCGAGCTCGAGTCAAAAGTTATGGCCGTTTGAAGTTTTAGGAGTCAAACGTTGAGTTTTCTTTTGAGTTGCGGATATCATGCGGAAAATCGATCCATGTGTCCTAGCTGCCCTGCACACATTCTTCCACATCATCTGATTCAGGCCTCCTTGTCCCCCTTTGTAACCTTTTCACCTTTGCACGCCTCGCACATCCCGTGCATACTTTTGTCCCACTGTCCCGGATGAAAATCTCCCACACCGCCCACACCGATCGACTTGCAAAAATCAGCCGATTCACGTCCCATGCGTACGACATCCCAACTTTCCCGCTGACCTCCTAGGACAAAATGTCTCGACTTAGCCAATTTTCTTCAGTATTTCAGCCATGAATTTGGTGCGACGAACCTCGTATGACCCACACTAGTATTGATCTCGCATCCCGTGTGTATCGACGCATCAGCCTTTCCCTGCAGCACCTCATGGGAAAAAAATGTCTGACTTAGCCAATTTTCTTTGTATTTCAGCCGTGAACTTGGTGCGACGAACCTCAAGAGTATGACCTGCACTAGTATGATCTCGTATCCTTAAGACCCGCAATGCTTTAAAACAGTCTTCTGACCTTATTTTTTACATTTTTTCCATTTTTTCTAACTCGTTGGGATTTTTTCTTGGATGGGAGAGTTAGAGAGAAGGCGAAGGGGCCCCAAAAACATGATTTCGGGCCTTGAATCAATCTACTTGCTCTGGGACTGAAAAATTTGATGCATGTTATCAAAATTACCTTAAGGGGTGAATTTTGGATAACAGTGTACTTAATGTATGGTACATATGATGGCTTCTGGTCATTTTTCTAAGGTTAATAAGATTTGAGTTTTATAACATAGATTGAACCCAATTTAATTTCTTATTTAGGAAGATAAGAGTTTCAGAAACATCTATAACATCAAAACGTCATCATGACCATTTACTAAATTAGAATCAAAACCATCATTTAGAAGTATTTAATGAAGTAACTTCAAAGAAGAAGACAACACATGTAAACCTTTCACTAGAATATATCCATAAATTTCATATAAGCTTTGATAATTAACATGTCCTAACCTTTCATGCCATATTTTTGAATTATTCAAACTCGAGATATAAAACAAGATGTAGAAGAGAAATCAAGTAAAAATATTTAGATAATTTGTTTGAATTCCTTTAGTTATTATACTATCATTACTATCCTTGATATACCAAGTATCCTTCATGCATGGATTCTAGTTGTGTCCATACCTCTTTTGGATGTTCGATATTACCAATGTGTGAAGGTAATTATCGTTCACATTGCATAGAAAGAGCATCTTACATTCGTTGAAAGAATGCATTCATGTTATCTTCAATTGCTTGACGACTAGTGGGAGCAACCTCGATCTAGAAACAATCGTCAGAGTTTTCTCGCCATAAATTCCATTTTGACCTAGATGTTGTTGATTTCATTTAGGATCTTGGTTTTGTCAAGACAGAAATAGTTAGACGTCATTGTTTTCCTAAACCTGTAAAACACACCCCATTATAATATACAATGTACCACAAATTTAGATACATATTTATCAATAAAAACAACACTTTTAATAGAATCAAATCTAAATTTAACAAAGCTAAAGAAATTATTTGATCATAACTAATTTTGTCATTACAATGCATACTAATTAACCTCCCATGATCAAAATAATAACTCGCATTATAAAGGGCTTTACATTTTACCCCATATTTATATAAAAATATTTCGACCATATAGAAGTGAAGAAGAGACCCTAAGAATGCATAACAACTTCAAATTTCTGAAAAAAAAAAATTAATGTAGATAAAAATTTGGCTATCTTAAATTTGATGGCTTATTTTATGGTCTATCAGGACGGTCATTCGATCAATTTTAACATAGTTAAATTTTCCTAAAACCTCGTGAGCTTAAATTTGACGCCTAAATGACCACCATATTCTTTTATGTTTGGTCTACCATGACGATTATTTCGATCACAAATTTAATGTAGCCAAAAATTATGTATTTCGTAATGTGAAATTCTAGAATTTCTTCTTCAGTATAATATTAGGAGGTTATATTTTAACACATTATAATAACCTATTATAATTTATAATGTAAAAATATATACACTTTTTTTTTTAAAAAAAGTATATGAGTTATAGAATGAAAATAAAAAGCAACATATAGTTCATAAAAATTATAAACTATAGTATATTGTTTTTATATTAAAAAACATATAACCTTTATTAAAGGGGTTTAAAGAACATAGACTAGGTTAAAATAATTTTACCAGGTGAAAGTAGATTTATGAGAGTATAGATTAACCCGCATATTTTACAGAGGGGACAAGTAATTTCACCCTACCAATGAAATAAATTGAAATCCCTATTTTCATGAACCTTGTCTCCTCATTTCACTTACTCTTAATGTTATCCAGGACACATTTAAAAGTATGGAAATATTGTAAAATATTTTATATAATTCCCGTAAGTTAAAACATTAAAACTTGTATGTGCCTATAACTACCAATATTTTAATAAATATTTACCACGCTTCATGTGGGTCACCAATAAATTAGCCCCTTTTTAAAAATTCTCTATTTATACTTGAGAGTTCCACATTTATACCCTCGAGATATTATCTCATTTTATTCTCCACTCCCACTCTTATATAAAAGAAACCTTTAAATGAGTTTATTTATATAGTTTTTATAAACTATAAGATCTAAATGAATGGGGCCACCCCCTTACATGGATAATATAAATGGTTAGGGACACATGTTAGGTTTTATTTAATAAGTATTAAAATTTAAAAAGTAATCCCTTCATGGCTAAGAAATAAACACAGTCCCCTTACTAAAAAAAGTAAGCACTTTGGTTTTTTTAAAACATATATAAACTAAATCTAATAAAATTTATATTTTAAGCGGTTTAAAATAACCATATATATAAAATATGATTCAAACTTAGGTTTGTTTCTTTTTAAAATAATAAACTATATATGCCTAGATTTATAAGCTATTTTTAAATATGATTTAAACTTAGGCTTAGAATATGATCTCACGACTTTACCTTAATCCCATGTAATTTTAATATGGTTTAAGGCTTTTAATATATAATTTCCTTTTCGAAAAATATAAATTTTAATATGATGTTTATATAAATTACTATATAAACCTTATTCTATATTATATATATTTTTATTTAAAAATAATAGTATAGTTTTAAATTATATAGGATATAGTTATAGATTAACTATAAACTATAGTTTTTCAAATCAAATCCTTTTAGAGTGGACCAAAGAACATGGGTATACATTTAACTTCCTAAATATTTAACTTGTAAACATTTGAAAGTATAGAAAACTTGAAAATTATTTCATATAGTAATAATTCCTTTCTTTTTCTATATGTGACTTTCACGCAGTAAATATTTGTAGCCTCTTTCACCGTGCACACATCAATCTAAAAACAAACATTAATTATATATAATTTTCAAAACATGTAAATGAAATTAAAAATCATATCATATTACATCTCCCCAAAAAAATTAGGGATTTAAAATTGAAAAACCCTAACTTCTTTACCAAGATTTTAATTGCACAAATGTAATGCCAAAATAAATTGGGGAAAAAAGAGAAGGGGACTGGATACTTTTAAATACCCTTTCGGGTTGGTTGAAAAAACCCGTACAAATTAAATAAATAAAATACAAAACATTTGATCTTAATTTATTTAATTTACCTCGCTCTGTTATCATGTTAGAATTTGAGGATTCTAATCAATACAGATTTAATCAACTTACATATTACATAATGTTACAATAAATATTTAAATAAATATTACATCATAACATAAGTAAATAAAGAAATACTTACAGGAAATAAATAACACAAGTGACACAATATTTATAGTGGAAAACCCCAATAGGGTAAAAACCACTTTGAAAATAACCTTTTACTTCAGAGAACTTATTTTACATCCAAAGAAGATCACCCGCTCCTTTGAAACCCTATTTACCAAGGGTAAAACTAAATCACTTGATTTGCACACCTTTGATATATTTCTGAATATATCAAATGAGGACCTAAAGTCCTTTTTATATAAGGTGATTGGGTATGTCTCCCGACCCACATTTTCAACCTAAAATGTTTGACACATACACCTAAGTTTATAATATTTAATATTAGAAATATAATCATTTCATGATATTAAATATTTAATCTAAAGTATATACCTAGGTTAACATATTTAATAATAGAAATATAAATATTTCATATTATTAAATATTAACCTATATATTAGTGATGGACCCATATACATTAAAGGTTGACCAGACCACTTAATCATTATGTTCCAACACCTCCCTCTGTCTAGTGCTCCGAAATTTGTCCCTATGTCATGAAATATTGTCTCCAAGCCCTCTCTGCGGTGACTTAACCTTGGATGAAACCACGTGGAAGTTATTTGCCGCATGCTCCTCGCTGTATTGAGGAGATACCTAGCCTTAATCGATGGCTCGATATCCCGTCTAGCAAGTCGTCCTCTTAGGGACCCTCTGCGTATAACGGAATTGATGTCCTTAAGCATCTATAAAATATGTGGAAGAATGACAACTATAGCCTGATTTGGTGGTGGTATACCTAGGTCTATATGAAAATACCCCTCATCTAGTCAAGTGCCTCCTTCGAGAGACCAAGGTGATAGTTTTCTCATCATTTTTGTTTTGTTTTAGTTTTCTAAGTTTTCTAAAATTTTGCAATTTATCAGATAGTGTGGTTTTCTAGATTTAAAAGAACAATTTTACACTAGGTTAAAAGTTCATGTCTCGTGTGTTCTAGTGTGCCAAAGGGTCCAAGCTTTGAACCCACGCTCTGATACCAAATGTAACACCTTTCAAAATGACGTTATAGGAACATGCTAACTCCTAACACTTAACCTGAAAATAACGACTAATTTTTTTGTTACAAGAACAAGGTAAGAGGATAAAACAGGAACTACCAGGATATTAAACCCATAGGGTAAAAAAACTAACAAACACCACCAACACAACTTTTCGATTGTAAAATCAGGTCTAGAACAAAGGTTAACATTTTTAAAAATTCATCTCTAGAGTCCATTAATCAATTATTCTCTAGGAAGGTACCATAGATTAATTAACATAGCTAAATGTTTTCTTCTCTTTAGTTAATGTTCAATCCTAAAAGGTTCACCTTATATTAATTTATTTAAATTTATTATCCTATTAACTTAGATTCCTTTCCATTAACTCCTAAGTCTTGCTAAGAAGCAATAAAGGTTTAGCACTCTAAGGTAATTAAATGGCCCCACACCCCAATTACACATACCCTTAAAGATTTAATTTAAACATTTAAATTACATTTCTACCAAACAAAAGAAGGCTGAAACCTCAAACCTTAGATCAAATCAATTTTAACCACAAAATCCTAGGGTTCAACCTAACCCTAAAAATCCTTATGAGTTTTTATTAAAACCTTTCCTTTTTTCATTCCCCTCATTTGGTCTATTTTTTGTTAAAAAATGTAGGTTGGAGAAGAGAAAACCATGGGAGAAAAGGAGGAAGAACTATGGAGAATCATACATGGAGATCTAGTTTAGTTGTAGTTTTATCAATGGAATCTATTTCATTAAGGATTGAGAGCAGCTTCTCTACCAATCTGGGCCTTTATTTCAAACTATTTGTATATTGGGTTTTTTAATTTTGGGGCAAACCCTAGCCCATTATTGTAATTAAAAAGAATGTTTTTAATCCACCATTTGTATTTTTATTGCTCAAATCCATGGGATTACTCATTGTTTGCATGTTGGTAGTCATTAGTTAAATTTTATAACTTATAAATTATTAAAGACCAGGTTAAATTTTTCGGATAGGCATAGATCCAAATAGTTTTATCATTAGTTACGTAATCGCCACCTAGAGTAGACTAACGTCCTGGGGACCGTGCACCCGGCCTGGTGGCAATCCATGGACCTCCACATAAAGTGGTGGTCCTATTTCTTAAAAATAGAACCTTAAATCTGAGATTCTTTACAAAAATTAAATTTTACTACAATGTTCCAAAACACATTCTGAATTGGATTTTATACACCTAAAGTTTCTAGTTTTGGGATTTAATTCTATTTGTCCATTCCTTGATTAAATCTACTCATTTTAAATTATTATCTAATCCAATAAAAATAAACATTTACTTTACCAAGTCATTTCATTATGTTCAACTATTCTTCTTTCCATTTCAAAAGCAAAAAGAGATCTAAATCTATTTCTTTACATTGTCATTTTCTTTCTACAAAAAAGGCAACATATCAACACAACATTATACTTAAAGTTTGTTGTTTCTTTCAATTCAATATAGTTTATAAATTCCAATACTACAATAAATTCATTATACATTCAAGTTTACTATACATTCATCTTAACATTTTTCACTTCCATATTTCTTCATTCTCTTATACAATAATATAATGCCAAAATGAAAGTAACTTTCCTCTTTTTTTTTTTTAAGATACAATTTTAACTAAAATCTTGCATAATATTTTCATTTTTATTCTTTCTCTTTCCTATTAGATTCTAAGGAGAAGGAAATTTCTTTCTTTACAATTCTACAATGAACTACTACAAATATTAATATAACTTATGTTTCAACATTTCCTTTAAAACATGAACAAATTTACAATCTTCCACTTTGAGTGGAAAATAAAAAAGGCTCCTCTCAAGAAGGGATTTCTTCAAGGAATCCAAAAAAATTCCAAGCTCCTCAACACCAACAAGAAGGTTCCATCATGATTTATTTTATTCACAACAAAATGGGGAGAGACAACACTCTCCACCCAACAAAGATATTCAATGAAGAGGAGAAGCCATCCTCGAAGCCATCCTCTCCATTGGCCCCAAGCGCCAACTACATTACAATGGGAGATAATTCCAAAAATGGAAAACAAAAAGATTCCAGAACAAAAATAAATATTTCACAACCATTTCAACCACATTTCAATCATCAATAACACAAGAATGAAAAAACAACTAAACAATAAGTAAATAAGGCTTAAAAATGAAAGCCACAAGAGAAAAACCTATGAGGAGGCCACTTATGCCTCCCAATGGGAATGGGTGCCCACCTTAAAGCCTCTAATTCATTTTTAAAATCCCCTACATACTCTCATGTCTCCCTTAAGTACCCCTTATACCTCCCACGTACTCTTATGCCTCCCTCATAAAAGAAACAAGAAATAATACAAGCATTCTTTGTACAAGGTGGGGCACCCAACCCAAAATTCCTTCGAATAATAAAATAAAATCTTATTCCTCCCTACAAGAAATATCCCCATAGTCTTCTCCTACTCCAAAATTAGGCAATCTATCCACACCCAACAAGCATTCCAAAGAAAACAATACTCAACACAAGCACATAAACAAAAATAAAGCATAACATAAGCAAGGTAAAGCTCCTACCTTTTCATAGTAGAGCTTGTTCCAAGAGTAAATATCTAAGATCCTCAAAAACAAATAAAACATCTACAAGATCGAAGAATCCACAAGGACTGCCCTAAAAATCCTCTAACTCTAAAAAAATAGAAGAGTAAAAAACGATCAAGTAACCCCCAAACAAGCAAAATAACTCCAATAAATAGAAAAGGGAGGGAGGAGGATGGGGTGGCTCCATGTAGGATGCAACATCACTTATCCTCAACTCCACCTAAGAATTCAAACCTCAACCCCAATGCACCATAAATTGGTGGGTGAGAGGAATGACAAGTTACTTACACACACAAACTAAGCCCACACCCCTCTAAGGAAAAAATTAATTACTTGAAAGAAAGTGCAATAAATATTTCACCTTTTTATCTTCCCAAAACACCTAACGGGGTCTAATTTTGACCCCCCAACCCATAGGTAGGGTTTGCACAACAATTTAAGAGGTGTGGGATATGTTTAACTTGTCCCACAAGCCTCCAAAATCGTCCATTAAGGCCAAATTCAAGTTTCCCATGAAGGGTAGAATGTACAACACTCAAGATCTCAAGCATTCAACACACAACACAAAATCGAAGAACACATCAAGTCTAATAAATGAACCTCTTTTTGTCACATCTTTCATTAGTTTAAGAAAATATTTATTAACTTTAATAAGACACTTAGACTCATTAAGATAAAGGGGAAAACATACATCAAAATCTAAATAACTAAAACAAGTAACTTACTTCACTAAAAGAAACACATACTAATATTAACAAAAGGGAAACTAAAATTAAAATAACACATGACCCCTTGGTCACAATTATTCCCTAACCAAATAATTCTAACACACACACAATTACATGTTGCCATGGTGACCCTTATTGAATTCATCTAGAATTCCAATGTGGTTGGTCTCCATTCTCCTAATGTTTTTGTGTATAAATTTAACTCGCAAAAAACAAAAATACCTCCTTTAGCCTCGTGGCCATATTAAAACATCCATGTCAAAATATGGAATATAAATCTAAAATCATGTATATACAAACTAATATCATATAGGTAATTACGAATCATTTATAATTTTATAGCAACATTTCTATTCAAAGTTTCATCAATATCAAAATGATCACAACATTACTTAAATTATCAAAGTCTACTCAAGGTGACGAAAGTATATAACGTGTTAGAAATATATATATATATATATATATATATATATATATATATATATATATATATATATATATAACCATGTCCACAACATATCGACATCAATATAAATTTTTCTAACAATCCACATACATCATATATGAATCAAGTCAAAAAAGTCTAGTATCTCTAACATCTAGTATTATGCTAAATCAAAAATCTACAACAATGTCCATAAGTGTAGTCGACAATATTGAAATCGAAGAAAAAGGTGTCAAAGGTAAGTGGGCACTACAGATTCACCCCACTCTCAATATAATTGTTTGCTAAACATTTGGTAATTGTTGGAAGCGATTGTATTTAAACCAAAAGGTCAACACATAAATTTCCGATACACTAGAGTTAATGAATCCACAAGAGGTAGTTATTCCATATAAAAATCCTTTCCATCAAAATCCCCCACAAGTGTTACCTTGGGGGATTCGAACCCATGATCTTTTCTCCGATACCAATAGTTGGAAGTGATTATAATTAAACCAAAAGATCGACCTATCAATTTTCGATATAATTTCTAGAGCTCATGAATCCACAGGAGGTAGTTAGTCCATATCCCTAATCCCACAAGAAATGTTGATAATTTTTCCAAAAATATTTTATTCATATTAGATAAAAATTAAAATTATTCTTTCAGCTATGAATAAAGCCATCGTTGTCGTAAGATTTTAAACCTTAATCTACATAAAATAAAATAAATGACACAAAAATTTAAAACAATGGGATCATTATTCACCTTGATCTGAATATGTCTTTGGTGATGTTTAATAATGAAAAATGTCTCTCAATTCATTCTCAATCATATATTCTTATTAATTTTCATTTTCATTTACTCAAAATTTTGAAATTTACATTTATATAATGAATTCTATTCCTCTAAATTTTGAAAATGATACAACACAATTTTTCCCATCATAATAATATAACTGATTTTTCATTGTATATTTTTTTCATTTAAGAAAATAAATTAAAATAATGAAAAATACATATGCTTTCATCTTTATATATTCACTATAATTTTTCAAAAAAATACAGATATACTATATATATATATATATATATATATATATATATATATATATATATATATATATATATATATATATATATATATATATATATATATATATCCTTTCATGTTTCTATGAGGTCAAATTAATATTTGTGACTATTTGCGGTTGATAGTGGAATTTTTACCTAGAGAATTAGATGCTAATGATATAAAATAGAGTCACAAGACAATGGTCCAAAATATTGGAATCACTTATTCAAGCATAAAGTTTCTTTTTCTTGTAATCTTGTGATTAAATATCAATATGCACTCCGCTTCTTTGAAATATATTTCCTACCCTTTTACAATTACTCCATATATAAATTGCCTAATCAT
The DNA here is from genome assembly GCA_018340775.1 of Taxus wallichiana var. yunnanensis. Taxonomy (NCBI): domain Eukaryota; kingdom Viridiplantae; phylum Streptophyta; class Pinopsida; order Cupressales; family Taxaceae; genus Taxus; species Taxus wallichiana. The sequence goes on along the minus strand of CM031244.1, from coordinate 693,426,368 downwards.
ATTCAAATTCAAGCAATGAGGCCTCCCTATCTAGTTCAACGAGATTTGTGGCAATAAATTGGTTGAATGTTGATCCATCTTTCTTTTCCTCAAAATATTTGATAGTGTTGAAATCTCCCATTAAAATGATTTTTTTAGGATTTGTATTTAGGATCCAGTCTTTGAGCTTGTAATTTTAAGTTCCCTCAAGGGGAACACACACACACACACGCACATATCAATTATGCAAAAGATTTCTTACAATTCATGTAAAAAAATTACAAACAAACCCGATGTAAAATATTGATTTGTGGAGATTGCATAGCTAGATGGTTCCCATTCAATCACTATGCAGGTCGATGCAAGAAATCATTTTTTGCCCACTTTTCAAAGTTGTACGCATAGTTGATTTTATTCAAAGATGCTCTTCTCATGGTCTATTATACGAAGACTATATCTATTTCATATTTTTGGGATGAAAAGATTTTATTTTGTACTATATATTGAGGTTATAAGTGATTTTAACTAAGCAATAGGATAAAAACCATTTCATTCGACACATCCCCGTAAATGCATGAGTTAAGAAAATTCCAAATGCAAGTATATGCATTGAAAGAGGGAAGGATAGATTTATCTTAATTTTAGGAATTACTCTTTGGGATATTTCACCAAATTTGTCAGCCCTTTTCCCGTCACTAACTATGTTTGGAATTCATGTATGTTATTCAAACATGTAATATTAGGCTTTTAGTATGAAATACAAATACCGAGATAAGGGAAACAAGTCACAAAATCTAAATCAATCAAAATATCAAATATTCTCAACTGTGAGATTTGTAAATTACAATAATTTGATTATTTGTGGATGATAAATATTCAAATAATCTGCACAAAACAACAAAAGAAATGCAGAGGATAAGAGAAGAAGTATGTCGGATCCACTACCAAGAACCCTATCCATTCGAAAAAAAACCGTGTCTCATCCTTCCAAAAATAAATGGCGAAATGTAAAAATCCACTTGGCTTATTCCTGTAACAACAATGATCGATGGTCAATCCGTAAAGTACGTGGAAAATTGTGAGAGGAAAATAAAACTTTAGAAAATACGATTGATATTTGCTACTGAGAATAAGGAGTGGGGTTTGGAAATGAAGAATAACATTCCACCAATCACTGACGATAGAAATAATTTAGAAATGTTTAAAGCACCAATAATTTCCAAAATTTTAATGCAGAGACTATAGGGAAATTATATCCTACAAGTAGTTACATGAAAATTAATAGTGCGAGGTAGAAACAATAGTATCTTACGTGGAAGGTACTAATAAGCATATACCTTATCATATATTTTAACAAAATGCATAGAAACTAAAATACACATCATGTATGCACAACTAAAACATAGAAAGACACAAAACAAATGAGATCTATAACATCCATATACATGAAAAGAATGTCAAAATGGTAAAAAGACATGGAATATGCACCTATAAATAGAAGCTAATGAAAATATTCATAAAAATCATCTAGATCCCTCATTTTTGAAGAAAACATAAAGATTCATTAGAAAGCAATGAAAGCCACCTTCGAAAGGATGATGAATAGTAATATTCTTCCCGTGCTCAAAAAATTGATGTTAGAATTAAATAAATTTGTAGACCATACCCCAACTGAATTATTTTTCCATGCAATCATCTTCAATTCTTCTATAGAATTTTTTTCTATTTAATAAATTGAAAAAATCACCCTCAGTCTAGGAAAATATCTAATCCAATAAAATGCTAGATATCTAGAAAATAAACTAGTAATCACACATGAAATTTGCAATGGAAATGTCAAAGGGGATGTATTGAAGAAGTAAATTTGGAAGGAGTGAAATAGTAGGAGAGGACAAGTAGAGATGATGTAGGGATTAAAGGGAGAAGCAAAAGATGGTGAATTTTTTTAGGAACCAATGGGAACGTCTTCTTTCCTACAACCATGTGACATATTTAGAGATTGTCAATATAAATCATAGAATGCAAGGAATGGTCGATTGATACTACTAATGTCAATAATTTTTTGTGATTTCATCCCTTATGTAAATGTAAGGGGAATTCAAGTAACATGTCTCATGGGACACTTTGCACTTGAAGGGGCAAAAATAAAAAATGGGGAAAATAAAATTTGAAGGAAATAATCAACATATTCTTGTTTCAGAAAGAAATATTTCTTTACAAGACATATTTGAACACCACGATGTACCTCCTCCAAAAATCCTTCAAACAAAAGAAATTTTTGCATTCTTTAATCTTGGAAAGTACACAATGGTTTTGATGCATCTCCTAATAGGAAATTAAGAGTAGCAGAACAACTTCCTATGCTAATCTTTGAGGAGAGATATTATGCAAAAATTTCAACATAGTAAAATAGTTATAGAAATATTAGCAACATATTCATAAAAAACACAAACACCAGATATACGTGGAGAAAATCCTTTCGGATAAAAAACCCCACACTCCAAAATCGCACTCAATGTATTTCAAATCTAATAACAAGATTACATACACTTGTAGAGCAAGTTTCTTATAGGAGTATCACCAGAAACAATTCTAGGAGGATTAAAACTCACTACTTCAATTGTTTCTCCAAGCCTTCAATTTATAGACCTCCGGTTATACAAGAAACCATCTATGGTTTACAAAACCATATGCCAAAACTCTCATGAGGTGGATAGCATTAAAGAACAGTGATTTTGGTCTAAAATTAGGCTCCCACGTCCATAATATTCTCCCCTATTTTGACCCTTATAGATGTCATAATATCTCTAAAATAGTCCTTCCATGATATACTATCATATGGGAATCTTTTGACAACTCCTATTTCTATTTTTAGAGCCTAGACAATGTGAAACGGTTGTAGGAAAATCTTAAATGAATAAACCAAACAAGGTTGAGACACCTCATTTCCAACAATCTCCCACTTTTCAAATACCTTGCAAGGGCCAAGGGAAAGATACCATCATGGATCAACTTCTAGGGGCCGAGAGGCCCATAGACTCGGAACACCACCTGAATTTCACTGTGCTCACGGGCTTAGTTAATGCATCTGCAACATTCACAATTGTCTCTACCTTTTCCAACTTCACCCTTCCATCCTCGACCATATCTCTCACGAAGTGATATTGAACATCAATGTGTTTGGTCCTGGCATGAAAATTTGGGTTCTTCGTAAGGCAGATTGCACTCTAACTATCACAATATATTATAATTGCACCTATTTTAATCCAATATCTGAACACAAACGCTTCAGCCAAATGGCTTCTTTACAGGCATGAGTAGCTGCCATGTACTCTGCCTCAGTAGTGGACAAAGCGACCATAGCCTGTCGCTTTCTCATCCAACTAATTGCACCACCATTAAGAGTAAACACATATGCACTAGTGGATCTTCTGCTATCGACATCACCGGCCCAATTTGAATCCACAAAACCATGAATATGTAGGGAATGTTGATCTCCTCTTCCATGAAAACATATAGAGTACTCTGATGTACCCCGCAAATATCTGAAGACCCTCTTAACTACATCCCAATGCACTCTTCCAGGATTAGACATAAATGAGAAAGAACTCCCACTTACTTGGGCAATGTCTGGTCTTGTATGAGACTATAGCATACACTAAGCTTCCAACTACACTGCAAGGCACTCTTCTTATTTCTTCCATCTCCGATGGGGATGTCGAACATTGTGAAATGGAGAGCTTCGTTCCCAAAGTAACAGGAACACAAAGTGGTTTACAATCCTGCATGTTGAACCTTTGCAAAATAGAACAAACATACTTACTCTGGCCAAGCCATAGCTTTCTATTCTCACGATCTCTTCTAATCTCCATCCCAAGTATGTGTTTTGCTGCACCAAGATCTTTCATTTCAAATTTCACAGAGAGATGAGATTTCAATTCTGCAATCAAACCTTTTCCTTTCCCAATAAACAATATGTCATCAACATATAAAGTAATTATCAGGAAACAATCAACAATAGATTTAAAATATCCACGGTGATCGATTTAGACCGCATAAACCCCAAACTCAACACATATGAATCATACTTCGGTACCACATCCTAGGACTTTTTTTAAGGCCATACGGGGATTTCTTTAACTTACAAACCATATTGCTATTACCTTTCACCATGTAGTGCTTTGGCTTTGTCATATAGATTTTTTCCTCCAAATCACCATGAAGGAAAGCAGTTTTCACATCCATTTGTTCACCTCTAGGTCATAAGCTGCTGCAATAATGGATGTCATTTTAGCAACAGGAGAGAATATCTCACCATAATCAATACCCTCAACTTGAGAGTAACCCTTCGCAACCAACTGTGCTTTATACTTCTCAACATTTCCATCTTGAACCAATCTTTTTCTTAAACACCCATTTACATCCAATAGGTTTCGACCTTCAGGAAATGGTACAAGGTCCCATGTATCATTCTTTTTAAGGGATGTCATCTCTTCATCCATGGCTATTTTCCAAGACTTTGCATCATTCATACCCAAAGCCTCTTGTACAGATCTCGGTTCATCAATGTTAGTAGTCAAAGCAAATATACACTTCCAATCATCAGGAGAATACCCATACCTTTTAGGTGGTTTCCTTTTCCTTGTAGACTTTTGAACAAGCTGAGGTGGAGATTCTTCCACTTATTCCTCTTCTTCTTCCTCTTTTGAAGATTCAGAGCTTGGTGAGCTTTCCTCAACTTCTTGTCTATTTTGGGGTCTCGATTCAACTTTCTCAGGTGTAGAAGGAAGTTGAACCACATCCTTTTTTTTTTCATTTTATTTATGTTGTTTTGGCTGAAAATTAATAGGAAATATTTAATCTCTCTAAAAATAACACTTCTAGAGTATATTACCTTTTGCGCAATAGGATCCCAAAGCTTGTATCCTTTCACACCATATCCATATCCGATGAAGATACATTTGACACCTTAGAATCCAACTTTGTTCTCTTCTCCTTAGGCACATGTGTAAATGCCTCATAGCCAAAAACTCTCGGATGTCTAATTGAAGGATTTTTCCCTAACCATGCTCTATTAGCATTTTATCAACAAGCGCTGATGCAGGAGATTTATTTATCAAATAGCAAGCAAAGTGGTAACAACTTCAGCCCAAAACCTCTTTTCTAGATCAGCTCCAATAAGCATGCTCCTAGCCTTCTCCATCAACATTCTATCCATTCTTTCTGCAACTCCATTCTTCTCTAAAGAATACAAAGTTTTATTTTGTCTTTTAATCCTGTAATCTATACAAAATCTATCAAAGTCTTCCAAACAAGTATTCACCGCCATTATCGATCTCAATCACTTAATTTTCTTCCTAGTTTGAGTTTCAACCATAGCCTTAAATTCCTTGAAATGACTAAAAACTTCAGATTTACTTTTTAAAAAATATACCCATGTTCTCCTACTAAAATCATCAATGAAAGTAACATAGTAAACTGATTTAGCAATAGAAGCAACCTTACAGACCAAATACATCCGAATGGATTAGATCGAAGATAAATGAAGACTTATGAGTAGATGAGTTAAACTAAACGTGGTTTTTTTGCCATAAATACAATGTTCATAGAAATAAAACTCTAGATTGCAATCATTCAACCCCTCAATGAGGTTCTTATTTTTCAGGATTTTAAACCCTTCTCTACGAGTAATTTTGATTCGGTAGACAAAGCACCATTGGGTACCCAGAAGCCACGACCATCCGCAGAGGAGGAAACCCTCTCCTTTTTTAGTGAAGTAGTTACTAGTTTAGTTTTATCTGAAGTGCTATTGCACTCAACCATGCATGCATCAAGTTGGTACAATGTACCCAATCTACTTCCTCTTGCTATCACCATAACACCTCTCACCATTTTCACACCTACTTCAGAAAATTGTACATGCACACCCGCATCTATTAGCTTGCTAACAGATAATAAATTTCTTGCTAGTCCTGGGATATGTAAGACACCATCAAATATTCTAATTCTACCATTAGAAAATTTCACCTGAATACTACCACGACCAACAATTTCAAGGAAAGAATTATCACCCAAATACACCTTACCACCATCATAGTTTTCATACTTACTAAACCAATTTTTGTTAGGATTCATGTGGAAAGATGCACCTGAGTCTATCAACCATGCATTATCACTTGCATGAGTGGCCAAAGTTGCAATAAAGGCATCTCCATCTTCTTTTTCGGACTCAGAATCAGAATCATGCTTCTTCTTTTTCTTTTTCTTTTCTTCTTTGCATTCCCTTTGAAGTGTCCAGATTTTCCACAGTTCCAGCCATATATCACCTTGGACTTACCAGGGGATTTTGATCTCCCCTTATTCTTGGAATGGCCACACTTCTTCTCATCTTTTCCTCATTCTTTTGTTCTTCCTCAAACACTCAAAGCCTCTTTGGCATTCAGAGAGACCTTCCTTCTCATCTCTTTGGAGAGTAGAGAACCAACAACATCCTCCATCTTTAGAGTGACTGAAGTGCTCCCAATGGCCATGACTAGGCTATCCCATGAGTCTGGCAGCAGTGAAACCAACAACATTTGGCACCTTTCTTCTTCGTCCATTTTAACCCCAACCGAGCTCAACTGAGTCACCAACATATTAAATGTTTCCAGATGCTTAGATATTTGTCCACCTTCTTCCATTCTCAAGGAAAACAACTTCTTCCTCAAGAAAATATTATTTACTAGAGACTTAGCTTGGTATATCTCACCCAAATTTTTCCAAAGCTTCTCTCGAAGTGGATTCTTCATGGACATTTATCAGGATAGAATCTGCAAGACATAGTCTAATAAGACCTTTAGCTTTTCTATCCATTACATCATATTGTGTAGCCAAAATTGGATCCGTAGGCCTATAGACCTTCTCATCCACCGCATCCCATAGATCTCGATCAACCAATAGATCTTCCATCTTTAGCTTCCACATTTCAAAGTTTGTGCCAGAAAACTTCTCTATGTCAATCCTCCTAGATGTGCTCACCATATGAAAAATATCTCGCAACTAGATAACACATTATTCTCTGCACATGCTTCCACTCAAACCCAGTTAGCACAAAAAACCCAACAACCCACAATCGAAACCAAAGGTGATCAGGCTCTGATACCAGTTGATAGGAAATTAAGAGTAGCAGAACAACTTCCTATGCTAATATTTGAAGAGAGATATTATGCAAAACTTTCAACATAGTAAAACAGTTACAGAAATATTAGCAACATATTCATAACAAAACACAAACACCAGATATACATGGGGAAAATCCTTTCGGATAAAAAACCCCACACTCCAAAATCCCACTCAATGTATTTCAAATCTAATAACAAGATTACATACACTTGTAGAGCAAGTTTCTTATAGGAGTATCACCAAAAACAATTCTAGGAGGATTAAAACTCACTACTTCAATTGCTTCTCCAAGCCTTCAATTTATAGACCTCCGGTTATACAAGAAACCATCTATGGTTTACAAAACCATATGCCAAAACTCTCATGAGGTGGATAATATTAAAGAACAAGATTTCGGTCTAAAATTAGGCTCCCACGTCCATAATATTCTCCCCTATTTTGACCCTTATAGATGTCATAAGATCTGTCATAATATCTCTAAAAATAGTCCTTCCATGATATACTATCATATGGGAATCTTTTGACAACTCCTATTTCTATTTTTAGAGCCTAGACAATGTGAAACGGTTGTAGGAAAATCTTAAATGAATAAACCAAACAATGTTGAGACACCTCATTTCCAACATCTCCGACATATGAAATTCCACCCCATGAAGTCAAAAATAATTTGAATCATGAATTTTCCCAACCTTAATTTATTTGGGTCATTATTATACATCACAATACTCTTATATGTCTAGAATTTTAGTTTGATGAAGGATAATGCAATGTGAGGTATAAAAAAAACAATATGTTAAACATTCATACATCGTAATGCCCAACAAAAAAAAACAAAAAAACAATAATAATTTTCCTTTTCACATTTTCTTTTTGGTTGAGACGCCCCTTCTCCCTTTTTGTTACAGTTTTGTTAGAATGAGTGGGAATTCATGGAGATTGAAACATATTTGACAACCTCTACTACAGACCTTTCTTTTTCCTTGCACAAGAATACAAGCACTTTATTACGGATCCAAGGCATTAACCAAATATGTTTCGAATTTAATGTTGTAAATTCAATAGTAATTAGTAGTGGCAAAGTGAATAAACAACATGTTTCTATGAACCATGCTATCTAGAGCTCTAGCAATGATAGGCACATAAAATCATGTGCCATTGTGGCTTTAAAAAGTCCTACACACAAGACCCAAATTATCCTCATTTTGTTATATGCAACTTGATTGATTTGAATCGGTATCCCTTTTCTATGAAGAAGTTCCATTTCTGTGTGTGAGAGAAGAAAACTACTTCCTATCGCTACTTTTTCATATGTGTTGAGGAATACCGGAAAAATGTTGTGGTTTAGGAGTTGTTTATTAGTGTAACGTCTTTCCATTTTGTCTTTTGAGCAATTGTGTTACATTCAAAGTGTAACTCTTATAACACAATTTTCTCTTGCACTTTATCTTTTATTTCGAGTTGTAATGCCACTAAAAAAACGACGCCACTCGCTCACGACTTAATATTTACTTACGACGCGCCACAAACATATAACCGAAATGCAACTAATTTTTTTTTAAAAGGTAGTGGTTCTTGTTTGATTTATTTTATCTCGCAAGTTTTGTGACCTGCTTGATATTGGGAACTGACAAGCTTCAATCTTTTACTTTGTATTCCGCTCACAAACCTAGAGCTACATGGTTGTCGCAATTCCACTCACTCGAGACTTACTTCAATATTTGTTGTATTCGTCTCTTCCTTAGCGGAGGATTTCCAGCTTCACGCATGGTGATACTAAATCGAATATGGTTTTTTTTTTTGATATATTTTAATATATATAATCGTAGAAATGTGTTACAAAGAATACACATTTATTGCTATTGTGTTGACTATTTTAGAAATCTGTAATTGTGTGTTCCTAGATGTTTCTCGGAAAGGTTAAGTGTTTTAAGTTAAGAAATATTAATTGGAATTAAGAAAGGCCTCAATCTTGCTCACTATCCTTTTGTATGTATAACTATGAATTAGACGAATATTTTAAGAAGCGAGTAATAGAGTAATAGTTAGTCTTTTGAACAAGGGTCGAACCTAGAGAACCTATGTTCATTCCTTTTTTATTTATTTATTATTATTCATTTAAATTTCGTCACCTACCTTGATTTAATACATTACAATATATGTAAATATAGATATATAAATATATACATATTTATACGAGGAATTACACATTACGGTATAAACTCTAAGACCGATTTATTTTATTGCATTGTATGATTTTAATATGTTTCGATATACATACTACCTAGTATGATTATTATATGATAGTTTGTTACAAATCATATCACTTATTATCTTATATAGTATTTAATACTTTGCTGGCCTAACTAGATATCCTTGTTTTTCATTGACTTGCAAGGTCCAGCATTTCAAGCTTAGCTTAAATGTTACAGTTGGAGTGATGGGTGACCCAACCAACTCCAGGCAACCATAATGACCCCTTCCCATTCGTGCAAGAAGACAACTTGGCCGCCACTCTCCATTTAATCAAATAGATTTTGTAAATCCTACTCTATACATTTGTGTCAAACAAATCTCAACTGCTCTGGCCGTGCGGGTAGGAGTGTGGAGAATAAAAGGAGAAGATACCGGTGCATGTGGCAGGCATGTAATCACTTCTCAACCGCCCCTGGCCGCGTGAAGTAAATCTGGTGCACAGCAGGGTCTTCGGCGCGCGAGGAGGCAAGTTATATCCGCTTTCATTGGGTGCTGCAAGGTGTGTGCATGGCGGGGATCCACGGTAGAGCTGCACGATGAGGGACGGTGAGGGATGCCAAAACCATGACCGTCTCAAATATGCTGCTTCTGCTCATTCGTGATCGGATGCATCCTCAAAAAAAAAGTGGTCCGCCTTCAAAGAATTTACAACAAAATCACTTAAGGGACAGTGAAGGCGTCTCCAAAATCGATTGGGCGGTGAAAATACCACAGTGTCTAATGGTTGTTTCGCTTATAAATTCTGGATATGCCATCTGTCAACTATGGACCTCTTATACCAACAACTATTGCTTGTCTATTGCAACACTCTTAAATAGACGACCACAAAACTCACTTTTGCAAGCATTGCAACAATTTAAATATTCTCTGTGACAGTCAGTGCTTTGTGTATCAAGTTGTCTATCAGGCATATCTGCTGAAACGTATCATCATTTTTTTTTTTATATTAGCAGTTATTCTCTTAGACATGATTTAAGGGTGATTGACTGGTCTTGATTTTGAGACTAACTTCACATTTGTTTGGGCAGTTGCGAGGCCTGCCATGCAGCTTGATATTTGTGAAGCTAAGACCACTCGCAGTGTCCTAATCTGTAAAAAAATGTTTAAAATGTTTGGAATAACATTAAAACCATTTATCATGTATGCATTCGACCACAAATTTGAGGGTAAGTTATAATTCAAGTCATTTTTATTTAACATCAAGGTTTGAACTTATCCAATAATTTAGGATAATAATGTTAGTCTTCTTTTTGTGTTATAATGCCGTGGTTGGCGTGTCTTGTATTTTATGGCTTAAGGTACTCTTGAATTTTTCATAATCATTATAAACATATATGATAAAGTTTAAATTGTTGGATGTGTGTTCAATTGTATTTTCTTATGAAATCTCTTTCCAACATACCACAAAGAATCCAACAACATTTCCAATAAATTTTTGAGTAAGAAAACTAACATCTCAATACAACTTTCCTTCAATATTTTGTTACAACACTTTCTACTTCATGTGGAACAAATTTACAATAATGTAAACACTTTTCAAGTAAAATTTTGCATTCAACCGTGTGACCTTTGGGGCAAATAAAGATTACAATGTCCTTTATTTTTGAAATGGAAACAAGATGATACAACTTTCTTTCACATACAAATTTTACAACCAATAATGCATATAAAGGAAAAACAAAAAGAAGAAGTCTTCCCAAGCTCCAAGGTGTTCTTCATCCATGCTCCAAGTTCCAAGTATTTCAAATCACAACCAAGATAGGGGGAGAGGCAACACTCTCCTCCCAACCAAAACTCAATGGAGAAGAGAAGCAATCTCCTCCATTGACCCCCGAGCCCCAAACACAACACAATGAAGGGTGGTCTCCAACTCAAGGCAACAATACTTGCTTCCACAATACAATTTCTTCACAACATTCAAAGCTAAAATAGAAGAAACAAAGAGACACACAAATAACACCAAACATTTCACAACAAGGCTTTCATCCAAGCCAACAAGAGAAGGAACTATGGGAAATTTTTCCTTATGCCTCCCAATTGAGATGAGATGCCCATCCAAAACCCTCCACAATAAAACTCAAGCCCCTATGACTCTTATGCCTCCCTCAAGTACCCCTTTTTTCCTCCCATACTCTTATGCCTCCCTCCTCTTATGGCTCCTCAGGGCAAGGTAAGAATGTGAACATTCTTACCCAAGATGGGCATCCTCTCAAACTCCCTCCACAATATCTAATTCTACTCTTATGCCTCCCTCATGAGTTTTCCCATAGACCTCTCCTACACTACACATTAAGCATTCTATCCATTTTTCACAATACACAAGTAAACATACATTTTCCACAAATTTAAGCATAGAAAGAACAACAATGAGAAAGTAAAAGGGAGAAGGTTTCCTACCTCTCCATTGGAGAAGCCTAAGCCAAGAACTTTGTCCAAGCTCCCTCAAAAACAATCCCAAGCATGCAAGTCCAAGCTCCTTCTTTTCTTTCTCCCCAATCTTTTCTCTCCCAAAAGAAAAATAACAAAAAGAAACTCTCCAACAAAAAACCTCCAACCCCCTCAACAAGAGAGGAAGTTTCTATAAATAGACAAAAGGAAGAGTGAGGGTGATGTGGCTCCTTGTAGGATGCCACATCACACATCCTCAAGACCACCTCCCTTTAGTCAACTCAAATCCCAAAACACCATAAATGGGTGGTTGGGTTGAATGACATCTCTTTTCCACATCCATCCCTTCCCATGTGTCTTAAGGCACAAATAAATGCAAAAGGAAGAAAAGTGCACTCCAAAGTCATATTTCCCTTCCCAAAACAATAAATAATCCCCTTTTTGGCTTCCCAACCCATAGATATGGTTGGTAAGGGGTTTTGGGAAGTGTGGGACAAGTTCAACTTGTCCCACAAGTCCCCCAAAATTGCCCTAAATCTCAAATTCGAGATTCAAAGGATTTGGAGTGGTCAACACTCAAAACCAAGCATTCAATACATGAGGAAACACAAGGCTCAAGGAGCCAACCATCAAAATTAATTACATCCACTAGACTTCCCTCCAAAACTTAAAATTTAAAACAAGGTGTTAATTTAATCTAAACACACTTAGCAAAAGAAATTTTAAAAAGATATCACAAATAAAATCACCTACTAAAGTAAGTTAAAACAAGTAAATAAAATTCTTACCCCCTTGGTCACATTAGAAAATTTCCCCCTCATGGAAATTTTTCTTAACACAATACAATTCACTAGTTGCCTTGACAACCAAAAGTTGTAACCACCGGACATCCTGTTGTGTTTGGTTCCCAATCCCCCTCATGGTTGTGATCATCTTTGTGTTTCCTGAAAAATACAAAATACCTCCTTCGGCCTTGCAGCCATGTCAAAATATCCAAAATAACCATATGCATGAAATTTATTAACATCTATACGTAATTCAATCAATCATTATTTCTAGGTCTAAATCACAACTTAATTATGCATTTCATCATTATCCAAAATTACAGTAATGTAAATTCAACAACTACATTCTACTCATCATGGCGAAGAAATCCAATGTTAGAACACATGCAATATATCCATATAAAAATAATATCGGTATCCAATAGTCTATCCATGAGTCAGTGTAGATCATACTGAAAACAAAATCCAATCATAATCCAAATGCATCTAGTCACAAAACATCATGCTAATCAACATAAGTATAAGTCATGTCCATATCCAAAGTCTGCATAACTCAAAATGATAATCAACTAAGTGTTGTAGGAAGTGGGCATTACACGAGTAGTGGATGTAATGATGTATCTCCATGTTGGGGAATATATGTTGGAGTAAATCATACCCTTTTGGTTGGGGGATCTAAGTTATGTAAAGGGTTTCATAACTGCAAATAGATGTGTGAGTGCAATATTTACATAGAGATAGAGTACAAAACATGGAAGCTTGTGGATATAAAATGTAAAATGGAGGCAAATAGGTTATTTAGAAGCATATAGGTTTTCTTTGGATGATTTGGGTCATTGTCAAATCTACTAGAACTCTCATTATGATATATAAGATTCTTCTTTGTTGAAAAATTCAGGCCGATGAATTATTTAATAGAATTCCTTAATAAGATGACTCTCATTAGAGGGATTAGTTGAAGGTTGTGCAAAAAATATCTTTTTATAATGCGTAAGAAATGCTCAATAGAAAGGTGTAGATATAACTGCCTCAACATTGACTAGATCCCACTCCTTTTTGGTCATAGTGTAGCGTTATGGGTTTGAAATTAGAACTGAAGGGCATTGGATTAGTTTTGCATTTTCACATTAAGACAGAAGTGGATTCCTTAATAGGGAAACCATTCTTTGTTAGAAACCAAGTGAGGTGGAGGTGTGATGATGTGGAAAATAAATTAAATAAGAAATGCCTCACATAGTTGTGATATCATAAATATCAATGATTTAGAATATTTGCACCAAATGGATTTGTGGAAAAAAAAGGAATAAGAAGATTTCAACCATTTTTTTCATTGGTCAAGAGTCATATTGAAAATTACATAGTTTTGTGTCTAACAAGCGTCGGAAAAAGGTATGGATTTCCCTTCCTCTTGCATTAAAATTTTGCATTTTATTGTTTCTTGTTTGGTTCCTAATTGATTTAGAAAAATAGATGATGAAACTAGAATTAAAAAAATAAAACTCTTACCAGCTCAAAATATTCAAAACAAAAAAAAAAACATTCTTGATCTGTACACTTCACACATGGTGTGCCAAAGAAAATTGTTTTACCAACCTAGACCTCTAATATTATTCCTAATGGTATAGGACACCATGAAGGCCATAAATATAACTTTTAAACTCAATTTGATGCCTTGGAGATATGATTTCGATTCTGAATTTATATCTCATTCACTCTGAGTGACACTCCTATTTGTTTTAGGAAAATGCGATTTGTTTTGTCTTGTGGTTATCGTATTGATTTGGATAAATTGAAAATCAACCCTATGTACCTCTAGAACTCAATTCAGATAATTTAAAGCAACTCATATTTGCAAAAAAAAAATCAACTTCACAAGTTAGAGTTTTAAGTGGGTTTTGAATCCCACTAGTCATTTTACAACACGAGTTTTGATGTGTTTATGACAATTGGTCTTTGAGTCACCTTTCTATTTTGAGACTCGTTTGTCATAATCGACTTCTGTGGAATCCACCAAGTTATTTGTATATAAGGGAGTAAATAGGAATCATTGAAATTACATTTGAACTTAAAAATGAGTGTTTTCCGGTCCCATATTGTAGGCACTTTAGCTGTATTTGGGTAATTTTCATAAACTCACAGCTTGAGCTAGATATTCCTCATGAGGCTCCCATTTGACTTGTTTATACTTGTGAACCCTTTTCATATAGTTTCATGGTTGTGTAAAGTATACTTTAATCAAATAGATTTTTATGAATGGATTTAGTAATTTATAATGTTTTCTCTCTCCTCCCTCTTCTCTCTCTAGAAATAATATGAAATGTTGGTTGATCTTGAAAATGTAAATGATTTGAATATGTAGATGGGTTGAAAATGTATATGAATTTGAAATGAAATGAAAATGGATGCGTTATGCATGTAGTTATGATATGGTAAATAGAAAATAAAATGAATTCTAGACTAATATTTTTCTTTGTTAATTAATGGTTTATTTCATTAACAACCATGATCTTAGGTATAATTTCCTCTAATCAAAACTAATGAAATTAAAAAAATGATTTATAATGCCTTTAATACTTACTCCCCCAATTTAGTTTTTTTCAAGGGTATAAGACATTGATCATGTTAATAAAATACCCTAATCGATTAATCATTTTTAGGCTTTAATCATAAGGCATCTTATTAAGGACCATTTCGTTGATATTTTATGATGTTTTGCAGATATATTGTGAAACCTATCATTTTGGGATGAGTTAGGTGATCATGTCTAGGTGTTGTAGGTTTGACCATATCATGAATAATTTAACCCCCTTTGCGTAATTTCCTTGGTAACTTAGTGGGTGGCCAAAGCCTTTGCAAGATAGTTGGTGCTTGTGCCTACGATTGATCTCTTGTGAGATATAAATTATGTGAGTGGATACTAAATTTTGAATTTGCATGTGTATTTACCCAAAAATTGAAATAGGCCTTTAGGAGGATTTTTTATTGCATAAGATTGTTTGGGATATCTCTTTTCAATATACACTTATACTTCCATATCCAAGATATTTAAATGAGTTTTCTTATAAGAGGTTATACTCCTTGTAGTCCTAAATTACCCAGTGTTATGTAAGTGTTAGAGGAATTTATTTTGTTCTAAAATGATGTTAACACAGAACCAGAGTAACCATGTAAATGTAGTGAGTAAATTGGGTAAATAATATTAAACTAAGGAATGACCGCTATAAAAGGTACACCATTGAGTGATGTCAAAACTAACTAAAATGTCAAATGTGATCATAAAATGAATGTGATAAAGTAGAGCTCCATGAATAATACAACCTAATAAATTGGAAAACCAAATATGATGCATGATCACATGGTTTGTTTGCATAAATGTGGATTAGAAAATGATGCTAAAGAAATAATAAAATGTATCTTTGAGAATGGGGTAACTTCAGTGAGTAGACATTAAGGTCTTACAAGTTGAGGAATTTTCACTCTAGCTAAACTAGTTAAAGTTAGTAAAACCCTTGACATAGATAGGAATATATTAAACATAGAATCACTTA
The DNA here is from genome assembly GCA_018340775.1 of Taxus wallichiana var. yunnanensis. Lineage (NCBI taxonomy): Eukaryota > Viridiplantae > Streptophyta > Pinopsida > Cupressales > Taxaceae > Taxus > Taxus wallichiana. The sequence continues at coordinate 693,410,254 of CM031244.1, read as the reverse complement.
GGAAGTATAAATTTATGATGGAAACATGTAACTAACTCGTTCTTTATATTAATATTAAATCCTTAAGA